>JAJALE010000884.1:0-396891 GCA_022627125.1 Fusarium chuoi | reverse complement strand
TCCCAAATGCAGAAGAGAGGTACTAAAGGAATAAAACAAAAACGCCTGAATCAAAATGTCCATGGGAGTTGGGTTTGGTTCCCCCCTAAAAAATCTAAATGCGCTTCCCGGTCGTGATGCTGAATGCTATGCCAAAGAATATGTCGGTTGGGAGAGCGAAAAGAGGTGGTACAGGTTTGGTGATATAAGTGTCTATAGTTTCGTTTCATGTGGACATGTCGAGTGATTGAGTTGGTTGTGATGGTGAAATGTATGTGAGGAGTAATGGCGATGAGAGCAAGGTGTTGTCGCGGCGGTGAGTAAAGGTGCAGGTGTCGGTTGTCTAAAGGGGTATCATAGTGTCGAGAACCGCATTCGCTTCCTTGCTTCTATAGGAGGGAAGAAATGTATTTACTTCTTGTGCGACTTGCCGGAGCGCGAGTAGTTTCTTCGCACACGCTCACGGCCGCGTCGCTCCTCCTCATCGCTGCCACTGCTGTGACGACGACGATCCTCCTCGTACCAGGTACTCAAAGCCTTTCCGCCAAAAGTAAGATCCTCATCCTCGATGATAGTGGGTTGCACCCAGGCGTAAGCTGAAGGGTCGACTTCGCGAGCTGTAGGGTCGAGGGCCTGAAGATTGGGGACATAGTAGTAGTAGGTTTCGGTTGTGTGAGCCATGGTGACGAGATTTGATGTGATTTGGTTTGTTTTGCCAGAAGAATTCACTTTGAGTGGATTGTGTGAAGAGTTATATGTTATTGCTTTGTTGTTGTTGTGATTTGTTGATGGTGGTTCCTTTGTTTTTGTGTCTGGAATGAGATGGCGCCTTGGTAAATAAAGCAGGTGTCACTCTTGCAAAGGGATGGGAGATTTGTGTGTGAGATGGTTTGATTGCGTCAAGCAAAATAGTTTGATGAGGTCCAGCTCGTGAACGAAAAAGCAAAAAAACGCTAATAGCTGGGACGGGATGAATCTCGTGATGGTCAAATATGAAATATCAAGAGAGAGAGGAGAGAGAGCCGGGGAAGGGGATTTCGGGGGGAAGGCTGATGGATATAGACACAGGCAGAGGCTGTACCCGACCTGTAAGTGGGGAGTGAATAGATGGAGCCTCAGGTGAAGCCAGGAAGCGAAAGGAGGTGGGGAGTGTGGCGGGCTCTGTTTTTTCCCAGGGGGGGGGTGGCAAACGCCCCCTGCTAGAAGCTGAGCCGCACTGTGCCGTCAGTGGAAGATAGTGAGCCTCAGTGGCACAGTATCAGAGGATCATAGGCAATCCACAGTGGCAATCAAAACATGTCTCGCGGTACCGAACAAGGCATCCCGCGCACAGTGAAAAGCAACTTTGGGGGTGGATCTAGCCAAGCAAGGCCCGGAATCTCGTCGTGGACTCTGGTCCCGTCCTTTTTTTACATTTTACATTTTGAGGCCTGGGGGGCACCAGAAGGCTGGATCCATTCCTACAGCGTATTTTGCGGGGATGAGCGAGGGCCTGGATAAGAGATGCCCTAGCAGCCTGCATTCCACCAAAATGCTGCTTTCACCTTATCTCGAAAGCGTAGACAAGGCTTTAGTGAAAAATGACTAGATTGAAGCTTCTCTCGGGAGCACCGATTCACCTGTGACACGCACGCCGAAAGTCGGCATCGCGGGATCGTGAGGGAATTTTTCAAGGTGTTGTTGAGCATCTAAGTCGCGCGCGATACAGTAAAGGTACAGTACCTACACACAAACTTTGAGGGGATAAGTCGGGTTGGGGTGTTGAATCCGCCAAGTTGGAGTCAAGATGGATGGGCGGTCTCGAAGACTACTGGACAGCATAGAATGAGTCTTTTTCTGTTTATTTGTTCTTTTGCTTTTCTCTGCCCCTAGTAGGAGAGGATCAGTGCCTATTCAAACGTCCAAGTCATTCTCGGCCGAACTAATTCGCATAATACCGTAATGCCTACAGTGTCTACTAGGAGTGTCATGTTTATTTACGCTGATTTGTGCCTTGATACGATGTCAAGTAAGACAGGCTCAGAAAAAGGGCCGCAATGTTGGACGATCGGGGCTTGGCTGATATTGCCAAATCAGGGAATTGCACTTCAATTGTCCCGTGTTGACTCGACTTTAGGTATCAAGATTGTAATTTGGTTTGAATCAAAAGGTGATTTTTACATTTCTCTGCCGATGACTTGTCTCTGCACTTTTGGTGGATCGCGCGGGTCCGCTTCGGTGAACTGATCGATATCATGATGGGAACCGGCCGAAAGAAGAAGAAAAGTGAGGCTGGACCCTCTCTTCCCTTTAGTGGGTGAAAGAAAGCCTAGGATCTTGATCCTGGATGACAAAAGTATTCAGGTAACTCTGCATAAGTTTAGGATATCCTTTGCTGAGTTTATTTTGACACCTTGTATCAAGGTCTGATGTTTTCTTGCTCCCTGAGGCTTCTCTCCCCCTTATCGTCGTTCGTGTCCAAAAAAAGCTTGGGCCCGGCCATGAGTCGATGGTACGATGCTCATTACGCTTACCGAGAGATTGTTCTGGCCCCATGTAGAAAGTTGAAAGGAGAAGATGATGTTATCGTATATGCTTATGGGGGATTGCAATTGCGACACACTGTGCATGCACAAAGATGATGGTGATGAACGATTTGGTGGTTGAAAATGGATTGCTGCGTTGCCTAACACGTGTGTTTCAGCCAGCCCAGCCCAGCCCCAGCCCTGCGGTGAGAGTCCTGGGCTGCCTTGCGTCAGACTATCGAACGAATAAGCCTGGTCTCGCGGGCCTCAGTGACAAAGCATAACTATCGCATGAAGTAGAAATATTCTTGGCGAGGAACCATGATGTGCTTTGTTGGTTAAAAAGTGTAATAACAGTCAATTCGTCCTTATCCTCGGTATACCATGCGCCGTCCACTTGGCCAAGGCCAGCAAACAAAATACACCACGTCGCGATTTGCGGGGGAGCAGGCATCTGTGGTGGAGATGTTGTTGTTGACAGGGTATAGGACAAGGGCAAAAAAAGGGGGGAGTGTGGATAAAGGCATGGATGCTTAATCGAGCTACCTATTCGAGCAACACAACTGCCAGATGCAAACCATCCCATCTGTATTTCCCCGCGCGCCCAAAGATGCCACATGGGAACTGAGATACGGGCAGGGCACAGATTACGATTGATTGCACTAAAATAACCATTCAACAGGTTTCGCTATAAGAGTGCCTGCTGACTTTGAGACCAGACCGCAAGAACTTCCTCGTACGGAACGGAACGAACAAATGCGCAGCTGACAGTGAGCGCGATACGCACCGGGCTGAGCCATACGCGCAACACAAAGTAAGAGTAGGTATCGATTGCGCCGCAGCTCTGGACCCTGATTTCCCACATGGTGTGAGGGACAAAGGTCTTTGTGCAGAACAAACAGGAACAGTCTACCTCTCGTTTCTTTGACCAGAGCATGAGATAGCAGGTCGCTAGGACTGAGGCTCAAAGAATCACCTGCATCTAACAAAGATAACATCTGAGACAATAAAAGTGCTAGCTTGACCAAACCCCATGATTCGATACCGGCGCATGTGCCGCATCTGTTGATACCTTGATTTTCCCTATCGCGGGGGTAAAGCTGGGGTTTGCGCGCTGCCCGTCACATGTTTGGGTTGAAGGGGGGGGGGATACGATAGCTTCGCGCCACAGGAGCCGAGGGCTGAAACGGCGGAGAAAGCAACAATCATGATTCAATGCCAAGTGCTTGGGAGTTTTTGGAGAACGTTATCCTGTTTCGCGCCCGGAGCTCAGAATGCAAGGCCGAGGATATCTTGGGTCAGAAGGATTACTACTCTGTACGTACATACAGTACAGGGATCCTTGTCGCCGAACTCCCGGAGCCGCGAAATCCTTCTGCATCCGGGCGGACCATTCTTGTTACTGGTATTAGCACTCCGTACATTTGTATGTACCTCTGTATAGAATTGGAGTAATGGGATACGTTGGAGTTTGTCTCCGAGGCTATTGAAAAAGTTTATCAATAAAGCCCGAGACATGCGCGAGGCTATTGAAAAGCTGAAAGCTGAGAGTTACCGAATCCGACAAAGTTTTTAGTTTTTTTTTCACTTGCTGTCAGACTTGACTCATTTATCGTGAGTTGTCCGCCACTGAGCAAACCTTTGAGTCAGTCATGGGTCACCGTCGTGTTCGGACACCTACGTACAGTACAGTGTGCGATGCCAATGGATGTCTTGAATCATTCCCAACACATCCAATGCACACCCTCTCTCTCTTTGGAGCTTCGTTCTTATTTTCTAGTCTGAGCCTTGTCCGGCTCTCGTAAGCCACGAGGTGAACAGATTGCTGACTAGAAGGACACGCACGAACGACACCGCCTTTAGATGTAACGCAAATATTGGTCGCTCTCACCGATATCTTATCTCGATCATGATATGATAATAATTGAAAGTGAAGTGAATGACCCTATCGTTATCAACCCCGCCAAAAGCACCGGCCTTCCCCCCGCTCCCTCCGGCTTCGGCCCGGTCTTGTAAAAAACAGTGGGCTACCGTTCCCCGGCCGGCTCATGGGATGCACGGTTCTGTCAAAAAAAAATCGTTTTTTTAATAGTGTCCTCGGCCCGTGAAAATTTGTTTCGTGGTTGTATCCTCAATTAATCGCACGGTACTTTAGAATTCTGGGGAAACGCAATTGAGGCCAACAGAAACGGGTCCGTTCGGAAGCCTGCAGAACCGTTGAACAGCTAGTTAGGTCTAACAGCTAAAGTGTAAATGCTGCCGGTCGGCATGTTCCTGTTTTTCTCGGGCCTGTCGTGAAATGATCTACAATGTCAAATTCAGGCAAGGCGTCCAGTCACACAGCAGATGCAGCATCTGCCTTGCTCGGCAGCCGTGGGGTCCGGATCAAAGAGCGACGGGCTTTGCCTCAGACGACGTCACTTATGCTCGCAAGCCCATGCTATCCGAGATTTCCACCCCCTGTAGAGCAACAGAAAAGAAAAGAAGAGACCGTCATCGCGGGGGAAAGAAACAGAAATTGGAAGAGTAGCCTGTTAAAGACTCGTAACCTGTTTTTTGCATCGCGGACAGAAATCGCCGGGGTTAAGAGAGTGTTGCGAGAAAATGCCCCTCTATGATGTCACTATTTGGTATTGCCCTGGCCTGAAATCTCTTGATCTGTTCCGAGATCTTGGATAGCACAGGCCGCAGCTGTTACTGGCTGCATCGAAGCTGTTCTCCCAGGGGCGTGTAATTCATAGTTAGTTGTTCTGTTCGATTGGCAACGCTACAGTATGAATCTTCGAGACCGCAAGTGAGGCGTATCCTCTTGGCATCTTACAACGACGTAATTCTGGTATCAAGACTTGAAGCTTGTAGCCCAGCATGTTTGTTGATCTTTATGCAAAGCTTACTACTTGCCACTACGGACCGGTCGGTGATTAATTATTCGGAGGTTATGGCTCTTCTTCAGCTCCGAAAGGATTCTGATCAACGTACATGGTCCGCTGTGGTAGGTAAGATGATTAATACTGACAAGCAGTGCCGTACCCAGCCTGCCTGATTAATCTATCTCTATTTCCTTTTCTGGTTTAGCTACTGCTCGACTGCAGATTTCCATTGCCAATTGGGGAGTCTCTAATGCCGTAATTGACATGGTTGGTAGAAACAAGGGCAGCTGAACCACTTCGCTGAAGTCGAACTGCGAAAGTCTATGCTTCTCCTACAACAGCTTTATATCTTATTCCAACGACTTCATTTGCAGACATGCTCTAATACTCAGTGATATTTTCACACTGATACTTCCAATCATCGATACGAAACGCGCAATCACCTGACATGACACCCTGCAGACTATCTACAATCCTCTCCCATCCGTCCCGAAGTAAGACAGGCTACAGCATTAAACACAGCCTAGCGTAACGTGGATCATCTCATCCCCCCAGAAAACCCTTAAACATCCGAAAACGAACAATGCGCTGCATGGCATTGGCTGCAGAACCATCTCTAAACGACGTCATCATCCGACGTTAAGGCCAAGCCCTCTCGCCAGTTCATACCTCCAGGCAAGGCCATGTAGAGGCTCCCCAATATCGCCCCTGCTCCCCCTAAGCCCGAACACCCGGCACCACCACAGCTTCAATCGCAGACCGCACGCCCGTGGGCATCCCGGCCCTCATCGTCCCGCAAGTACGCTACGAACCGCGCGTGTGTGCCGTGCCGCAAGACAAAGACCAAGGGCGATGGGAAACATCCCTGCGCGAGGTGTCAGTTCAGCAGCAATGTCTGCACGTATGATACCAAGGTGTTGTCGGGGGAGACGCTGAATAGACTGACTAATGCCGTGAACGACCAGAAGGGGAGGCTGGATCAACTTGAGACTATACTCCGGCTATGAGGAATGGCACGGATTCTGAAGCTGAGTCTATTGTTTCGTATACTGAGTCAAAGTCCAGGCTGTCGTTGTGCCTCAAAGGTATGTTTGTGTTCTTCTAAGTCATTTGTGGGATGGTATATGTGAGATGTCATGCTTACGTCTCATATGAGACAGCCTCAGTCATATATCTCCGGTGAAGTGCAGTCTTGCTTACCTTACTCTCATTCCAATCTCATTTCCTTCATTATATAGAGAAGATGTCTTTTCACCTGATTCAAATGAGTTCCTGAGTAGTGAGACGAATTTGGTACTAACTGACCAACAAACTGGTCGGTGTAAATCACCAAGCTGAGAGCAAATTCATCGAAACACTATTCGGCAGATCAGAATAGCTTGACGGCACAACCTTTGAAGCCGAAGATATGAACATCGACTAGATAGATATAAGTGCCCCCTCTACTTGAACTAATATTAGTCAGTAAACCTATATATAGTTTAGCGTCAAGGCCCTTTAGGCAAACCTGCCTCCAGGCGAAATATAATCTATATCATACTAGGCAACCTAGAAAGACTATACAAACCCACAGCCGTTATTGAGATTGACCCTGCCTAAGACAGAGCAGCCGCACATCATCTACAACGCCCGGCTCCCTGATATGGATACAACCTTAGGCGCGTCCGAACCTGCAGGCCGAGCGCGCCTCAGGAGTTACAGGCGTTCCAAGCGGACAAAGCCATGTAACGCTTGTCGGCAGAGACGAGTTGCCTGTGTGCGCCAGAGGAGCCGACCATGCACCTTCTGTACAAAGAGAAATCTCGAATGCATAGTCGAGGCTGACAATGCTCTAAGCCCTACACAGAACGCAACGCCACGCAGTGAGCCATCGCCAGGTACAGTCGGTCATGGAACATCCCAGTCCACTCAGCACATTGGGCCAACCAGTGACCACGATAACTTCATTCTTCGCCATTGGGTGTGGGTAGACTCGAATGGGCCAGTTAATTGTACTTGGTCTCGACGACGGCTTGATGCCAACTCAGGTAACCCTGTACATTCTGCAGTATGTCCAGTGTTCTTTCTCGGGAGATGACTACATTGCAGTTCTGATTGTTCGCCTCAAGGCTTTCCCAGATGATCATCTTGATGCCCATCCAGCTTATTACCCCAAGGATACTATCAGTGGTGCTGTCGCCTCCTGTCAGGCGGAGCTGATGGAAATGTACTTTGAACATGTTCACCCTGCATTTGCGATTCTTGGCCCGCAGCGACCTTCGGTCATCAGCTCCTCGCTAACGCTTCGGGCCTCTATCTATGCGCTTGCGCTTCAACACTGCCCAGCCGCTCGCGATATTGACCCGTGGATCTTCACCAACTTCAACAAGCAGGCGCTTAACATCGAGCGACAGGCCCCGAAGCTTGAGACTATCGAAGCAGCGCTGTTGTTTGCTCAGCGCCATGCGCACGTGCTCAGGTGAGGCAAATCAAGGAGATGTTGTGCGTCCAACAGGTCACGACACAAGAGGCTAAACTGCTTCTGCTAGAGCACCTACGATGCCCGGAATGTCTGCTGAGATCGGCAGTGTAAGTTGCCAACCGTTGCCTTGATTACTCGTCCGTTGCTGAGACGTTTCCTAACTTGTCTCCCTTATCAGATCGTTGGCATGGCACATGACCTAGGTCTTAACATCGACCCAGTCCACTGGGATATCTCTGAACACGAGAAACGACGCCGGAGAAGGCTTTGGTGGGGTGTGTTCATGCTGGATAAATGGTACAAGTCGTTGACCATGCCACCTTGTATTAGGAAGCTAACATAGTTTGAGGAACGCGCTCACCCTCGGTCGTCCATCATTCTTGGTGGACCGCCAAAGTAACCATTCCCAGCCCACACTCAGTGATTTTGCTGAGGACTGCTCTTCAACACCTCCGCCAAAGGACAGGAACGCTGCTCTGCAATTCATTGCCATGGCAGGTCTAAGCAGGATTCTGTCCAAGATCATGACGTACTACTTTTCGGTTCAAAGTGATCTCGAGGATGTGGACTCGCTCGATACAATGCCAGCCTTTTCCAAATTCGAGGAGGAACTGGAACATTGGAGCACCCAATCCCTAGCACCATTGCTCGCGGAGAAGGCCTTTCCTGACCCCACAGGTATACATCCAGTCTTCGAACCATCATTTGGTTGTAATGTAGTGCTGATTCTAATCACAGGGTCCCTCGAAATTGCTTACTACACCACTCAGGTCACTCTCTACCGAGGGGTTCTCCGGGAGCTGACGTCTCGCTCGAGTCCAACTGACCAGTTCTGGGAATACCTATCTCAACAGAGCAAGACAGTAGCTCTCTCCGTCATCAATCTTCTAGAATATCTGCCAGTGGCACGCAGCTCGACATTTTGGTGGGCAAGTACGTTCTTGCGCAGTGGTTTTCTTTTCCCCGCTACCTGAATGTCAGTTGCTGATGAGTCTGGCAGCTTCAAAACTCAACTTCTCCATCGTTGGAAGTTTTATGATCAGGATGTACTTGTCCTCAACTTCGACTGATTCTCGTCGTTTCTGGATGGATAAATTCAATTTCTACCGGAAACTCCTGCAAGCACACTCTCCCGGCCGCGGAATCACTACCCATGCCCTCTTGAGGCTAGATCTTCTCACTAATGGACGGGAACTGAAGGATTCTGGGACAGAGGATGATTACTTCGTCGCACCGCTTATAGCTGCAGACGATATATTCTCGGACACATTATCTTTGGGTGGATTCTTTGTAGACTGATAGCAACCGCAAGGCGTTGTGCTTCGAAGACGCCTTGTTATATATGCTAGGCAGGCACCGCCTGCCTCGTCATTCACTTTAATTGTTCATGGCCTAGATGCTGAGGGTTTTAAGTTTGCCCAATCTAAACGAAAGCAAACAGAAAACAAGATCATGTCTCGCGAATCAAGCAGAAAGACGGCGCACTGTGTTTCATTGCGACTCTCTCGGCGCTAAAAGCGAGGGAGTCACTTATAGTATATGCGAAGATTGACAGGGAGTATAATTCTCTACACTTCTTCAAGTCTGAGTTTAAAAAAGCCTAATCAGTGTCCTGATCATTAACCGAGAAGAGTTGTGGACGAGTTGAAGCGAATGCTCTAGCCGGAACCCTGTTCTCGAATAGATAGTCCAGCTCTGCGAAGACACGGCCTTTGATCTCCGGGAGACGGAAGAAAGTCCATACCCAAGCCAGCAAGGTGAAGCCAGCCCAGAAAAAGGCCGTCTTCCCCTGCCATTTCCAACCAGCCGGGCTAATCATATAGGTGGTCAATATACCGTTGAACACCGATCCAATGTGATATGCGTTGCGGCCAAGGATTGCTGTCTTATTGCGAAGTCTCGTAGAAGGAATTTCAAAGCCAATAACATACGACATTGGCCCAACCGAGAGCATATAGCACAAATAGAACGCCATGATCACGGCGCCGGTAGACCAAGCTGTGGCCTTGGTGTAGGCAGACACACCGAGCGCTCCAATCGTCATCTGCAGGACGAAGATAGCCCCTAGACCCCACAGGTAGATAGTCCGCCTTCCCAGGCGAGGCATCAGGAACCACAGAAGGATTCCGGCGACGAAGCCGAGTGAATTCTGCCCAATGCTGAGGTTGAAAGCATCGCTTGCAGAAAGTCCCTGACGTTGGAAGAAAGATGTGGTCCAAAGCACAAGAGCAAACCCGACCAAAGGCTGCATTGTTTGTGCCAGGCAGCAGATCTCCGTACGTCGCAGGTTCGTACCTCGGAAGCAGTCCCAATAGGAGGTGCCAGCTTGTACCTCCTTCTCTTGCATGTTCGTCAACATCATTTGTGACAGTGTATTGCGGATTTCTTCCTCTGGTACACCAGTAGAGAGGCGGAGCAGGGATTCTCGAGCAGCCTCGGTATCAGACTGACGAATGTGCCACCATGGGGACTTGGGCGCAATATAGACACCAAGAACAATAAATGGCGGAAAGATCCATTGCACGTCCCATGGAACTCGGTAGGCCCATTCTGTGGTGTCTTCGGAGTACGCGCGAAGTATGCCACTGGCCATAAGCTTCCCAATACTCCAGCAGATATTAACCCAGGTCTCCAAGTACGGCGCAGCGCCAACGGGGAGACCTCGGCAGTGTAAACAGTTGTCAAGGTGAGGAAGACCCCTAGAGGCAGGCTAAGAAGGACCTGTCCGGCGAACATCGTCTCGACGTTTGGTGCGAGAAAGAGAATGAAGATGAAAGCAGCGTTGAGGATACACGCAACGGCTGCTGTACGTCGGAATCCGTACCTATCGGCGGCGTAACCGGTGACAATGAGGCCGAAAAACTGGCCTACCATAGCACCCTGACCGAGGTCACTCTGCCAGGGAGCGCTCAGGGAATATAAGCCGTCGTCCTGAAGAGTGCCGTATCTCTTGGCAAATGCCGGAAGCCCAAAGAAAGAGAAGACCAGGGAGGTATCGTAGCCTTCCATGATCACGGCCATGGAGAGATAAAGAGACCAGAAGACTGCTTTGTAATGCGTTCTCAGAGCATCCTTCACAGTCTGTTCATGCTCAGCGGCAACAGCTTCTCGCGCATGTTGGATGTCATTGGGACTATCCTGGATTTCGTCTGCAATCGTCTTCTCCATGGCTGTTGATCTTTGGGAACACTGGATCGAGCCTTTGCTACGGGATTGACTGTGGCTAGTATTGTGATTTTAAATAAGAACAAGTAGACTGGCTGTATAGTGTGTACTGATTTGTTGCGATGCACCTCAAATGGGACAGGGCGGTCGTCCGTTGTTTATAGTCTCGAGTTCCAGCAAACCGCCGATACCTCTCAGAGGATTGACAGCTCGCGGACAGCTCGCGGAGCCGGCCGCAAGCATTGGGACCAAGATGATTGCACGATAGATTACATAACAGTCTACCGCCAGAAATCCGTGATCCCCATTACTGTTGGGGCCGGATTGTGAGTTTGTGAGTTGCGGCGTTGCGTAGCGCACGAGGATCTGTAGGAGGCAAGCGGCGAAAACGCTTTGGAATTCGGCGGATAGGCGGCGAGTTGCTTCGGCGAAAGCTTCGGCGAAAGCTTCGGCATGGAGGCAGGGCGGATGGTTCGAATTGCTCTGGCGAAATGGAAAGACAATTTCCCTTAAAAATGTTGAAGACTTTCTTGTAACAGCAGTGATTTCTCTTTTTTTTCCCCTTACTGTGCCTTGTGTTGCCCTTTTCTTCTACTACCTCCATCACATCATCTACATCCAGCTGACGAGGTTCTTTGCCTGACCATGGCTATTTCAAAGCGAGTATGGTGGAAAGATGCCGTTGTGTATCAGATTTGGCCATCCAGCTTCAAGGACGGGAATGGAGATGGTCTAGGAGACCTGCAAGGCATAATCGAGTCACTGGATCATATCCAGAGTCTTGGAGCCGATGTGATTTGGATCTCGCCAGTATACGAAAGCCCTCAGGTCGACCAGGGTTACGATGTCTCCAGCTATGAGCGAATCCACCCGCCGTACGGCACGATGGAGGATATGACCAACTTGCTCAAATGCTGTCACGAACGTGGATTGAGAGTCTTGATGGACCTTGTGATCAACCACACCTCCGACCAACATGACTGGTTCAAGGAGTCTCGCTCCTCCAAGGACAGCCCCAAGCGCGATTGGTACATCTGGCGTCCAGCAAGATATGAAAACGGTCAGCGTAAGCCACCCAACAATTGGAGGTCTTGCTTCGGCGGCAGTGCATGGGAATGGGATCCTTGCACTGAAGAGTATTATCTCCACCTCTTCGCCGTGGGACAACCCGACATCAACTGGGCCAATGTTGCCATGCGAAAGCATGTCTACCAGAGTTCCGTCAAATTCTGGCTTGATAAAGGCGTCGATGGCTTTCGAATCGACACCATGGGCCTCTTTGGCAAGGACCAGTCGTTTGCAGATGCCCCTGACTCGGATCCATGCGCTCCTTTCAACCACCAACCGGACGCTTTTCAGGTTCTGGGCGAGATCCATGAACTGATTGCTGGCTATGGTGATCTGATGACTGTGGGTGAATTCGGCGGGCTCGGGGACACCGCAACAGCGCTGCGATATGTGAGCGCTTCGGCGAACCGCGTCAACATGGGATTTCAGTTCGAGACAGTCTGCTTGGGCTTTGCGCTCAGCTCCTTTGATATCAAACCACATTCATTGGCGGACTTCAAGCAGTCCGTCATCAAATGGCAACAGTACACCGAAGGGACCGACGGGTGGGCAACTATGTTCCTTGAGAACCATGATGTCCCCCGATCCATCTCGCGCTTCGCATCCGACAAGCCAGAATTCCGCGCCGCTGCAGCTAAAACACTCGCACTGCTTCAAATTGCCTGCTCGGGGACCCTGTTCCTATACCAGGGCCAAGAAATCGGCATGACCAACATTCCCAAATCCTGGGCCATTGAAGAGTATAAGGACTTCTCGACCCAGCAATATTGGCAGTCGGAGACACAATCTAGTGACGACCCCGAGGTTCGGCGCAAGGCAATGGCCAACATACAGGCCGCTGCGCGTGACAACAGCCGCACCCCAATGCAGTGGAGCAGCCAGAGGCACGCTGGATTCACGGACTGTGAGGGAGGCCCGTGGATGCGAATAAACGAGAACTATGTCGATATCAACGTCGAAGACCAGACTAAAGATGAGGAAAGCGTCTTGTCTTTCTGGAAGAAGGCACTGGCTTGTCGCAAGGCATATATTGATGTCCTGGGACACGGGTCTTTCCATCCCATTGATGGTGGCGACGAAGCTATCTTCTGCTTCAAGAAGATACATAAAGGGGCTGCTGCTCTTGTGGTGCTGAATATGTCCGACCGGGAGCAGGAGTACAGGCCTAGCGTGCAGCTTGCCAAAATGCCACTGGTTCTAGCCACAAACTCGAGCACTCGAGATAGTACTCTTGGTCCTTTTGAGGGCAGACTATATATCGGGGACGAGTGAACAAAGCCATAAGTACGCTTAGAGTAAACCCAACCTAAGAATGCTTGTTATTTACGTTTTAGTTTCCTTTTTTCCATAAAATATATACTAAATTAAATTGTCTAGCTTTAGTAAGAGATTATATATATATAATATAAAACTATTAGCTCCAGGATCTCCCTGACTGGATACGACCAACTGAGCTCCAAGTCTTTGTCCCTCATATCGACATGCTGGATTGTATATCATGGCCGTACTTCCGAGACTACGTAATCCAACATCCTGAAATTCAACATGGTGAATTAAAATGGCTTGCAGCGTTTACTTCAGGAGTACAAGTGAACTGGCGCGGCACAATAGAGGACGCGCTCTATATTGACGGCCCGATGGCACTGTGACGGTTCACAGCGGAAGCTGATGCGAGACACCAAGGGGGTGCTTGTTATGTTCAAGAACTAATATCTTTCAGGCGACTATTAGGGATTTGCAGAAATTGTCGCTTGCTGCATCGTATCGCGCCTTCATGCCTGGCATCGATGGGCAAATTCCTAAGAACGGCAGAGGACGCTTGCCTTAGACAGTTGTAAAGCTTGGATGCGTTATTTTGTAGCGATTTTAATTAATGCAACACCAGTGATTCACGATTTTCATTTCATGCCAGTGGGGTTGATGTTGGACATTATTCTGTACCCGTGGAGTTCGTTATAGATATCGAGGTACAAGTACAACTGGCTATACATGAAATAACGGCAGAGCTGGTCATATATTGAAGAGCAGTTCCTAGTTCATCGAAAGATTGTTCGCCTGGTGATCAAATCACAACAGTGACTCGGACGTCACTCACATCATCTCAGCAGCAAATGTAGTATT
Organism: Fusarium chuoi; assembly: GCA_022627125.1. NCBI lineage: Eukaryota > Fungi > Ascomycota > Sordariomycetes > Hypocreales > Nectriaceae > Fusarium > Fusarium chuoi. The sequence goes on along the minus strand of JAJALE010000884.1, from coordinate 382,723 downwards.
CCATGACACTGGGCGGCTCTGGGGTCTATATTGATCGATCAGCTTGGCGAGCATCTCAGCCGGCGACCCAAGTTCGTGAGTCTAGATATGAAGATGAAAGATTTTACCATTGGATCTTTCTAAGCTGTTTATATGTCCAGTCAGGCTGTATTCCACTCCAGCAAACGCTAATCATTGTTCAAAGGTACGCCGCTGATAGCATTATTTAGGAAGCTTGTGCATCGAGGCGGCCCAACCGAGGGGTCAAGAAGATCGAATCTATAAGCTCAACACTGGTGTAAATGATGGCGATATACTACACCTTTCAACATTCTATAGAGGATGAGAATCATTATTTGGTCAAGCGAATCTGTCAAATCTTCTCTGGGGAATTATCCAGAGCAAGGGAAGAGCAGCGCGGGTCTCAGTTCTCAAGCCAATCGAACCAATCGAACCAACACGACGAAGTCCTTCCGAAGCTGGATAAGTCATTCTAACTCACTGGCCAGCTAGAAACCCTTCAAGGTCCCAGGCTTCTGCCATGGCTTCAAGCGCTAGATGCTGCCGAGTTTGAGATTGCTTGGTACTGGGTAGAGACATGTAGACGATGTCCCGTACTGATTCGCATTGATGGCGTTGAGGGCCGGTTAGGGGTGAGCTGCATGGCGCTATATCAGTTTTTGAGCAGAGTCGGCGTACTATAGAAGTCCATGGAAAGAATCGACACTGTCTGGTGTCATTAACCACGTTCCTGAGAGAGGACTTTCTCACCATTACCCCTTTGTGAAGCTGCTTTGCATTTCTCAGCACTATCAGACTAATGTCTCTTTGGATCATTCCCCAGCGAACTTTTCTCTACATGTGCGCCCCTGCGAGGTCAGCATTGCTTTATTGCTCGTTCGCATCATGATGAGGAAGTAGTCTCGCAACATGTTCGATATCGAGGTTGAGTTCATGCCTCTCGTGATCAGAAAACTTCTTCATCACTTTGGTCTCGGAGTTCCTTCTTATCGCCATCGAGACGCAAGCTGGCGTCGTCATTTAGTCAGTCAGTCGTTCTCAGCCAGTGTCTCCAAGGTCTCAAACTTTGTCGGTTGCTCTGTATCGCGTTTCCCACATCGCTCGTCAGCATACCCGGCATGAATGGAGTTAAATCTCTCTCCGGCCACCCTTTCAGCTATCATAAACTTGATATTGTGAGTCATCGGCGAGAGTTCATCTTCCCGAAGCTCATCCCCACGCATCTCAGCGCCCGTTAACAGCAACCCCTCACCGTCAGAATTTAGCAAACAAACATGCTCCATTCAATTGACGTCAAAGTCGGATGCTTCCAAGCGTTGCAGTTTAAAGTGCTAACAGGCAGCCACGTTAACTCTCACTAACTCAAGCTGCAAACATCCGGTGGTGCCGGCTTTAGTGAGCTGACTGCATAAAGCTTGAGACCCAACAACCCGGAATACACAACCTTATATCTTGGTTTAGCTACGAAAGTTTAGGGCTGAGGTGACATGACGGGTCTGGAACGTTGGATCGTCGAGCCGCGGACGCCGTGGCTGGGAAGCTCTGGCGTGTGACGACACAGGGTCTTCAGCTATAAGCCATGGATCATGGCAGCTATTCATTATGTCTTTTAGATGTAGTATGTTCGGGTATCTACTTCCATAATCATGTGCTGCTTCGTCTGGCTTTGAGTTCAACGGGATGCTGGCTCTCATCGGTATTCACAGCAGACCCGATACTGAGATAAACCCCATTGAAGGCTCCCCTATAGTAATAGAACTGATCATACGTCCCCGGGAGCTCAGAACATATGTTATTCTCACCATCGCTAATGCACTGCCCAGCTTGAGCTTCACATGCCATCTTCCGATCCTCCGTCTGCTCACACGTTAGAGTACCAAATGCAGGATTTTCAAGCGACTCGGCACTGCAAAGCTTAACACCATTGGGTGTAGTACCATCTCCGTATGCAACGCAGAAGTAAAATCCACCGCTTGTTTGGAGGTAACGCGTTGTGGGGTCGATGGAGAGGATCAATGGACCGCTGGCGATGAAGCGTGGTGTTGGCAATACCACTGCAGAGCCATCGCGGTCGGCGCCCGAGAGCTCATTGCTGACGGTGTTTTCGACTTCGGCGGTGAGAACGAATGTCTCGAGAGGTCCAGCGACATCGCTGGTCGTGGTTTCAGCGACTGTGAGTGTCGAAGCAGCTGTCTCGGTGCTGGTCTCGACAGTCGTTGCGACCTCGGTAGTCGTTACATCTTCCGCTGTCGACGTGGCGATGCTGGTAGATGACTCGGCAATATCTGTCGCCGTAGTCTCAATTGCAACGGCCACAGATGTACCTGTTGATAATTAGTTCCTCAATTCCGTCAGACATTGTGGGAGCACTTACTTGAACCACTTGATTGGCGAGGTTTGCAGACGCTGGCGACCGCAGTATGCGCCACAAGCAGCGACCATAGAAGCACGAAACGCATCTTGACGATACAGTAACGAGCGACGACTGCCAAAGCAGATGAAAGAGAGAAATCACCCCATTGTCAACTCTGAAGACTTTTTTGCCTTGGAATAGGAGATTGAACTATTGGGTTCTAGATGTTGAGAGGCCGAATAAGGAGCAAGAAAGTTTTTGACATTGAGTTAGGGTGTCAAAATAAACTGGTCTAAAGGACTAGCCAGGTATAGGGCTTACTGCCTAAGTCTTTTTATCACTTATATAATATGCCCTATTTTTTCTTGCCTCCCCTTGGCAGGGGAGATTGCAGCTGAGGCTGAATGGCGAACTAGCAAGCGCTAGTTTGTGACTATTGACGGAGATTATTGCGATCGACTCGGTTATCAGTCAAGATATTTATGCTTCATCATGTTTGAAGATCGATCTGTTTGATGCGACGCGTTGGAGGATTCTCAGGTGGAGGAGTATCTAGCTGCTCAGATGGTGCTTGGGATATGTTTGAGAGTCAATAATTGGAAAGCATTCTTTGGCAGCAGCCAACTTACAAGCCATACAAGCCAATTCAACAAACATGCATGCATGCACCAAGAAGATTCTCTTTCCTTTAGTAACAAGCCAATATCTCGATTGTTCGTGATAGATCAGTATTCAAGAGTCTGATGCAACATGCAATCTGCCAATACCATGTGGAGATTTCCATACACTCATTCACACTGACCAAACCTTCTCTCCACAAACCAACTCCCGTCCAAACATTCAGCTTTCCACGCGCGAAGTAACAATAGCTTCCCATCGCTAAGAACCTTCTTCACCACGTCCAAGCTTAACCTCACGATCTAGAACAATAAGATCCAAGGTGGCATCTGGGGAAAGTGCGCCACAACCAAGATCTAACGCCACAAGAGTATTAATAAAATACCAACTGCTCGGAGGTATCCATGCAAGGTATGCTGTTTGCTATATCGAAAACGAGGCACGTGTTTGTTTCGAGGCGCAGCTTTTTGTTCATGATTGTGGTTGAGTTTGTACTGTATATGCGCCACGTAATTGTGAATTTGTTGTCTTGGCGGTGAATGTAAGTATATCCCTTGCATTGGGAGTGCAGCGTTGAGAAAACACTGCCTCGACTGCTTCTGCAGAGCCACAGTCTTGACCGCTTCAATGAATATACTCAAACGTCTGAGTTATCCGTGAATACCGTACTGCCAATTGCTAGAGAGTGCAATCGCTAAAAAGGGTTCCTCCGCCAGTGGAACCCAGGGTCCTCCCGTGCTATTTGGACCTATTTTATGGGGCGGGGCAACCGGATGTTTCCTCCCTTCAGCCTTAAACCAGTCTTGGCTCAGAATGCAACTGTGAAGTGTGACTGTGACTCGAGCGAGAAAAAAGTCAATGACGTTTACTGTACCCGGCTATAGCGGCTTTCACGGGTACAGTAACAGACCTCGAATCACGGCTACTCACTTATCCGTCGACCGCAGCAGATAGGTACGTATGCTTCTGCTATCTTCCATCCCGTCGTCATGGTTCTATCATGCCATGCCACTGCGCCTAGGCAAAAAGCTTATCGAAGCCGTCCTGTCTTTTGGTGTCTGTCGTTATCACAAGCCTGTCCTTGTGACCCCCCCTATCTCGATTCTTGGTCTTCGGCATCAGATCAGGCTTGCAAGCCTCAATCCATCCATGGTCCCGCAGATCACATACTAACTTGGCGTCGAGTGACAGGCCGAGTACGTACCCAAACTGCCGAGAGGATTTTCTCTCTCTCCCGTGTCTTTTCGTATGCAAAGTCGATCACTTGTGACTGATATGATACCTATTCCGTCAGGCAATGTTCCGATGATGACACCCACCCTCCTCATAACAATCATAACCGTACGGAGTAAAAACTCGCTGATGACACGGAATTAAGCATGGTTTATTCCCACATGTGACTCACTGACGCCTTTCTTGGCTCATAAGAAACTGTCTCAGACCCTCAAAGTGGCGCTCTCCCGCTGACTGCGCAAAGCTTCCCACCCTCCTGTTTGCTTGCTTTGTCTGCGGTACTCACCGTGGGGACAGGTTCATTAGTATAACTTAATCGGGTTCGCCCTAGTCTTTGGTGTTTATGTTTTGTTTTTTGCGCTTTGATATAAATAAGCAGGGTTCTGCCTGTCATATTGGGCCAGAAAGTAAAACCCCACTACAGCAGAGACAACTCACGAGCCTGAAATCAAGAAAAGGGCGAGAGAGACAAAAAGAAAGGAGAAAGTAATTGAGGCTGCTTATATAAGACCTCGACTCCTCCTCAACATTTCATCGACTATACCACCTTTTGTTACCATCACCAACATTTCATCATCACCCAAAATGTATCGCGAGAATCATCCTGGTCCTCTCTCCCTCCCCTCCATGTGGAGTCCCCCCAGCGACGAGGCAATCCCTCTGCCAAAACAATCCCACCACGATAACCATCGATCCCGCCAAGCAAGCACATGCTCTGAACGCAGCTGCGAAGGCATGAGTCTTGATGAGACGAGAGAGCTATGGAGATGTATGCTTGAGCTGCAGCTTAGATATGGATGCTATAATTCCACGAGGATTGATATGGCCGTTGATGCTGGCGAATGCGGCGTTGACTTGATGCGTAAGTTCCCTCTTTCTTTGGGCGGCGTGTTGAATTAGTGCTAACCAATTGTTCATAGCGAATCGTTTTATTATCGACACGCTCAATGAATCTGTTATCGATCTTCCTGATGAGGGTCGAGAGCTGCTTAACCGCTATCTATGTCCATCGTCGCCGACAAAGCAAAAGTGGAAGTTCTGGAAGAAGGACTGAGCTTTGCATGTTTATACTGAGATTTATGGCGTTGGTGGATAGAAAGACTGAGATGCATGAACAGGAGTTGGATGCATGTTGAAAATTTGGTCGATACCCAGATATCAGAATGGCCCTGATTTATTTATTTACATATTTTTAATTGAACAACATCATTATCATCTCTCATCTCTCATCACTCATACTTGATACCCAACAAAAAGAAAGCAAGAATACATCACACATCACAGCTTCTCCTCAAACTCCTTATCCCCAATAAACCCAGCCTGTATCTTCATACTCTCCAGCACCCTCTCCTTGACATCCTCACTCTCAATATCCATCCCCATAAACCCACCATGCGTAGCCCCAAACTCATACCCCTTCAGAACCCCCCACATCCTCGCCATCTCCCCGACGCCCAGAGGAATGAAGTTGGGAATGCTCCACAGGAACGAGAACGAGTTCAACCCAGCTGGTCGGGACCGCGAGGCACCCGTGGCGTCTACACTCCAGTTCCCGACGCCCGACGCCGTCGTCATAAGCGTGTCGGCTATGAACAGCCGCGAGTTGTAGTGCAGCACCATGGAGCCCAGGAAGTGCCCGCCGAGCTTGATGGCCTTTGCGCTGGAGATGATGGGCGTTTCGAGGGCTGTGAGGAAGATTTGGTGTGTTGAGGAGAGGGTTGTCCAGATCTTGTCTTCGGCGGAGAGATAGACTGAGCAATTGAATGCGCGAGCCCATTGAACATGGCTGCTGTAGAAATGCGGGTGACTTATAACAATCGCCTTCAAACCTCCCTCACTCTTGATCCTCTCAACAGTCTCATCATCAAGCAACGTGATACAATCCCAGAGAATATTCCCCTCTGGCGTTTTGATAAGAATAGCACGCTGCCCAATCGCCAATTTCGGCTGCGACGAAATGAACGTGATGTTCTCATCAGAAGAACACTTGGTCCATTCGTTGATATGCCTCTTCTTCAAGTCCCCCAGCGTGGAGAACGACTGGCCAGACGGCGGCACAAATTGGCGCGGGTCATCGCAGATGTGACACGTCTTGATGGCGCTGCGATCAGACGTTGGGAATTGAGTTCCGCAAGTGTCGCAGACGAGCCATGAGTCGGCAGTGACGGGGTCGTAGGGCTCTGGGGTGAAGCTCATGATGGGCTCAGTTTAGTTTAGCTTGCGATTGGGACGATCTTGTACAGAAATAGGGAATTGGGGGAGGACATTCTTGTTTTCTTGTATCACTATCACCCTTTTTATCCCCCACCTTTGAGCGACCTCGGCCGAGTTGTCTCTGCAGATGTGTTTTGATCTGTAAGCTCTCCTCTGTATTTAATTGACGTCACCCTGTCAAGTTGTCCCACTTTCCCCACGTTTGACTCAATTGTTTGGAGGATTTAGAGTATTGAGATCCTCAAGTGGGCTCGCGAGATTACAAAGCAGGATCTTTTGTTCACCTCAATGCTTCAACTAGCGAGGTCTAGACTTGCAATTCAATTGATTCCAAACATTGATTCCACATCGTACTTCGTGTTCCTGGTATCAAAGAGTATCATGATTCCATCACCAAACTCCAGACACCTACCAAATCAAGACTACTCCCAAATGACGGATTTACCACGTCTCCCACATCTGGTTTCCCATGGAGATCAACCTGTTGAACAATTGATCCCGCATGGAGACCGCCGTGAGATGATGTTCCTGCCCGTCCTTCGTCCTAATCATCAGGCCATCCACAATCTCACTCCCCATAGCCCAACCAACAATGATCTTACTCTTCCACCCGAGACCGCCCATCTTCTTCAGCTCATCGATGTCGCCAATAGTCACGGTCCAAGCTGGCTTTAGATCTCCAAGCTCAGTCGTCCAACTGACAGCTGGTGTCGTAGCTGTAGCTGTAATGTAAGCATGGCCCTTTTTACCCTTGTATCGCGCTGGGAAGCGAATTGGTCCTGTGAGAGGATACGGTTCTTGACCCTTCACTACACCGAGACGATTCTTTGCATGATGGGCGCCTGCTTTGGCTTTGGCTTTGTCGGCGGCTAGAGCTGTCGTAATACCACCCTTTGCTGTGCCACGGATAAAGTTCATGATGCGATGGGATTTCTTGTGCTTTGTCTTTTCTTCCTCCTCTTCCTGTTCATCTTCGTGGATAATATTCGGATCAGGCTGGACAGCCTCAGCAATTTCGCTCTGCGATACTCCTTCTGGTGGTGTTAGTATGAGTTGGACTTGATCAATGAATGGCACACACCTAGATGTTCCAAGCCCTCTCCAGCAGTCTCGTGGGGAACAGTCGGGGGAGGCACGTCGGATGAAGGAGGCGGTGGCAGAGGAGCCTTGTTCTTCTCACCAATGCGAAGAAGAGTGATAGCCAACTGCGCATTTGTAGGAACGCCTCGAAGAATAGTGTTTCGCAACTCGACATACTTCTCCCAGCGGGGATACGTCCTGTTGATGAAGTTCATGGTAGGTGTGATAATGGGATCACCGAAGAATCCGAACCCAGCAGCAAATCCCATACCCTTCATGGCCATGTAGGGAGTCGTGAACCAAGCTCCAAGAAGCATGGGTACAAGAACACCAATGAGAATAAACTTGGGCCGATGACGATGGAAAGGCGCTGCGGGACTCAAGACGTTGCCGAATCGCTCCCAGGTATCAACAAAGTCAGCTATCAGATGCATCGTCGGACGCGCCTTATCCCACACAGCGTTTGAGACTGGCTTCTTAGCCCTGTTATGTTCAGCATGAGGATTCTCTCCTACAGATCTCTGTCTAGCCTCGGTGGCCACTTCAGTGAGTTCCGTCGGGTCAGGCGCATCGCTGTCATCGTCGGGATCCGTCTGGGGATGTTTACCCGCGGCCGTGCTAACAACAATCTACAATCACTCAGTCTTCAATCTTGGGGGTTTAAAAAAGCAAATCTTACACCAGAACATACCGTAGACAAGCTTGTCACAAAGCTATGGGCCTCCTGCTCGACTGCTTCACCCTTGTGCTTCTCTGGCGCACCAGTGACTGAATCATCAGACGCTAGAACACCAGCTGCTGGTTTCTTGACACCTCCTGTTTTGGAGTCGATTATCGAGGGTGGTGCTCCAGGGAAGCAGATATCGCGGGCCTCGTGGGACCAGATGAGTACCATGAGGAAGACAATGATCGTGGGACCGAGAATGTCGAGAAGCCATGCGAGTGTGTATACTGAGAGGAACGCAGATGTTCGCTGATACTCCCTCCACGAACGAAGACGCACGATATGCTTCCAGAACGAAAATAACTGCGCAAACACGGAAACGTAGAGTCGCTCGATCTGCGCCCTAAGCTTCTCAGGCGAAAACTCTTCTTCGTCTGCAATGTTCATATCCAGCATTCCCAGCGGGGGCTCCTCGATACTCCTGACGTAAAAGACCTGCTTATCGAAGCGTCGTATCAAAGCCCAGACATCTTCATTCTTCAAGCCTCCCACCAGCGGGGGCACGACGCGGGGAGGTTCGTTCCATCCGAGATTCTTGACCTCGACGTCGCCGTGCTCAAGCTGCGCTGCGCCTTTTTCTTCAAAGTTTTGGGATTCCTCGGCGAGGGCGTGGCTGACGGTTGGGGCTTCTTCTTGGTGCTGTTCTATTATTTCTGGTTCGCTTCCTGTGTTGCTTGCTGTGAAGCTACGGTTTGGGTCGTCTGTTGTGGCCATGATGTATACCGTCGTTCAACTGTAATTTCCAACGTGTGTCGAAGGGGAAATGGAGTTGTTATGCCCTTCATATCTCTTGAGCTGGAATTTGATGCCCCGCCTCCTACGTCAAAATGCCAGGGAATCAGTATCATGACATCTGCCCTCATTCCGTGACGTCATAAGATCTTAGATTAACGAGCGACAGCTGCAACCAACAAAACATTTATTTCCCAATCACAGCAACTTATTCCCCCAGAAAAGCAAACACAGTGTATGTATCACCCAAAGCGTAAAATTCAGTGGATATGATAGCTGTCGTAAGCTCTATTCAGCTTGTACAGTACTGGATGCAACCTCCACGTCACGGTTCCGCAAATGACACAAACGGGCCTTGGTTAGCGTCTTGATCTGAGCATCGCAACCTTGTTGGTGAGATGCTCGTACCCTGTTTTGATGTGCAGGTTTGCCTAGATGATGAGGCTCGGTCATGGATTCTGTCGATCCCGGGTGTAACCTCCGGCGTGGGGCCGATTGCCGTTATCACGGAGGACATCGTCCGGAGGTTGTCAGCTCCAGAGGCGGTGATTTGTTGGGATTTGTAGATAAACGGCAGCTGAAGAGTGAATGCTACCCTGGATCAAGCCTCGTCGTCACTGTTTATGTCAGTCGAGACTCGTTTGGGAGAACAACTGGGTGTGTAGGTGATTCCTTGTTTCAAGACACATCATGAGCAGATTCACTGTCTCATGTACGGCATTTTCAGGCTGACGACATTTCGAACAACATCAATTAGAGTACCTAACTTCCTGTATCGCGTATCGCAGCGACTGAGCCTATATCTACTCATTTTCTTGAGAGGATAGATAGACAAGTGTCACTGGATACACCATTCGAGATTGGGGAGTGCCACCTCTCTCCAAGAACAGGCGAAAGAATGCCAATTCAATCAAGTACAAGCGAGTCAGTTTTGAATGAGACATACTTGATGCTGCCCTCTTTCTCACAGCAGTGCAACAGGATACAAGAGTTTCGAGTGAACATAGCGACCTTGTCTTTGGCGATATCTAGAATGGAGGTTCTTGACATATCGCGACCAGGAGATTTCGCGATGCATCATGCCTCTATCACCAAATTAAAGGCCGCAATATTCATGGTCTTCCTTTTTTAAGGTACTTGTTCGCGGTCCCTTCAGATCTCCTTCCAGTGAAGCGATCGATTCAGCAGTCAACTCAACTACCCGGTAGCTCCAAGAACTGACGATACATTTTATCGCGAACCGAGCGTTGAAGCTGGCAGTTTACTCAGAGGCTTATTCTCTATCTAAATGCTTTTCTCTTCTCAGAGTCATCACATTTATTCTGCCTTTGGTCGTAAACTGGGCATAGCCAAAGCTTAAGTTCAACAAAGTGCCATGGTCTTGATACGATCACCGTTGCAACAGACTTCACGAACAACATTCGCGACCAGTTTCATAGGACTTCTTACCATTTATTGATATCATTTGTGACACCCAATACTAACATAATCTCTATAGCACGAAAAGAGGACTGGGAAACGAACGGCATGATACTCAAAGGACAAGCAGCGAATCTTGCCTACCCTAAAGCTTTGACATCGCGAACACGCAGTGCTCAGATTCAACCAATTCACTCCAACCATTTCCCTTCAACCGGGATCAGACACTCAGCGCACATCTAATTACATTCATGGGACTTTCGTCCGTGTCACTAATAATTGCCGAGCTTGATTGGCTTTAGAGCTTGGAATCTCACCCTCAAAGGGACAAGTTACGATAACCTCAGTACAAACCCAAGACGTCAATCCGCCTACGAGCGAAGCCAGTACACACGTCCAGGTACATCCATTTGAGCCATATCGAATCCTCTCTTCCGAAAAAGACCGATAAACTTCTTTATCCTGCCACGAGCCATTTCCTGGTCCAGCGTCTTGATACCGGGTTCAACAGGCAGCATCACAACACCTTTGCATACCCTCAATGATCTACAACACATTAATTGAGGCATATAGACACGTCGACTCACCTCTCCCGACATCCCATTCCCTCTCGCCACAATAAGGCCTCGTTCTACCCCAGGCGGTAATTCCGCATACTCGACTCATCCCGCGAAACTGATTGGACGAACCAAGTGTGATATCTCGTACAGCAGCGAGGCCAGAACAGCTCTACCCCAGAAACCGGTGAGGCCTAGCTACAGAGCGGCCAACGCAACATAGCATACCATTGAACTTGGCAGCCTCGTGGGGTAAGGTAATGCTATCTGAGGAGACAAATTCCTCCCCCACACGCGCGCGCGATACAACTCATTGATTGTGACAGCCTCGACCACGGGATCAGGATCTGGGCGAATGAGCATCCGCCACACGGCGCGTCAATTTAATGGTGAACAGGGCCTGGGGGAAAAGATACTTTCTTTTTGGATGAACCAGCAAGGTATAGCAAAGCAAAGCAAAGCAAAGGAAAGAATGGCAAAAAAGCAACAATGCACCAGCGGTGAGGTGAGCTGCAATGGCAGGGATTCATCAGCGCTCTCATTCCGACAACACAGTGACAACGATACCTTGAGTAAGGTTATCAAGTCCGAGTCTTTCGATGATTTCAGCGTGTCAGCCTTGCATTACAGATGAATTTGGCTTTGTCACCATTGCAGATGCCCCCCCCCCCGGCTTGAGCCAACGGGTATAGGTCTCTTCATCGTATAGAAATCCTGGCTAAGGTACCCTATAGTGTGCAGATCGCAAATGGCATCAGCACTCTCAAGCTCCGACCAGTGCGCATGATTGCCTCCCTCAATCGTTTCCTTCTTGCCACCGCTGTTGCAGACGGCCTCGTGAAAATTGGCGTGCCTTTCCGTGAGACACACCACTTTTCAGGGCGTATGGTGATTAAGAGCGAGGAGCTGGGAATCCTGATGGACCAACTGAGCCTGGAGCAGCTGCAAGCCTTTGATAGCCGATTCCCGGGTGATATCAAGGATCTATTCACTACGAGGGTAGTTTCCAGACAAGGAATGCCCAAGATGGCACCAGCTGAGCAGGCATGCATGAGTAGAGTGAGGTCCTCAAGGCCATGTTGACTTAGATGCGTTTGATAGATGGCTCCAAGGGTACGGTTGGAGTATGGAAATCGGGGAGGTAAAAGCTGATCCAGTTTTCAGGTGAGGAATATATCAACTATGGTGATGATGTTCATCTGATTTTGCAGTAAAATAAAGCAGAATAAGGACAAGTGAAGAGAAGTCATAGAGCTGGTGATAGTGTCAGACATGAAGACCCCAGATGGATTGAGCGTGGCCAGTGCCCGAAACAATGGCCGCAGGCCCATATTGGTTGGCGTCTCTGTAGGATTCTCAACAACAGCTCAGCTCAGAGCAGCAAGAACTCAGCTCTGGAACCGAAATGGACTTGGTACCCTTGAGTTCCGTCCCAGAGTACTGTGCTAACCATGCCATTTTCACCCAGCAGGACCCGCGAGACCACGTGCCTTACCGAGGCGAAGTTGTTTCATCGAAATGACACAAACATGTCACCAAGTAGTTCGGACGGTTTGATGGCGGGATGAAGTGGTATCCGCTGGCGCGAGGAACGACTGACTGGTTGTACAAGTCAGCCCTGCGTTATCACAGGCCTGCAAAAGTCAGACGATTCGGCAGTCAGCGTCGAATACTGCACAAGTCAACTGCAACCGCAACTACATTGAGTTCAGGGCAGGCAAAAAAGTGCCTGCAGTAACTTCAGGAAGTGCCCAATGGCTTTGCATGCAGCAATTGGGAAAACGTAGGATCCTGAGAGCAAGTCAATGACAACCTCGTGCATCCAGACCTGAAATGCCGAATATCCCGAGCATCAAATTTCCGCGCTTACGGTGAATATGAGCAGAATCTTGCTAAGCAGAAGCAGAGACCGACATGTGCATCGCGTCGCGCCGCAGCACATGAAGGGGGATTGGCCGTGCCTCAATGCCATGTCCCAGTCCAAAAGTCAGCCGCACGAGAAGCCACGGCCACACGAACCCTTGTCGCGATCGTCAGGAACGAGACACACCAAAAGCCTCCGGACCCCCATGCCCGCTGAACGCGTCCCTCTTTAGGCATAGCCAGGGCAATTTTGCAGTGTAAGCAAGGTGAATGTTGCAGAGGCTGAGAAGAAGAAAAAAGTCAAACAGCCACAGTTGAAAGCTTTTTCATCAGAGTTGAGCAGAGTTGAGACATTATTCCTCTCCCTGCGGCCGCTCAAATTACCTGGGTTCCTTTTGTGTGTTCCGTTGCAACCCATCCAGTGAACCATAACGCCTGGAGTTAATATGCAATAAGCAATTCAAAAGCTTACATCCTGCAGTTGAGTCTGCTTCCACCCAACTTCCAACCACTACGTGTGGATGCCAGGGAACCCCTTCCATAGGCCTGCATATCGACCGATTTCCCTCCCGCTGACGTTCCCCCACGATACATCGCAGATTACCATCACATTATCAGTTCCTGGTGGCTTCTCTTCTCAGCGATGCACTTCTCACGGAGACACTCGGAGCCGCTTCTCGGAGAGCAGCCAAGAGGGACAAAAAGACGCGGCGTGGGGCCGGTGGAAGACTCTTTCATGATGACGGAAAAAGAAAGGCAAGACTGAAAATTCTGATCCTGTAAGCCCGGTGGAGATGCATGTGGGAATCTTCTGGCCAAGCACCCAAGGCACACAAACTGTCGTCAGCGTTGTTCTCCTCTGTTCCTGAAAAAGCCCCAGCATCTGGTCTTGGTTGGTCCAATCGTGGTTCAACTTGACGCCAATCTATTCCACATTCTGTCTGAGGCCGAGTTGGCGATGATGTTTTGGCGTTCCTGCAGATGGATGCTTCACGAGCCGGCCGACTTCAAGCACATGGCTTCTAAGCATATCTGCGCTTGATGTAACGGTCAAGCCTTTCGGGGAACAATCCAAGTATCCCGTTCGGATCGTGACGTGCATCTTACGAGCCGAAATAGACTCAACGACGTTACCTCAAAGTTGCAAGCGATAGAGTCGCGATTGGCTGCAGTAGACAAAGTCGTCAACAATTCATGAGGCTCATGCACATTTCCCAGCATTTTGGGGTGTCTCGAAGGCTCTGAGTGGCAGAATGTGTGCTGTAAACTCACAGTTGTGCCTTTTGTGGGTGACATCGCGATTAACGACGTTGACGGACGATGTAACCCACACTGGAAGAATTTGAGGCCATTGCCCAATCGAGTTTTCTTGGGAAGAGCACTAGTATCGCCACCAGGAACAGATGTCAAGGCGATCTCGGTGGCTTGAGACCTGGCTACATCGAGAGATCGTTGCAGACTCACATGCTTCAACAAATCTCAATTGCCAAAGATATCAGACAATATGTTGAGTGCTACACAGTGTGCATTTGCTTGGACCTGCTCTCATACGTTTTCATTCAGCATCTTCATGAATTGGCAATCACATATGCAGTCGCATTATGCTGTTGTGAAAGTAGCATTCAGTCAATGGAATGCAAGCCATTGCAGCCGCAGCCGTTGGAGTGCCGTGAGACACAACGGTATAAGCGGCGGCCCGTGTGTCATTCCCGATGTTGATTCTTACACCATGGCTGAACTCTGTTCTCAACAAAGAGGCCACAAAGTCATAACGTCCATGTTAAGGTCAAGGTAATTCGCGGGCTTACTTCCACATTGCAGCCCGTGCTTCAATTGCTATCTTGATCAGAATCTCGTCATAACCGCGGCGTTTTGACCGTTAGTAAAGAGCGTGCAGGTGTAGTGTGGCGCCCAGAAGTTCAATTAAACGGTCCGACACCAGTAAGCGTCGCTAACTCTGCTGTCTTTTCTTCCTGGCCACGAGTTTTCAATTTGGCAAAGAGACTAAATTCCAAGAGATGATGTTGATCATGATGACAATGACGGCATTTGGTGGATTCTTGCTGAAGCTCTTTCACTCAGGCACCCGCAGCCTTGGTTAAGCTTCTTTCCTTGTTGGTGAGGGATCGTCGCAATCATCATGATGATGGTTCTGCCTTGCGACCGAGGCATCAACATCCTGCGGCGGGTCAAAGCAAAGGTCCTGCTGCAAGAGGCCTAAACGGGAGTGGTCAACCAATCATCAAGCCCTAGTTAACGAAGACTTTTATCAGCCACGAGATGAGAGCAGAAGCAAGCAACTTCGGCGCAATTAATTGTGCCTCGGATGGGACTCTCAAGCCCTAGCAGTTGGAAGATGGTGGAGGGGTCGGAATATCTCTCTGCTTGATTGAGTTCGTGCGAACATGGATTGAGAACATTGAAGATTCCGAGTTGCATCCGGGGTGTGATAGAGTTGTTGACTTCAACTCCGGGACATTGGCCATCAAGACACAGCTCGCCATTGGCGGAAAGAGTGCCTTGATGGTGTGCCTCAAAAGATCATCAGTATGAACTTGTTCCTTCATTCAAGGCCCTCAGCCACATAAACGGCTTTGGAATAGTAGTAACAAGATATGGAACTCCGGCACCGGACGAGCAACTAGCTCTCAGAGAAGGTTTTGTCAAGCCGAACTTCTGTCTTCTCTCAACAGTGACACTTCCGGCTTCCTGCGTATCTGACAGCTCGAAGAACTGCTAAGTGTAAACTCAAACAGACACTTCTAAGCGATGTCTTCTGGAGTTCAATAAGACTCGATAGTAGCGCCACTGGAACTGGGTCTGGGGCCGAGCCTGTCCACCACAGCAATTCGCGCATTATAGCGCCCATGCCCATACAACGAAGCTAGAGTCTCGGTATTGGATTTGTAACTTTGTTCACCATGGCGCAATCGTTATCAATGTCAAATGCAAGCGAGCAAAACCGGCAGGTCTGAACCATCGAGAATGACAGTCATTGTGTGACTGTTGTAAAGCCTTGAAATGGAGCCTCTCAACACCCATGTCCATCCAGATTAAAAGGTCCCAACGACAAGGAACACAAGCGCAATGGCGGAATCCTTGAAAGCTTCCGCGGATAAAACGGTCAGCCTCCAAAAGACTTCCTTCCAATGTCGGCCCAGGTACCGTGGTGAGGCTAATGCAACAGGGCTTCAACCCGGGGCTCAGGGTCATCGTGGCTGCTGGAGGATGGCTAAGGGTCTGGCAACACGCCGACAACTGGCGGTACACATCACTAGTCGCATCTTGCGTGCTGGTCGGTAAAAGAGGATGCAATCGGTGTATTCATCCGAGAACGGTGATGCTTCAGGACGCAAATTCATGCTGATGGGGCATGTAGTTGCTTCAATACGAGCATATTTGTAATTCTCCGACGCTCTCCACGAATTGCTTGCCTATTCCCCAGGCGATCAACACTTGGAGATCGCGATGTTGACCGATGAAAGACGACTGGTTAGGGACCTGGTAGATCGACACTGTCACAGACAATGACTGGAGACAAGTAAAATGAGCAGTTGAGGGTTAAGCTTTTCATCAAACAACTGTTCCCGGAGCGTTGGACGCCGGTGCAAGTTGGCGTGGCTTTGGCAGCCTCTCGGTGTCAAGCGTTGCAGCCACGCAGACCCGCCAGCGAGGCTAGAGGGACTTCCATGTTCTTCCATGGGATCCCGGCGCACCATCGGCGTCGCTTCCCTTCCGCTGGGAAGCTTGGACTGCGGACGCTATGCCGCGATGGGTAGGCGTGCCCCGTTGGCCACGAGTCTGTCGCGCGACAGGATGCAAAGGCCTCGAAGATATGACAAAGCAAAGAAATGAAGGACATGGAAGGCCTTGTTTGTCAAGGACAAGGTTGGAGAATCGTGAGTTGCGACATTGTGTCGATGTATCTCGATGTGTCACTCCATCTTGAATATCGTCAAGGGTCTTGAATGTAGACGAGGGCCAACCACTAGGCGAGAATGCGGCCTTTTGGAGGGGCGCGGGACGATTCAATGGCCTCGAACAAGGCGACTGCGAATGACTCTCTGTCGTCCATCGAAAAGAAGCAAATCAATTGAATCGGAAACATCCGTCCTCGCACTGACGAAATGGCTGGCGGTTGAAACTTGACCGGTAGTTGACTGTAGGCGGTCAACTCAGCCAAACGGTCAGTTGAGGCCCAAGTCATGAGCTGGAAACACAGCGGGTGGAATTGCGAGCACGGGGACGGGGAAACGGGAAGACCCAGTTGTCTCGCGGAAACAAGACCAACTCAGTCTCTATCTCAAAGGGAAGGGATCGACAAGATGGCTTCTTCCATTGAAGCTGTGAACAACGACGTAATATTGCATAGCCAGAGCTCTCAACAAGTTTATTCAGCCGGTGCCATGGAAAATTAGACAGAGGTAGGTGGTTGCTTTTTTTCGCGCATACTGTAGAGTTGAGTTCTGCCGTCAGCGGCTTCGGTCAATGGTTTGGCAAAATTCGGTTGCTGCTTCTGGTTTGAGTTTATTGGTGGCGGGATCAAAGACCGAAAATTGGAAGCTCAGCAGAGAAATGCTCGGCCTGGATTTCCGCTCGCACTGGATGGAAAGCCAGCACGCGCGGGGTTTCCACAACGGCACAAGTCGCCTGAGGTGGTCTAGCGAGATAGCCTAGAGTCAGAGATAACGGTGAAGTGCAAAGCCAACTTGTATGCAATTACCATACCGCCAAAAACTCACTGATCCCATGAGAATCCGGGGCAAGGATGGAATGCAATGGCCATGGCAGAATCGAGGCCGACCCAGAGAGGCGGTGCCAGCCCAGCCCAGCCGAGCCCAGATACGATGCTTCAGTGCAAGGCTACGTACCCCCTGCTGACTCCTCCAAACCTTTCCCATCTGAGCTGTTAACCCCATGTCACCGGCTTCTTGATTCCCATCGCCTATTGAGAGCCCTGGCTGACAGGGAACCAGACTTTGGAAGAGCTGGGTCCAGGCCTAAAGCGGAATGAAAGGTTGAATGAGGAGATTTTGGTAAGAATGAGAACAACACAAAGTTTGAACTTCAAATTGTGAATTGCTAGCAAAAAAAGAAAAAGAAACGTGATCGACAAAAACGATGAGGTCAATGAGTTGGAATGCGGGTAAAGCAAACAAACCCAAAAAACCTCGGAGAGTGAAGATCTTTGCATCCAATGGCAGGAGGAGGAGCTAGAGCTATCGCTTCCATGTGAAAGCAGAGCTGCGAGCTTTGCTTGACGTCCAGGGAATGCATTCCAGTTCTAACCAATTCGGGAGCTACACAAAACGGTTTTCCAACGTTTGAGCCACAGAAGCATAAAAATTGATTGTGCCTTTACATAAATAACAATATGAAGTTATGTTTGTGTATAAAGTGCTTATGTGCAAACACAAACTCTGAATTGACTTTTGCACCGTCATTGTTCGAAGGGAAGACCCCTGTAACCAACTCAAAGTCTCTCGGTCGTGGATGGATGGATACTGGGTGTTTGGCTGGCTCTGCTCTGGTTTGTTGTTGCTTTCAGGGTCCATGCGGTTCCCCCCAATCGAATATCGTTCGTACGGTCCTGCTATTGCAGTTTGCGTTTGCGTTTGACTCAAAGTTAGGTCAAAGTTCAAGGTTAGGCTCTTCTCTGCCCGTGCATGTTCTGCAGCCATTGTTTCGCCTGTCTACAACGTCAATATCAACGTGACTGTTTCGGGTTGCCGTTTGTGTCGATCATGTAAACAACACAGACAGCCTCATCATTCCCCCTGCGCATTGTGACTCTCTCGCTCTGAATAACCCCCAGCCACTGTAAGCCCTTACTGTTTCATTGAACCTCATTGCTGACCTAGGCTGTTGACCCAACCTCTTCCCCCACTGGAAGTCCACCGCGGAAACAAGGCCCCACTTCCCTGAAGCCCTCTGTAAGAAAAAAAGAAATCACTGCAAAATCCTGTACATGCTGTAAGCGTCCACTGTAAGCTGCTGTACGGTCTCACAGCAGGACAAGCAGGTTTTGAACAGCTGCCAGTCTCTGAACCAGTGAAGAACCAGTATTCATCTCCTCATCACCTTATTTTCACACGTCACAGACTGAACCCTTGTCGAGGGTTGCAGCAGAAGAAACAATTACCACCAGCCGCAAGAAGAGGAAGCACAGCAGCGTTTCGTCAGGGCTTCTCTTCCCCCGCTTCCGTGCCCCAGAGCCTGAACGTCAGCCAACCTCTTCATCCCTGCAGTCGAACAAGAGGTATATGCAGCTCTCGACTACATACACTGCATGCATGTTGAGAACGCAACGTCGGGTAGAGTTAATCCATCACCGCCTGTCATTACAGACTCCATTATGCAGTTGGAGAGGGATCATTGAAGGGGAGGCACAACGGAACGACTCTGTACCGAAGATGAGAGCCACCTCACCGGTCATCAAGTCCACCGCACAGCATCACCTCACCCTCCACCACCTGTAGACAGATGTACAAACCTTACATTACATTACATGGCATTACATTACATAAGCATATTTTATACATAGAGTACGACACCGCGATAACACCTTATCACATTAAAGATACAGCCGCGGTTGTGAGTACAGTAGACAGCCAACACTTCATATGTAGTCGCGCCCAATCCTCGGTTCAATAACACGTGGACGACCGAGCGCTTGTTCTCAGTTACATCCACTGACTTCACCCGCAAGGCCCTGCCATTGCTCTGTGCTGTACTGCGCTGTGCTGTGCTCTACCCGCGAAGTGGCCCCAGCCCTGCCCAGCCGCCGCCCAGACAGTCAAGAGTTGCTCGCAGACACAGAGAGACAGATGTCGGAGAACTCATCAGCAGTCAATCACCCCATGCATAAACCTCCTCCCACCCTCTTGATACTAAATAAACAACTCGTCATGCCCGGATAATTTCTTCTTTTCCCTCGTCGACTCCTTGTTTGATCAAATACCAAACATTTGCCGACTCATCTGTCGTCATTGAATACAATCTGATACAGCCAAACATCGATATCACTTGTTACGAGTCACACACCCGCTCTCACGAGGACAGCCAACCAGGACCTCTGAAACGACGAGCTAAAGCCAAAAAAGCAACCGGCAACCAGAAAGCGTTTGTTTTTTTCAAGCACCCCAAACATCAACAAGAAAACAAGAGTCAGAGGGTCAACCACCAGAGTCAGTCCCCGCCCCAGAGCTAGAGGTAGTCTCTGCCGGACACAGCCCACTTAGAACAGGAAAAAATCCACCGTCGGGAACCGTCTCCTCATCGACTCCTGCCCAACGGTACCCCACCATTTTTTGGTACCGCTCAGACGCAGAGAAGGGGAAAAAAGTTGTGTGAGAGGAGGACCCAGAGAGAGACAGTGGAGGCCAAGAGAGTCTGTCTCCTCTGTTCAAGCTTGGGCTTGAGAGAGACCCGCCTTGCTTTGGCTTTGGCTTTGGCTTTCTACACCCTTGTCTTGTTCACCTACCCACTTTCACCCCATCCACTTCCATACCCTCCCTCCCAGGCCAGAATCCCACCCCGGTCTCAGTTCTCAGTGGGAAAAAAGAGAAGAGAGAAGCACCCCCGGTCCCCGGATCCGCCGCCACTTGGCCCGACAGACAGACAGCGACCTAGCCACTACCACTACCTTAGCTCCCAAAAAGACTACACCAGGCTAACCCAACTTGGCTGCTGTGTCACTGCCTCTATCAACATCCACCTCCCGAGGCATCCCTCCAACTTTCTTGTTTTCCTTCTTCTTCTTCTGTTTATCTCCCCCCAACACCAAAACAAAACAACAACAACACCAATAGACAGGAAACGCAGTCGTTCGTCTTTTACGACAACTTCGCAATCATAACGGCCTCGACCGTCCAGGCCGACATCATGTCGCCAAGGCTCAAGCCGCTGCTTCTTCCGCAGTTGGTAGAGGAGCGCCGTAAGTGGGAGGTACAACAAGTTAGCCCCGAAACCGACCTCTCCTACATCTACTACACAACAAACTCGTCCTCCTCCGACATCACCTCTCCAATCACCCCGACTTTCTCCCCTGGAAAGGGCCACTTTCGAATGTCGAGCTCGACTTCTTCTCTCGATCTCGCACCGCAATTGAACGACACTCCTGTATCGCCCACTCAATCGATCCACACAAAACCCCCAATGCGGTCATTGCCCGATGTTCAAGAAGAACCCTTGGAACCTGAACACACCACCACTACCACCACCACTGTCACAGACAACACAGAGAGCAGCAACCGTTATAGTCTTGCCCCTTCGGACCAGTTTAGTCTCTATGACTGTTTGTGTATGTCTTGTCCGCCTGGCCAGGCTGTCGTATCTTCCGGGAAATCGTGCTTGGCCTGCTGTCTTCGTCTTGGTGATCGTCGAGTTACTAACCCATACCCTTCCCGTGTAGGCGACAACCTGTGTGAGCCCCGAAATAGTTCCGAAGGTGTCATGTTCCATGGAGACATCGTCCGCGACTATGATATCGACTACGACATGGGTTTCTTGAGTGACGGTGACACCCCCGTGGACGAGCGATCCCGCAAGAAGCGATCCGGCAGCGAGTCACCCTTTGCTGGGCTAACGTCACGAATTGGTGCCCGCTTCCCTAGTCTCACACGCTGGAACCCCAACACCCGCAGGGGTAACCCGATGCTCTCACCTAGCACCGAACTCAGCTTGGAGAGCGTTGTGCTATCTGGAGGTCCTTCTAGTCGATCGTCGTCCATGTCTGCACCCAGCCGACCTGGACAGGAGCGCATGTTGGAAAACACTGGACTTCCCACCCCGGCAGTATCCTACTATGGCAGCACCGAGAGCATCAACCTTCCTGCGCCTATCGACATTGAGAAGGCGCAGGCCCTCGTCGAGCAAGCCGACCTCGAGCGAGAACGAGGACTGGCCACAACCCCTCTACTACCTCCTCTGATGACCAGCCCATTGAGCGGCCCACCGCCTGAGTCACCTCTACAATCACCGACCATTGCGCCACCCTCTGCGACTACCGAAGTACCGTCACCGGTCCCTTCTGCGACACAGTTCCCTAGACCTTCTCTGAGCACAAAGCCTTCAGTGTCGTCCTTCCGATTTGGTTCCAACAGTCCTGAGGTTCCGATCCCTCTTCCTTCGATCCTGCAGGAGCACGATGAGTGGTCGGATCGCCTTGGTCACGCCAACTTCACCATCACACCGCAGCCTTATCAACCCGAGGCTGTGAACATGGAGGCCCTCCAGCAGTTGCGCAACGACTGGGACGCAGCACGATGTAACTACACCAAGCACTTGGTGCGCACTGGCGAGAACTACGGCGAAACTAGCAAGATCTACGCTCTTACTGAGGCCAAATGGGCCGACATCGAGAGGCGATGGAGGTCAACACACGACGGACTCATGTCGGAGATTGTGCAAGCTACCAGCTCTGCTCCTGGTTCGACAAGCGCCTCACGAAGCCGCAGCCGTGGCCGCGGACGAGCACGAGCCAATAGCGGCGGCTCTATCCTTGGTCGACCGCCTCCCATGGACGATGTCTTTGCGGGCATGCAATGGAAGCGCCTTGAGGATGGACTGCCCAGCGCAATTCCCCGACTGGTGGACGCGGATGGCAAGTTCCCCTCCCGAGGCGACGAAGACATTGTAGGACCCATGCAACGAGACGAGGTGATGCTACGGACGCACAGTGAAGAGCGCAAGGGAGCACGATTCTGGAAGAACCTCGCAGGCAAAGTCGGCCTGCGAAAATAATGGTCCCCTCCAGCAAACACGAACTGGAGCCACGGGATCAACGACCAAATTAATGACTGCCACGACGATGACGACTAGAGTAAACTAGAAGTCGTTGGATGATGAAGCCAGCTATCATGGGGTTGCTGGCGTTTCTACTTCTTTCATGTCCTATTTTGCACTATTTTTTACAGAGATACCCCGACTCATGTCATTCCTTTTTCATTTTTCTGGGACACCGATCCCGATATAGCCACGACGGCACAACATATGACCTTGGCCTTCTCCATGGGGGAGGAGGCTTGCACATTATTGTTTATTGTTTAGAAGTGTACATAATGGGAAGTGCGGGGCGTTGAACAGAGGGAAACCTGGATATCGAAAAGCAAAGCGAATCGAGAAGACGAAAAGTTTAGACGGGACCTGGACCTGGACCTGGGGTACAAAAACAAAGAACAGTGAGCAGAGCAGAGCAGGACAGGGCATGTACCGCAGCTCTGGCTTGCAGGAGTTGGATTTGCCTTTTTTACATTTTACATTTTTGCTTTCCCCGCCATGAAACTGGAGTGCACGACATTGGCAACCTGACACAAGGATGCAATGCACAAACACAAGACAGCACAGCACAGCGCACATTACAAACATTTATCCCCGGACATTGCAGACGCAAGCAAGTAATGGGTTGATCTGATGGATTTGAAATCAAGGGAGAACATGTCACAAAGGGGAGGGGGATGAGTGTGTGTACAATCATGTGTATGTATGTATCATGGAGGGATTGCATTACTATTTGGCGTATCTGGTTTGGAAACTGGCGGAGGGTGAGGGGACGATATTAATGGCTGTCAAAACTTGGACAGCTCTCCGGCCTTGGTAAACAAACCTTGGTGACGAGGAGATGAGTGAAGCAAAGCAAAGCAAAAAGAATAATAAAAAAGAATTAAAATAACCATCTTGCTTGCGTGCGTGTGTCTCAACTGTGACTGACAGCCCATGTCGTGGAATATGCCTTGGAGCTGTGGTCCAAACACGGGTCGTCCAAGCGAAGAGGCACAAACAATTCATCAATCGAATCGTCTCTTTTAGTTGGTAAGCACTCTACTCTAGACTGCATTTGAACATGCCGTGATACCACAGCGCGGCACGACGCGACCCTCCACAAGCAGCCCCCCCTCTCTCAGCAAACACGAGTTTAGCCAAAAGAGAACACGGGGTTTTCAGCTTGTTTATTGGATAGTTAAGTTTGGAGTGATGACGACACCAGATACAGTTTTATTTTTAATTCTAATCATCTATTTGGCAAAAAGAAGCTGGTTCGAACGCCAGCGTGGTACAGATGGGTTACGCAGAGGGGGGGCTTTTTGTTTCGTTTCATGGCGTCGGGGAAGGGAAGGATGAGCCGTGGTTTTGACAGCAGATCTGGTGTTTCACTATGATGCGGGTTTCCGTGAGGGGTTTTTTCAGGTTTGTATTTGTAGCAAGTATCTTTGTGGTGGTGGTGGTGGTGGTGAGGAGTGAGGGAGGTTGTGTGAGATAGAAACGGGTATGTGCATTCACAATCGGGGATGTGTGCTTTATTTAGACTGTGGACGCGTGGAGGATGGGATGGTAAAAGATCCTTGTTGGGATTTGAGAGGGTTTGACAACCTTTTTGGAGTTTGGGGGAGTTGTGAAGATGAGGTTTGGGTTTGGTGATGCTTGGTGATGGTCATATTTGGTGGTGATGGAGTTTGGCGATGTTGGAGTTTGGAGGTGATGAATGATTTGGCGATGAGAGATTGTATAGATGCTGCCTAGATGCAAACTGGCCCGGGAAAAGTATAAATAGGGCTCTTGAGAACGCTGAAGACTTTGAACTTTCTCAACTGTCTTACTCAACTCTATAGGTAGTAGAACACCTACATGCTACTCACATCTATTCCCTTCTATATATTATATTATACTTCTCTATCCGTTCGATTCTCTCACACAAATCCCGGCTGTCAACGGCGGAAAGGTAAGCCTTGTCACAAGAAGACCTTTGTCTATGATAACTTATGCTAACCTGGTGATGGAATATTTCAGATGTCCTCTGATTACAACAATGTCGCAGACTGTCAACCTGAGTCGCCTTCCACTGTCTTCTCACACACCTTCCTATCTTGTAAGTACATCTGACTACTTCCCTGCTCTAGATACCAAATCTAACAGACCGACAGGTGAACAAAGCCTGAGCATGCTTTATCTCATCATGTATATGTTGGAGAACCTCCGTCCCATCCCGAAGGGCCTGACAAACCCTCTCAGCGCGGATCTCGCTCGCTTTGAGAAGCTCCCCAGCGACGTTATGAACAACATCCTTGTTCAACTCGACGTCGAGTCTTTTCGTAGCTTCCGAAACGTAAATGCCAAGGCTCACACTTCTACACGTAACACTTACTAGTGAACTTCGAGGGAACCGAAAACGGAGAACTCAGCAGTAGGGAGGCTGCAGGACAACGGCGCATTCTTTACCACCCAAGCCCTGGTGTATCAGTACGACATGCCTCGTACAGAGTTCAACATTGTTATATGTAAGTCTACAAAAGGCTTCAGCGGCGCGGACTAACAATTAGCGTCAGATATTCCTTCCAACAAGCTGCTATAAGAAATGGGTACATTGTTGGTCTATCCTTGCGCCTCATGCTTCTTCACACGCAAACACCGCCAGCATGACTTGTCTCCAAACTGTCATCCACTGGAAGAGACTTTACAGAGAACCAAGAAATAGTCGCTCACACAGGGGCCAAGAGTTCAATAACAGTGTATGCTTCCCATCAGTCTAGAACAGACAGCGAGATGAGCTGGAAAAGACTCCTGCTTTCTTTATCTATATATAGTATTATACTGACAGTATGTTTGACAGAGGGGATTCCACGAGCTTTTGCATATGCAAAGGCCAAGCTATCTCTCAAGAAGAAACTCCAATAAAGAATTGAAGCTGTTTCCCGAAGCATTCTACTGAAATTTCTCATCAATCAGCAAATTGCTGAACGCGACGACACGACGAGGCAAGCAAATCCTGGATACATCAGAATATACGGCAGCACTAGCATTTATATACCTACCGCGTAAGGAAAGAGTGCTACACATATACCCACAAGTTTGTTTGTTCATCGGGAGAACTTATTTGACAACTTGCAGCCTGAGTCTTCAAGATGATGAGGAGCCAGAGACCAAAATGTCTTTTCTACCCGACATCATCTTACATTCAGTGTTGTGTGAGGATTATGACCCGCAACGTCCTTGGGACATACAGGATCTACCTAATGTAAAGCCTTCAGGAACATGACCTAAACGTCCATATCAAGTACCAAGTTAGCATCATGTTTCAAGAACGTCACGACATGACATAAGGTCTTGCGACACGCAGGAGAGGCTGCCTTAAAACCACAGATCTTGGAGGTTTTCTTCTCCATGTCTCCAAAGTGAGATCGCCGAAGCAGATAATATTCTCTTTGGGGGAGTTGCCCAACAAGATGGCAGGTTGACATAGGAGTACGTCGGCGCAGATGAACTTCACTCTCCCTCGGACTCCCAACTACGGGCAAGTTCCATGCCTCACAGAATAACGCTAGTGAGATGATTTTAGGAATCACTCAGTCACCGCAGACATCCGTACCAAGATCTTCGCTATATAAAATCTCCCGTTCCCAGATGATTCCAATAGTCTCGGATTGCACATGTACATTCAGACCAAAGTGTACGACGACTGGGGTCAGCACCAGTCCGAAGCAGACAAGGCCGAGTGGAAGTATTGGGCCAGCTGCTTCAAGACATTGGGTCTTGCGACACACCTGACACTCTCCAATTTAGAGATGTCTTCTATTACTTCCCCTTCCAGTCTTTATATATATAAACCGATGAATCAACCGGGCCATCTGTGAGAAGGCATATCCGAGCAGCGAGGAGAAGGGCCAATGACGCGGGTCTTGGCTATCACAAGCAAGTCAAGAGCGTCGGAGCTGAAATGTATTATGGGACACAATAAGATCTTTTGAACACTCGCCACTTCTACCGAAGCAAACGATGCTAAATCCAAGGCTAAAGGAAGAGGCAGCCCAGGCCAGCGAGACCCAGTTCAACATCAAGGGAGCCGATCTGGAGAGTTACAGACAGTAGGATCAAGAATCTTCACCTCAGATGCCTCGCCAGCCGTTTGGTCCTCAACGAAGCACACTCCCTAAGAATGTGAAGTCGCCGACTCATCTTATCCCATAATGCGGCGTCTATACTGAAGATATTACTGTCCCCGGAGGAGGAAGCTGTCGTCGCATCAGAAACCACCAACGGATCACAAGATCCTGACAATACAGATACAGTTGTAGGAGACGACGAGAGCGTGCTGCTGAAGGCTGCAGCGAGACCTCGCCAGAGCCAACTCATGTGACCACCAGCTTCAGAAAGATAAAGAAGACCTTCAGGATCTCGATTAGGCTGCCCGCAAGGGGTGAGTTCGTCAAGAAAGGTCACTATAAACTACATCTTTCTTTGGCGTACTGGTTTTGAGTAGTCCTGCAATTGAATATTGTACTACCCCTCCACGCAGACTCCAAGCCAGGCTTGGTAAAGCTCCAGGCTGACATTGACACACAAGCCATCTTCAACTCTCTGTCGATCCATCTGGGCAAGAGTCCACGGACTGTATTCTACCGTTGTGATGGCTGGCTAGCTCAAGAACCAGTGAATCTCTGTCACTTTCAAAAGCCAAGAGGGTCATATATTGGATGTCACCTTTACTATCCCCAGCCTTGTAGTTAGCAACCAAGTCGTCAACGAAGAGTACCATCCTTGTCACAGAGTAAGTCTCGTCTACTAGGAAAAGTACACTGCTCACACAAGATCCAGGCACATGAAGGTCAATTTAGAGCCTGGCTGCCCGTCCCGCAGACCTCAAGTCAAGCGACCTCTCATACAATATATTGCCACCTCCTCGGTTCGTCCTCCATCTGGTGCACGTCAAGACCAGATCCTCATACAACTGTCCAAATCGACCATTGACTACTTAACAAACACAACACGCTCGCCACCCACCCATAACAAGGCCAAGTCGGTCACAATGGGGAGCAACAGCATAATTTCAACTATATGATATGACTGTGAAAAATGAAAGGGGGGCAAATTCCGAGAATGTCGCGCAGTCAGGGGCAACACTCAGCTTCGGTGTTGATCACATAGGATGGCTCAATGACGGCAAAAGGCAAACAAGCTACAAAGCTTCCAATCCACCCAGTATGGTACAATGCTTTCGCCGAGACGTTTTCCATTTCGAAACTGCGACGATCGGTATGCCTAGCACTTTCACCTCAAATACTGGACACCTCCGTTTACTCTTCAAGACAAAGGATGAGTAGGAGACGAAACATTCACACGAGTCACCTGATGCATCTTCAGTATGGCCGCCAATCTCTCGCTGAACCCTACTCAGCAACAGCAAGATAAACAAGCGGCCGCAAACCTATCTATCATGGGGGATCAGGGTACTCCCCAGTCTCGAGAGGTGGACTCGAGTGACACCTTCGAGTCAGTGTCTAGGAAATGGTCGAACTCATACCAACTGAATGCCACAATGATGGCAATCTTTATAGTATATATCTACCAAAGATGGTATTCTACTTATATAAGATCTAGATACACCATCGAGGGCATATTCTTTCGACTTTCAAAGACATTGACCTCAACTCGACCTGAGAGATAGAATCCATTGCATCAGCAAGGGCTGGCTAGGCCCCTCCCGGTCCGCACGCTGAGTTAGTGCTTCCGTGCCTTATTGCCAGCTCCTTGGGGGTCCTGTATAAAATGACGCTGTTTGAAGACATTCGTCGTAATCGACTCTAGCAGTCATGAAGGCGCTGTAGTCGTGCCTCAAGGGGAGATAACTCTATGGTGGTTCTCAGAACCCAGAGAGAGGAGCTGAGCAATAGGTGTCCGAGGCTGCCTGTCTATAATGCCTTTGTTTCACAAAAACAGCCTTCTAGTGGGTTTATCGATGATCTTGAATTCTGTATCAATGTTAACCCGTGACTTAGCCTTGAGTGGCTCACGAGTAGCCAACAGCACCTTCAATGAATGGAATGTCGAACACTGCCTACTATCTACCTCAGACAGTATAACTGCGCCGCGCCAACCGCACAGCGGCAAATCCAGGCAGGCTTTGCGTCACCTTGACCTTCGCGCCGACTTTTGTCTCCGGCGAAGCTAGAGCAGACAACAGGCAGCCAGTTGGACTGTCTGAGCCATCGACAAGGCGATCATGGCATCGACTCAAGGCATGAACCCGTTATATATTACTTAAGAAGGCAGACACACTTCGCAGAGTTCATCATACTGGCTATTTTCTACGGTGATGATGGCAGTAATGAAGAACCTGATGCAACAGGGCCCGCCAAAGCGTCTATACTGTACCAGCTCAACAACAACGTAGGCTTGGAAACGTTCGTTGAAGCGCGAATCCGCTATGTTTTGCTGAAGAGGACACAATATCGCCATTGGGCAGCTGAGAAGAAGGTAGAGTTCAGCCCCTTATCCTGGTGGGAGGTCGAGCCCTTGATTGGAGATTACTTCTCCATCGAGGAGCGCGGCTACCATACATGTCACCCGGGCTTTATCGCACGTGTCTGGATTATCCGATCTGAGAGGGATCTCCATCTCACCAACCAACCAGCCTCATCACCACTTTCGAGATCAAGACTTCATGGGTCTTGCCGACAAACAAATTCTTCTCCCCTCAAGCGACTGAGTTCACTCCCTGGGCGTTCCCTGGGCTTTCCTTTACAACAAGGGAAAGTCCGCTCTGGGACCGGAATAAATTCTCTGTGCTATTCGAGGCCATTTACGAACATGAGGCAACAAAGCTCGTATAAACCGAGTTACATTCCACCATACTGTTATTCAACATATTTTAGCAGGAAGGTCATCGAGGATGACGCGTTTCTCGGCCTGGGATATCTGCGATCCCCAGCTCCCATCAATATCCAATCTTGATCCGTTGTCTTGAAGAAACCCAACCGGAAATAACTAGAGAAAGGCATAAAGTCGGGTGTGGACCTTTTATACTAGTCGGTGTCAACTACATCCAGATTGCAACATAGACGCCAATATGTCTTTCATGGATGGTCTCTCGGGAATGCTATTACATGAGATCACCCGAACGCCCTCTGAATATTCAGGACCGACCCCATAAAACGCTTAGTACTCAAGAAGATGACGAACATCCGGTGGTTAGAAAAAGATAGAACACCCAAGGAGGCCAAAATATATGGCAAGGAGCGGAAGAGACGCGTGACGAAACAGATGGTCAACGGGAGAGAGTTTAAGGCTCTCGAGGGAGGGACCAGGGAACAGCATGACGCTACCCTTGTGGAATTTGACCTGAACCTCAAAACCCTCCAGAACTTCCGCTGGGGGCTCGTCATCCTTGACGAGTCCCAGTACTGCCGGAGGGATGCTGAAGCTTATCCCGATATACAGACTTCTGTTTGTAACTGGCACTCCCATCGCCGACAGCTTACGAGATTTACTAGCCCCCTTATCGCTGATGGGTTAGGGTTAGGGAGACCTTCCCGCCGCTTAACTTGACGATATCATCAAACTTCTCAGCGCCTTGCAGCAGCATTTATATATCCCTTCATATTCACGTTATATTACTTCCAAGCATGAACCTAGGCCGAATCTCGATTGTGTCTTCGTTTCGCTACGACCCCCCTTGCATAGATGGTCATCTAGCCACTGTAAGGAGTACGTGGATGAAAGGCTTCGAAGACCAAACGAGACCAAAGCTGTAATAGCATATTAACTCGAAGTTTTTTAACCACGAACTGAACAGAAAACGCCACTGGAGCCGGCAAAATTGCTTCCTCTATGGGACCACGGCGAAGACGAAGGCGTTGACAGCCACAACAGTCAAAAAGCACAATCATTAATTCATGTTCTAAGGCTCAGTCAGAATTCCTTGCCAAAGTCAAGATATATAATATCACTACACCAGGTCATACTAGGCCAGCTCTCTGGTGTCGAGATCCCCGGCTTCGGCGTCAGTCCAAAGCACTGGACCAAGCAGCATTTCGCTATCTCAGGCTTCTACCTATATGAGATCCAATGCAACGATGCAGCTGCCCCTGCAGGTTTTGAAACACAAGTCGCGAAACGCCACCTATGAAGCTCAGGACTCCTTCCTAAGCCACGGAATCCGAGCAGACACACGAACACCATGGAACTTTGCAAACGGATGGGATTACCTAAGTGATCCCGAGGACGCCTCACAATATCCTCCTACTGATTCGCGATTCTCACCGCCCAACATCGGCTTCTACGGGTACAGCCGCTCAGACAGATTCGTGCCCGAGGACACATCTTGAGAGAACCTTTATTCACCCACAGAGCTCTGTCTACTTCAACAACTCCTTAACTGTCAATGGTAGATATACTATACATACGATGAGGGGAAAAGGAAAACACTTCCTGGCAGTGTGTTGCCTAAAAGCAAGGCGAACCAACACCGGCCTCCCCTAGGTCTTATATATAAACACATGAACTTCCACTTCCACTCACTTACGGAAAGCCCTCATTGGGTGACTTTCCCCGTCTGTCATGATCTACTCAGACGTACACCACCTGACTGGTCCTGAGAAGAGCTCACGAACCAGCTCGAGATGACTGAAGACCTTGAGGCTGCAAAGTCAGGACTTTCCAATGCAAAGCAAGGCTCAAAGGGAAAAATCAGAGAACGTCAGAGAGTCAATTGATTCCCCCCCTATCCAGTTATAATGGTAGTCAATCATAGCATTTACAAAGACAATCCCTCCTATCTCGTCTCGACAGACTGTGGCTGTGGACTGGCTTCTTGAACATGGCGCTGACCCGGATAAGACGCTCGAGGAGGGTGTTCTGATGAGTATGCGGCGCTTGCTCTGGCGTCTCATCGCGGTTATGGGCTTCAGGAGCGGTATGGATGACATCCAGACACTATATATACCCACGGCCAGCCCTTCGACACATGATGGACTGTCGAAGATGCAACTTAACGTCCGGGACATCAAAGGATGATACATGGGTTGCGGTCTTACTGTCCAAGCCTAACTGAGTTGCATTAACACCACCTATTACATCTTCAAGGGGCCCCGAAGCAGTCCAAAGAAACTTACCACATCATTTCACACTTAATACCAATTAATATCATCCAACATGGCCACAAGCGATCCAAACAACCAGCAGCATGAAATCGACTCCCTGATTCGCCACAGAGTGAACCGACAGAGAAAGACGTGGTGGTGGTACTGCGCGTGATGGAGTGGCTCGCCGCAGCTCAGCGAAACGAACCCCGTCGCATCCAGCACAAGATCTGGACACTCCATCCGGAAGTAAAACACTTCCGAGCTCTAACCCAGAATTCTCGGATCAAGGTGGCATATATATAACGTATTCCCATAGTCGCAAGACTTCTTGATGAGGCCAAGATTTGGCGGAACCCTTCAGCTCGTTCTTCCAGTAGCACCTCATGATATTCAACCGCAACGTGGGGGGATGGTTCTCTTCATATTCATAGTATACAGACCATGTACAGCGACGATATAGAACCTAAATCTGCCGGTGTTTGGTTCTTGCCTTTTTATCAAGCCCTTCATTCAGACATTTCTGGACATGGAGAGCTGATTAACACAGCTTCAGTTCCAATGGACTTGGCTATCATAATATTATAGCTTCCTATATAACTAACCCGGGATGAGCCAAAACATCCAAATTGGAAAAAGTGTGGTCTGCCTGGCCTGATACAAGATCGCTCTTAGGGCTTGAGAAACAAGTCATTGGGCGCGCTGATCGAATGCCACAGACCAAAGACCGAGATCGATATGACGGACACGGAGTCCCCCAGATGAAGTCCCCGGGTGACGTCTGCCATCAGATGCACCAGCTGATGGTGCAAAGACTCAACCTTCGTCGCAAGATTGACATATTGGACTTGCAGATCGAGTCTGCACGCCTGGCCGAAACCAAGAACTTATCTGCCTTGCGAGGGACTAACGATGCTTTGAGACCCCATTGGCTCGAGTACAACTGATCAACATCACATCCGCAGCGTTCAACGGAATACATCAATACCTCTTTGAGCACATCGCAGCATCTCCGCTGCGGTGAACGTCAATTGCGCCTGGCTAATGCGACTATCAACAACTTGAAGCGATACCCATCAGCTTGTGGCCTCAGGCATGTTCAGGAGCAATGGCAAGCTGCGCTTCGACCTGGAGCATCCTAGAGGAGTCACACGATGGTGATCCATACAGTGTTGAGATAAAAAAGATCATTCACACTCGGAGAAGGGTTTATATTCTTGCCCTTCCTGTACCTATCCAAATATATATACATATATAGCACCGTCTCCTCTCCCCAAGATATATCCAATGGTTCTGAAGACTCCGACAACTCTGATGACGTTCAGATCATCAGTCAGCCCAAGACTTCTCAGCAGCAGAGGCACAACCGACGCAGACCAGCCACTACATCCAGCAGTCCGACTCAGGAAGGGCCTCATCAACAGCGGTACTGCTTATACGAAGACCAAGACTACACTCTACAGCCTACAGGATGCTGAAGACTTCCATGTGCTCAGCAACTGCATCAACAAATCCAAGGCCTCGAAGCGGTGCTGGCTTGCATTCCTGAGCATCCTGTACACCAGAGAGGACGAGAAGGTCAAGAAAGGCAGCTGGAAACCCGGCATCACCAAGCAGCTCCACAACATCCAATGATGTCCATCCGCCACGGGATTTGGGGATCGTTCTCTAGTATATAACTCTGGGTGGTCTGTCGAGATGGTGATCCCGAAGAAGGCCAAACGTGAAGCCGGCGATCATGGCGAGGAAACACTTCCCGCTCCCTTGGAGGAAAGTAGGCCGGCTTTCGTTATCATACCAAAACCAAAAAGGTTTAATTTTCTCCACTCGCATGGTATGAGGTTGAACCGATCATCTATCGGCTGGGAGATGACCCCTCGGCTGGTCGACCACCTCCCAACGGGCATCCGCAATTCATCGCCGCCAAAAAGACGACAGTTGACGAAGCGGCGAGTGAGGCATCAGGGTCGATCCGTCAGGTCGGCAGTTATCAAAGTCCGTGACCCTCTACGCCCTAAACAAAATGGTCAAGGGTATTCGAGGCGTCCTAGTAGACGATCTCTTCTGGTTTCAGGAAGAGTTGGGCATCGAGACATCAGACTTCATGCGAGCCCTCTTCGACCAAGAGTGGCTTCAGTACCGGACTGCCGCTTACATTCACTTTCCTTATCTAAACACCTTAACAGGTGAACCAGAGAAAGGTCGCAGATGATGGCGACCAGACATTGATCATGAAGAAACACCCACTTGACAAGATGATGGCATTATACCTACCATCAAGCCTTACGGCTTCCCAGTCCTGAAATGGCTATATGTGATCAGGACATCATCTCCAGCGAACTTGGCCCCGATATTCTTAACATCATACTGATTAATAATGTCTCTATTGTGAATAAAGACTTAGGCTTACCAATTAGATAGACATGAATAATAAAGGATTCCCATTTAACTATGGACTTTGTGACTGCTCATCAAAAGTCCCAACACAATAACTTGATGCATTCCTGCGTAATGTTAAGAGACCAAGGCTCACAAGTAACAACCATAACAAAGAATGACTCTTCACACCAAGCAAGTCATTCAATAAATCACATCTGGCAAATCACAACGCAAGGCAATATCATATGTGAATCAAGTCTTATTCTCGTACAATGGCCCATCCGGGGCATCTATGTTTTCCAGCCTCATCCCGAGGACTTTAAACCCCTGCACCGACCTGCGTCGTCCACCGAAAACAGGTCCCAAAAACTTCCAAAATGTGGTATCTTTGCGCAACCACCAACGCCTCGCAATGCATCATGCACTCGTGAAAAGACGCCGGGAGCCCTCCCTCCCGAACGCCGCCAAAAAGAAGTCGTCGTTGTCCTTGTTCTTGTGCACCAATTGGTGCCGGGGTCGCCATGTCGAAAGCAAAAAATCGTCAAAACAAAAGCAAAGCCGCCAACCACCAAGGCAGCCGTCTCCATCTGTCAAGAGACAGAATCTGGGTGCTCAAACCCCAGAGCGTGCGCTGGAACGCGTCACACGCTGGGGTTTGGCGGGTGTGCCGTTGGCCACCATGCCCAGATCCGCCGCCACCTTGGTGGCCCGCTTCGCCTTCGGCTTCGAGATGCCCGTCTGTCCTTGTGTGGCCTTGCCCTTGGCCCGCCCCTTCTTGGGCTCCTCTCCCTGCACCTTCTCCAGGGGCTGGTTCCACCCCACACGTCGACCACTGGCTGGCCTCTCCGACTCCTCGCCATGGTCAGAGTTCTTCTCTGCCTCGTCCGCAATTCTAACGAGGACTTCGGCAGGGAACTCGGCCTTACCCATGTTCCGCTTGGTGTTGGCCCGAGTCTTGCGAGCCAACTCGTCCTCCTCGCTGCGAGCCTTCTTTGGGAGGCTGCGGCCAGCACCGGCTCGGCCGAGCTTGATGGGAGTAGGCAGCGACGACTTGGGAGCGCTGCTCGGGGTCTCTTGACTTCGGAGCCGAGATGATCGGCGGGTAGCTGATGCACTGCTGGCAAGCTCGTCAACCTGCTTGCCATTGGGAGCATCGGGGGAGGTGGTGGTGGGGTTGGTGG
Organism: Fusarium chuoi; assembly: GCA_022627125.1. Taxonomy (NCBI): domain Eukaryota; kingdom Fungi; phylum Ascomycota; class Sordariomycetes; order Hypocreales; family Nectriaceae; genus Fusarium; species Fusarium chuoi. Next base: position 347,519 of record JAJALE010000884.1, on the reverse strand, counting down.
TGGTGGAGGAGGCAGAGGGAAGATCCGTCATGTCGATGGCCAACTCTGCCTTCTGGCGCTTAGCCTTAGTCTTCCGAGTGACCTGACGGGTCGACCCTCTTGCCTCACTCGCCGCGTTGTCGATCTTGGACTTCTTCGCGGGAGATTCCTCGTCGTTATCACAATCCGCCTTGCGCTTAGCCTTCATGGGGCTACCCCTGTTAGGGCTTCGAGCTCCAAGAGGCTGGCGCTTGGCTGCTGGTGCGATTGGGGATCCTGCTTCGGTCGTGGTGACGGCAGGAATGATTTCTGCGGCGGGCGTGAGGGCGGTGGTGTTTGTGGCCGCGGGAGTTAAGGGTTCGTTGGTGGTAGCAGCAGCAGTAGCGGTAGTTCGGCGATTCTGGTTGATGAACGCACGCAAATAATCTCGACCTGGGCTGTCCAAGTCTTGGCCACCATTGTTGGCAGCAGGAGCGGCTTCTACCTCCTGGATAGGGGGAGCTGCTGGAGTCTCGACCTGCTGAGCAGGTGTTTCATCATCCCGCTTAGCGGGTGTTTCTTCCATGACAAAGGTCTGGTCGCCATTACCGGCGACCGGCGTCGCAAACCGGGGTGTGGCTGGCCCCTGAGAGATGCCCACTGCGTTTCTTGTAGCACGCTTCAATGGGGTGGTTTCACTCTGACGGCGAGTAGCGCGTCGAATAGAAGAAGGTCGGTCGCTTGATGTAGGCTCGCCGAAGACAAGAGTGTTGTCATTTTCAGGAAGTTCAGGTGTATCAAATTCACCGGGGGAGGAGCGGTCGATAACACCGACACCATTGATATCAGGTGTCTGGAGGAGTGACTCGGTAGATTGAGGTTCGGGGGTCTGCATTACGCCGGGAGATGGGCTGGTAACGTCACCGAAGCTATTGAGATCAGGAGTCTGCGCGGTGGGGTTGACGGGTCGGGGTCTTGGTGTAGAAATGTCGACGGAGGGAGAGAACGAGAGAGAATCGTTGAACCCTTGGCTTGCAGGGAACATGTGGGCATATCTGGCCGACACCTTAAATCGGACAAAGAGTCTACCATTTTCCTCAGTGACCACGACCTTAGCGTGGCCATTGCAGGCATCGTCGGCCATGCGAGAAAGATTCTGGATGGGGGCAGGGGCAGGTGGCGATGAGATTTGGGTCCCGAAAATGTCGGGATTCTCCCGGACATCGATGTTTACAACACCTTCAGAAGAAATGGGAACTTTGGTGACAGGTGAGTCGGCAACAGTAGTGTGTGGCTGGATGAAACTGTGTTGCTCGTCCTGACCGTTGGTGGGAGGTGCGGTGGGTGAAGAATTCAGGTCTCGCATCCAAAGGTTCTCAGTGAGAACGCTGGCATGGCCCAAGTTGGACTCGCCTTCGGTAGGTTTGGCTGCCTCAATGGGACCAGCCTCGGTAGCAACACTCTCTTCCATAATAGTGGAGAGAGGAAGGGTATTCTCAGCCGCGCTTTCAGCTGCAGGCTCGTTAGATGAAGAAGTAATAGAAGCAACACTCTCCTCCATAGGTGTGTCAAGAGAAAGAGTGTGCTCGACCGCGCTATCAGCTGCAGGCTCATTGGAGGGAGAAGTAATAGAATCGAAAATAGAAGTCTCGTCGGCTGCCACAATGGGTTCAGCCTCGGTGGCAACACTCTCCTCCATAATTGTGTCAAGAGAAAGAGTGTGCTCGACCGCGCTATCAGCTGCAGGCTCGTTGGAGGGAGAAGTGATAGAATCGAGAATAGAAGTCTCGTCGGCTGCATCGATGGCAGCGGCCTTCGCAGGTGACTCATAAGTGATGTCGAATAGCGAGGTAATGGATATATCATCATTGAAGATCGCTTCCTGTTGGTATTGGACCTTCTGAGGAGAGGACGAGAGACGACGAGCTCGGGTGTCGAGGAACTTGCGGAGCAGAGGTTCGCTACGACGACGGCGCGCCTGGTTACCGGCCTTGATACGAATGGGCTCAGTGGGCTGAGGAGAAGAAAACATCCACGAGCTAGAGCCACCGAAAGAAGTTGTTTTCCCGAAGTCGAAAGTCTCACTAGGCTCAAGGACTTCAAGTGTGCAACCGTGTGGCTTGGGCGTAGAGGCAGGAAGGATGGCAGGAAGAAGGGCAGCGAGACCGATGGGACTGTCGGTCTGCTGAGGGGTGGCGGCGTTGAAGGGAGCACTCTGGGCAGCAGGAGTGGCGGGAGTTGAGGGCTCAACTCGGTTCCACTGAGAGGGAGTGGGAGCAATGGGTCGCGAGTAGTTCATGACAGGCGACGACGACTTGTGAGGGGTCTCTGGGAGACCGGTATCTTCAAAAGAAGATGAGTCGGACTCAGATGGCACTCGGAAAGTTCGGCCAGGGCGAGTGGGAGAGTCAGCGACGGACTCGGTGGACATGTTGTCCTTGGCAGCAGATCCATAGACAGGGCTAGAACGCTGGGCGAGAGGTGAGGAAGCACGCTTCGACTTGGCAGGAGAAGATTTTGACGGGGACGATTTTGACGGGGACGATGTGGAAGGAGAACCATGGATGCGTTTGGCAAGCTTCGAAAGTCGGCGGACACTCTTCTTGATGGCGTCGCTAGTTATGAGACGACTAAGTCGCTTCGAGGGAGAAGGGGATCTAGGGAAGATAACAGACTCCTCAACAGGCTCCTGAACAACGGTGGGACTCTCTGGTTCCTCCTCGTCCAAGATAGTGGAGAGTTCGGGCTCGCCGAGAGCAGCGAGGCGCTTTCGAGGATCCCGACGACTGTTTTGCAGTGCGGTAGTGACCTCTGAGATGGACGCGTCCCTGAGATTGACCGACTGTTTTCCTGACTCGTTGGCAGCCTGGATCTTGCGAAGAACATCGTCGTACGTTAGAAGTCGGTTTCCTCTGGCGGGCACCAGGGAAATGGGGGAACCGTCAATATCGACAACCTCGGTGCTGATGAGGCTAGCAACTCGCTTGAGCGGAACGATTTGTCGGATTCCTTGGTCGATAGCCTCAAGGTCTTCGCGTGTGTGACCAGAGTAAGTTTCGAGAAGGCCGTTCGCAACACCAACTAAATTACATGTCAGTCGAAATCCAGCGGATTTTCAATAAGTTGCTTACCCTTGGCTCTCATAAGATTGTGCATGTGCTGAGCATGCGAGAACATCAACAGATCCTCAAACACTGCGTCTCTAAGGCAAGGTTCAAAGGATTCTAGGCGTTGGACTTTGCGAGGAAGAGTCAGGTCGAAACCGAGCTCCTCACGAGTAGGAACAGGAATGGCGGAGACATTTGGGAAGATGACGAAGGGTGTGTCGAGCTGGAGGCTGTTGGAGACTGTGACTCGGCGCATGATCTGTCGGTTCGAGCTGGGAGCAGCAAGCGACTGTGTAGGGACCCGTTCCCACGCGGGCGGTCGGGTAAGTGGCTTCTTGAACGCAAAGACGCCAAACTTGAGGAAGCTATGGAACCGTTAGTGAGGCTGTTTTGAGTTCAACGGTCGAGAAAACCTACGTCTTGCCTGCGTCGACACGAGTGTCCCCAGTGGTCGCGAAGTGTGGGATGAAGTCGGCAGCCACAGGTTTACTGCAAATAAAATGTCAGTATTTTCAAGGAACGACATGATATCTTCACTTTCAGGATAAATACTCACATTTGCTTGGGCTCTTGCCCAAAGCCCCATTTGGGGACATCCGCCGCCGCCATCGCAAAGATGCAGCGCGGAAGAGAAGATTGAAGTAAACAAACCTCCCGCGATACGGGGTAACGAAGCGAAGAGGATGCGAAAAGTGTGAAAATAGAGCTTTAGAAGCTGAAGACTGTGATGAAAGTGTTTGCGAAGTAGCAGTTGAGTTCGTGACGAGATCGTTGGTGAAGTCAAGTGCTGGTGCGCAAAGAAGTTGAGAGTTTGTTTTGTTTTGCGACTGAATTTCGATGTGGGCTGTGAAGATGGAGGCGCTTTGGGCTTAGAGCGAGACGCGTCTGTGGGCACCAGATAATTGTGGGTCGTGAATGGTCACCGCTTTCAGGGTCCACTGCTGGCAACTGGCGAGCAGTGACGGCCTGTCAATGAGAAGCAGAAGTAAACAATTGAGACTTTACTTGCTGTAAGGCCAACGATTCTTGTTGCTGTTGGCTATTGTTGTTCAATTGTTGATTCACTGGTGCTGATGACATTTACGTTTGGCCCGAGTGATCATTGTCGAACCACAGACCACCACGATCTACCTCTAGTAAATGAGAGTGCCAAGGATCAATAGGGTCTAAAATGAGATTGATTTTACTCCATATTATTGCCAGTATTCATTATTGGACGATGATTCCGCCGTTATTACGTATCAAGTCTCCAAATGTCAACCCAAGACGTCGGAACATGCTTAAAGATATAGATCAGAGTTAGACACTGATAAAGTCGAAAGACCAATCACATTTCATGAATGACACTGAAGTACCGTACGGCCTTGCCCTGCAGCTCAGCTGTTGCAATCTAATCAACTTATCCAATACCGAGTAATAGCATGTCTCACCCGAGCCAGAAACGGTTCGCGTCTTTGCTCAAGCTATAGTTTCGTTCCGAGTACCACAAACTCAACAATAGCATTAAATTTGACATCCGTGATCAAAATCCTGGGCTATAAGCGGGAACCAGCGGTTGTGCTAAACCAGGTCAGGGTCTTTTCTGCTTGACAAGAATGTTTGTTTACTTTCTGCGGGTCCATCTCATGCAGAATGCGACAATTGCAACAACCCACCAAGAACGGACTGCGTTAGGCTTGGAAAACCACTGTATTATTGAGAAAACATGTCTGAATATTCTGAATACATATTTTCATAACTCAGTCACTTAATATACTCCAAAATTGTGTCTCAAACTCTGATTCTCGAATTTCGTACTTTGACTCTAGGGTAGCTCGATTTGAGTCTCAGATAAGGCGGGGTGTCCGTCCCGCCCCGCCGCTCGCTCCATGCCCATCCATCCATTTGAGCCGCGTGCGCAGTGAACGTCATCTCTCCAGGCCACCATTTCCGACCCTTACAATCACCACCTCCACGACACAGACCGCGCATCTGCCCTCTACAACCCACCACCACAGCCAAAACCATCTCTTCATTATTGATCCCTACAAACATCAAGATGAACCGCTTCTTCGGCGCCAAGCCCGCGGGTCCCAAACCCACCCTCAACGGCGCCATAACCAACCTCGACACCCGCATATCCTCGCTCGACACCAAACTCAAAGCCCTCAACGCCGAGCTCGGCGCCTACCAAGAAAAGCTATCCCGCATGCGCGAAGGCCCCGGCAAGCAAGCGATGAAGCAGAAAGCCCTCAAGGTGCTGCAGCGCCGCAAGGCTTACGAGGCGGAGAAGGACAAGCTCGAGAGCCAGGTGTGGAACATGGAGCAGGCGAGCAACATGCAGGACAACCTCAAGAACGTGATGACGCAGGTGGATGCGATGAAGACGACGAATAAGGAGCTGAAGAAGCAGTACGGAAAGATCGATATCGACAAGATTGAGAGGTTGCAGGATGAGATGGCGGATTTGATGGATGTGGGTAATGAGATTCAGGAGAGTTTGGCGAGGAGTTACGATATTCCTGAGGATGTGGAGGAGGATGAGCTGGATGCTGAGTTGGAGGCGTTGGGGATGGAGGTTGAGATGGAGCATGAGATGGGTGGTGCTGTGCCGGGTTTCTTGCAGGATGAGGTTGTACCAGAGTTTGTGGACGAGCCTCCTCAGACTGAGGACAAGGTGAAGCAGGTTGCTGGTTAACGAACGACGTTGCATATCATGGTTGGATCCTCTTAGATCTCTACATGGATTTTACTTGTCACGGCGTTGGTTAGGTTCGTAGGGTCACCCAAGCACATCATTTCGCTCTTCATTATTGTCATGAATGCATTAAACTTGTATTTTCTACTTAAACAACATTGATCCTGAGTATCCGCAGGTATCTAGTACACATTTGAACACACAAGGCATCCAACCGTACTGTCGCCAGTGAAACTCATGGATTATGCAGTTATTCTCGATAAAGACGCTGCCAAGCCCATACAATCCAACTCCCTCGCTCAAAAGAATGCTTTCTGATTTATACATTTATGGTTCAGAATTACAGATCTAGTCGACTGTGGCAAAGAACCGAACAGCTTCTTCCAATGCGGGATCCTTATTACAGAAATCCCATCCAACAATCGTTGGAGTTTGACTGCAGCAAATAATTTTATGTGCGTCAAATTGTAGCTTGAAGACTCGTGCTGACGTGTTCTCGGCCGCGGCGATATGAGGATGATGGCCTGCATGATGCCCATTGTGAACTGGAGGCTGAGCTGGTTGTACAGGAGGCGCACCTTGTGCATGGTTATTAGCTGGAGGTTGCGCAGCTGGCCCTCCTGCAACGGGTACCGCATGAGGCGCTTGACCGGATCTCGGGTTGGTGCGGCCGCTATCACTGGACATGTGAGAACTACCAGAACTCGACTGCTGACGCATCGGCATTTGTCGAATTTGGAGATTGGCCAAAGCATCCGTTACCACCCCTCTAAGCTGGGCTCGGATCAAAGGCGACGTTTCGCGTTCAATGGTTGTTTGTAGGTAGGAATGGTGAGCCAGCGCAATCGGGTATGTTGCAAGCGCATGTTGTAACGAGTTGGGCCCAAGGGGTACTGCCTGGTCGATCAGCACTTGGTATGAGTTTGCCGTTCGCTGGGTATCCCCGTGGTGGTCGCGCAGCATCAAAGGCCCAAGAGGAGTGCCGCTCGTAGGCGGTGATCGAGGCACGATTGTGGATGTATGTGAAGATCTGCTAGTCAGAGATCCGGCTATCGCGACGTTCGACGTTGCGCTCGATAAGCTGGCCGCAGCCTCACGCTGGGCGGCAGCTGCAGCCTCCTCTTGTCGGAGATGGATTGCGGGCTTCCAAACACCTTCCTTGTCGCGTCGCCAGATGATAATGCTCTGATCGTAGGAACCAGATACAATGCGACCATACTTTCTGCCTCCACCACCTCCGGGGGGTACCTTGGCACCATATGCCTGAACATCCTGAGGTCGAGAGCTTCCAGCATTTGCCCGACGGTCTCTCCTATGCCTCCTATCCATGGCATTATCAATCTCTCCAGCCTCAAGCGCGCGCATGTACTCAGCATCAACCGCCTTGGCTTCCGCCCAGTCTTCCGCTGTGCTATACGGCAGATCACCGAATCCCGCCTGGACAGTACGCACTAGGTGGGCGTGTCCTCGCAACTGAGCAACCTTAAGGCCAGTAGGTGCATCAAAAATGCAGACTTCCCAATCACTGCTGCCACTTACAATCCTGCGCCCGTCAAACTCCACGCACGCGATTCCCTTGTCGTGTGCTGGAATCGTCCGAGTACAGGCCTGATCTGGCCAACTCCATATCTTGATATGCCTGTCTCCCGACACAGAAACAATGGTCTCGTCACGGACTTGAATGGCGTTTACGGCAGCACTATGTCCATCCAGACGACCGATCATGGTGAATGGAGGCTTGACGGGAAGCTCCTGGGAAAGGTCCGGCTCATAACCGTACCCTCGCAGGTGAATAGGTACTGGGCCGACTAGATCGCCACCGTTGTAGCCCAAATCGCCATGTCTCAACGGGCGTCTGTTGAAGATCTTGATTGTCTTATCCTTGGAAGATGTAACCAGAATTCGTTTATCAAAGCGCACATTGAGAACGGATTCGTGATGAGCTCTTGTTAGTTTCTGCACCAGCTCACCAGTCGAAAACTTCCAAATGAAGACGTTGGAGTCACTACTTCCAGAAACAAGGAGATCTTCTTCGGGGTCAGCATCGAATTGGAGACACAGGACAGAGCCCATGTGTCCCGTCAGAGGTGGTCGGACAAGTCGGCGGGTGCGAACATTCCAGATACGCATCGTCTGATCCCTGCTACCGCTCACCAAGTAGTCTTTGTCAAACTGTAGAGCATAAACGCACTCCTGATGTCCTTCCTCGGGGAAATTGGGATGAGGAAATTGGAAAGTGGTGTATTTTCCAAGCTCCCAATTCGCCTCCAACTTCCGTCGCACCCCATACAGATAGCGCCAGTTAATACGATATCGTGATCGGCCCACATCCCAGATGTACAATGATGACGGTGGTAATGTGTTGGCGGCATCGGCTAGCGACATTGAAGCGAGAGAGGACTCGGTATCGTCGCTGGGTTCTTTACGCTTTCCTCTGCTGTCGGATGATGACGAAAGTGTTCGATCCAAGCTCGTGTTTCTACTCGACAGACCATCAAGGTCCATCTCGCCCATGGGCACGATCGCAGGTCGACTCGACGAGAATGACGAAGAAGGGCTACCGAACATGCTTCCGCCTGCCAAGGTCTCGCTGGGGCCAGGTGTGCGGTCACGATCTGTCATCTCGAGGTCGTCATCTGAATTGACAACAGCACGAATCTTGTTGGGGTGGGCATCCTGCATCGACTGGAGTCGATTGAGGTGACGAATTGAGTGGTCGAGGCCGTTGTTGACCTTAGTCTCGCAGGCTTCGATCTCGCTCATGATTGTCTTCCACCCCTCCATATAGTATAGACGCTCCCATAGCTTTCGGTCAAGTGCCAATTCGTACCAGGCGCGACATGTCTGCGTGACGCTTACGAGGGACACAGGATCGAGGAAACCTAGAATCTTAAGACAGATCTCAGCGGGGAGGTATTGGATAAAGTCGATGTAAAGTCTTGGATTCAATCGATGGACGATCTCGGCGATGACGGATGTGGGCAAGTTGTCGAGTAACGCCATGGTCAGTTCTGTCAACAGTCAGCAAACAGACCCCAGCAATTCAATCAACACAACGTACCTGTTCTGACCTCGAGGGGCAGAAGCGACGAGTTGGCGACAAGCCATGTGCTCAAGTCGGAGGGAGAACGCAGCGTAGCAAGAGCAGTCGATAGAGCGGTCGATAACTCTTGATTGACGGTTGGTGTGAGAGGATCTTCGGAGTAACCCTCGTCGGGTTGATGTGCAGGTGAGAAGGGATCCATCGAGGACAAGGCCTCGTTCTTATTCGACATTGGGAACTTCGAGGCCTCGGGCCCCTGTTGATGTAGCAATTCGATCTTCAAGGGATGATCTGGCGGCAAGACAGTTGAGCGCAAGACAGCGGTCAGAGATGAAATGGGATGTGATGTGTATGCGTGGGCGGCGTAAGCCTGGCGGTTAAAAACGTTGAGATGATAGTGTCACAACAGGACGCGCACAACAGGCAACAAGGAGACGTCGAGATGTCGTGACGCAATCGAGGGAAGGGACTTGAGTCGAGATGCTAATACAAGAAATAGTCTATCAGCCAAAGCAAAGACTCGAACAAAGTTGGCGGATGATATGTGACCAAAACAAGCAAAGAGACGAAGGGAGGGATGGATAAAGATGGATAACCAAACATTCAAGGATGGTAATGGGGCGGGATGGAGTGCTCGGGAAGATTAGAGAGACAGTGGAGGTGGAGGCTCCGAATCAAGGTCCAGGCCAGCCTCAGGGGGGCAAGAAAGCATCGAACCTTGATGTAGGGTGCCAAAATAAACTTAGTAAAGAATCTCCTAAGTTTAGGCTAGATTTACCTAAACATTTTTATCGCTTAGGGTCAAGGCCCTGAGTTTTCTTTCCTCCCTAGGCCAGGACCAGACCAAAACAAGTCCCCGCTCATCTGAGATTTGGTATTGGCTGGTTGCCCTGGAATGGCCTGGGCCTGCCTCGTTCTGCCGAGAGGGGACGGCAGCCAAAAAAGCGAACCCTTCCCAACTGGCTCTAGCGGTGGAGGAATGGCTGAGCGCTTATGCAACTGAAGCAGCCCTACAGAATTATTTTGAAGAATTCGTGAAAATGAGGCGATGTAAAAACATCGTTTATACCGGCATCTGACTATTTCTCAAGATCCAACGCTTTCCTACAGTCAAAACCTCTGCCATCGTGTTATCTAGTTATGTCAAATCTACAGGGTAGTCTAAACTGTATCTCTATGTACCCACTCATGTGCGGGAGGCGTTGACGATAAACTTTGGGTAGGGCGGTCTAAACATCGACTTCAACATCAGCATCTGTCAGCATTACATCGACACTCTCAATCGCCTTGGTCAGGCACCAGCCTGCATTCCTCACGACTAAGTGTTTCATTGCTGAATGCAAACCAGTCGGGACCTGTTCGCAAACATTGAATATAGAGAGCTACTACGTCTTGCTTATTGTCGCGTGACCCATCTTGCTGCTTTGCAACTTTGGCACATCATCACCGTACGAGACAGACAACTTATATTGCGTGACAAGTTGCATCCTTGCTTGAATTGAAAACTTCAGCCATCCAATTCGATTGATGCTCCTGTTTGTAGTGCTGGGCTTCAGATTCCATAGTCCTGGAAAACTACCTTAACTCAATACCCACCCGTCTGCCCTCTTTCATCTTCTTAGAAACCTCCCAAGCTCCTCAGCCTTTCCATATTTATTTTGCTTCTCGTATACCCTCATTAGGTCTCTAGCAATTTGTAGTGTCCGAGGGTGACTCTCTCCAAGTATTCTCCTTTGTAACTCTAGCACTTCCTCTCCTGCCTCTTCGGCTTTCTCTAATTGTCCTAGACCTTCATATACATAAGCCAAGTCTGCTTTGGAGAACAAAGTTCTGGGGTGCTCTTCGCCAGATATTTTCCTGCTTGCGTTGAAAACTTGCATTACAATCACCTCTGCTTGACCCCAATCGCCTTGTCGTATATATAAAGCTAGCAGGCGGCCCATGATGGCCAGCGTAGTAATATTCTCATCCCCAAAGTGATTCTTGCTTAATTTTACAGCCTGTCCTATTAGCAGCTTGCTCTCTTCTAGTCGCCCCAAGTGCATGTATGCATATCCCAACTCCGCCATGTTCGACAGCGTATTGGCGTCCGTTTCACCCATTATCCGCTTTGCTATTTCTAGCACTCGCTCAGAAAGCAAAGTAGCCTTGTCCCACCGGCCTTGATTCAAATACACCTTTGACAGAAGGAGCATGCAGGATAGAGTAGACCGATGCTCGTCACCAAGAGTCACCCTTTTGGCCTCAAGTAATTCTTGCAGGAGTTTTGAGGCTTGATAGTAGAAGCCCTGATGCCATAAAACTTGCCCCAAGAACTCCAAAGCATCGAGAGTGTGAGTATCGTCGACACCTACTGTCTTCTGATAGCCTGCAACCGCTCTGCGAATCATTTCTTCGGCGGATTTGTATCTCCCTTGATCAATAAGAACTACAGCCAGCATTTTCAATATATGGAGGGTCTCAACATGCTCAAAGCCGAATAACGTCTCTGCCACAGATAGTTCTGATCGTAGACGATCTTCATTAGCTTGTTTGTAGCGATACTGCCGTGGGGCTAATGTAGAACTTAAGGGTGGATGAACAGGGCTTGTAGCTGATGGATCAGAAGCCGAGAGTTGGGCTGGAAGAGCTCGATAGAAAGGTGCCGGACTCTGTCCAGTGAAATTACTACCGCGACCTTGGATTATCCCTCGTACAGAGAGTGCGGGAGATGATGCCATTGGACTTTGAGCTACTGGTGTGATGACGCCGGTGGAAAAGGCGAGACTCATTTCTGATAAGGCTGGACTGTGGGCTAGGGAACCTCTCTCAGAAATGGTTCTGCAATCGACTGCGGATGGGGTAGCTTTGGTATCTCAAGTCAGCTGCATTAAATCTAGGACTTTGCGGTTCTGACTTACACGCTGCTGGACTCGGAGCATACAGGTCATTTCGTGGGACATTATTTCTGTCCATCCATCGGTCGATCTTACCTGCGTCAACCTCTCTACCTCTGACCGTGAAACGCAGCTTCCTTTTGTCAGTCTCGAGAATCTCCCTCTGCTGATGCTTTCTGGCGATAGCTGTCATCTCAGCCTTCTTGATATTCTTGTCTTTGCCCCATTTGGTTATACGGGTCTGGTACTGTCGAGTCCTGGCACATATCAGTAAGTCACGAGTCTGTCTCGATTCTAGGATGAAATCGCTTACTGAGCAGTGAAGCCGAATTCCTCCTCGATCATGGTTTTAACGTTCTCAAGTGACAACTTTTTCGTCTCATAGAGTTCGAGGATTCGGTCTTTGAATGGTTCAAAGTCTTCATCACGTAGAGTTGGGGCCTTTTTCTTCCTACTCTTTCGGGGAGGGCCCGGTGTAGGAGCAGGTGTAACTTGGGTGGCCCCCAGACCATCCAGGTTGTCAATAAGAGAAGCATTCTGGGGTGCCTGGATGAAGGAGTCAAAAACCGGATCGAGTGGAGCATATAAATGGCTCTGGTCTGCGACAAATTGTCCACCAAGAGCCTGCTCGTGCGATGCTGGCATCTCAAAACTTGGAGGTAGGTGGGTGTCAGGAAATGGTTGACCAAAATTGTGCAATTCACTGGAGAAACCGTTTGGAGCACCAAACCAGGGATCCATGGTGAGTATTGGTGACACTTCACAGCAACCTTGAATCGACCGCTGCTGTCAAGAGAGACGTTGAATAAAAGATGGATAGAATGAATAGAGACTGGAAGAGTGAGAGCGGCGCAGTGAATAAATTTAAAGAAACAAAAAGGAGGAAAGATGGCTCCCATGGGGGGATCAACACGCAAGAGTCAGCCTCATCATATTTTACAAAACTACTATTTTGCGGTGAAGCAGGAGGGGGAGGGGAACAAAACTACAATTCTTGACATGGATATACGCCACAGGACTCTTGTCATCCAATCGTCGAGGAGAACAAAACTACTATTCTGTGCTGAGCTGAGACATGGGTGTCATGCAAGCAACTAACAGCCACTAATAAACACGGTACAGCTGTCCCAGGAAGAAAGCTTAGGACCTCGATTCTAAGTGACAAAAGAAATCGGGATAAGTTCAGTGTGCTCCTAGACCGGTTTATTTTGGTACCTTAATTTAATGTCAGAAGTTCTTTTGGCGCCTCCAGACGTGGCTCTCCCGCAAGGAAGCCATATTCACTTGTGCAAATGCAAAACTACTATTCTTCTAAAATATTAAAAAATGGCTACGGTTTCTTTGCGTCGTATTCGGGTTGGTTCGGATTGTCTTCAAATTGTTTTGTTTTATAAGCTCAAAGAACTCATTTACTTTGTCTCAGCAGACATAGGCGGAACCAAACTATCTCTAACAGCAATACAAGCAAGATTAATTGCGCCATGACTCAATCAATGCTTCCTGCTGAAGTCGTCATATCAATCATATTCGGCATCCTTCAATTGATCGTGGGACTTGTGTCACTCTGGCAACAGCATTACTTTCGATGGGCCGCACGTAAGTCCTGTATCACTTTGTCAAACCACAAAGAGCTGACAAGATAGGAACTCGCAGACGTGCAAGACGAAGAAACACTTTCTAGAAATTCGGGAAAGACAAACTCCTCAAGCCTCGGCCAAGTTTGGGCATAGCAGTGTACGGACATGAGTTGAAGAATTCAAATTCAAATGGCGGGCACTGGTGGTAATAGGATGGACCGTCTTCAAGACGATGTACGCCGGTATTGCTTGACATCAAATATAGTATTCTTGTTTAGGTAGTGATTATTTATTTGGCTCAAGTCATACTACTTCACATAGTCATACAAGCGTTCGCCCTACTCCTCAGAAAATCAACGAAAAATCTTCTATGTCTAACGGAAACTCCTCCAAAAATCATATTCCAATCCGGAACAGCAACCTCGCTTCCACTCTGCATCCCCTGCCCATTCGTCCCCTGCATTTCCATCCGCTGACTCTCATCCCACTGCACACCCGCACTCTCCCTCTCAACCCGCTGCATCAACAAGGTCGCTCTCTCCTTCAACGTCGTGAGCACCGTCCACTTCAGCCCATTCAAGGGCACATTCCCACTCGTCTTGAAAAACGCAAGATGAATCTCTACAGCTGCAAAAGCTCGCTTGGCAAGATCTCCGCGCGGACACACGCACAGGTGGCGCAGGATGAAGAGCATTATGTGGTATTGGGGATATGAGCGGGCGAGCCACTGGTAGGTTATGAGGTCGTCGTCCTGCCACATGCAGTTGGAGAGCTCGAGGAGTTCCACTGCTTCAGTGAGTTCGGCTTCTGTGGCCATTGGCGGTTGGTCATCAGGTGATCGGAGGATCTGCCATTGGCGACGAGAAACTACATCGACTTTGCAGAGAATCAGACGTGCAGTTCGGATCGTCATTCTTTGTTCTGGTATCACTGGGTTGCAGCGCTGCAAAATCCCTTCGACCTTATCGACGGCATCTTTGATGACTCGCCTCCGTACATCTTCATCTGGTAAGCCATCCGCAGAGTAACTCATTTGGAAGAGATGAGCATAAGCCTGCGATGATTGGTTGCAGCACAACTGCAGAGTCATTCTTGTCCAATCCGGCCTTGAAGGCGGAAGCTCTTTCATCCCAGGCGATATGTCGCTATCATGCAAGTTTCGCGGAAGCTCAACGCTGTGAACTGTGGTGGCGGTTGATGGATTCTGGAGTCCATAGTCCTCGGCGCCTCTTCCATCTCGCTCTTGGAAATACCACCATATTCGACGTCGCATTTCTGACTCAAAGGGTGATAGACCGAGCTTGCTGCCGTCTCTGTGCAAACCTATTGACTGTGCGGCTCGAAGTGCGAGGCCATTCATGATCCAGACAGCTCGACATGAGTTATGGACCCGCATGGATGCCTGTATCGGGTCAGCGAATGCCTTTGATTTTCATTAACCAACTCACCCCATAAATAGCCATCGCCTGAAGAAGAGCGATGGTAGGATTCTCGAGAAAGTCTGCTTGGGCCATTGATTGCTCAAGACACATCCTGTACCGAAGGAGAGCTTGCTTTTTGTCCTCCCCCGTAACGTCGAGCGCCTCATTGGAGGACGTGGCTGTGACAGCAGCGAAATAGATGGCAAAACAAAGAGCCAAGTTTTCGTTTGAAGCTTTATTAGGGTCACTTATGACGGTATAGAGTGTTGTCTCGGCGGTAGGGATGTGCAGAACTTTGACATATGGATCAACACCATCAACAAAGACTTTCCATAGTCGAATAGCCACACGTCTTTGAGGATGGTAAATGGCGGTAGATACTGATGCTATACCGGCTGATAGCCATCCCATGGGGTTCAAGTGACATATAGGAGAGTCGACTTCGTGATGCGGCTCCTCTCTGGGCGTTGCCAAGGCCATTCGCACATCGTCTTCCTGGGCGTGCGTTAGCGCGAGATATACAAACTACCTAACTGGAATGTCTTTACCTGCTCGATGACCCGCGAGAAGAGAACTTCATTTACATAGTGACTACTTGTTCCCTTATTGAGCAACAGACCCTCACGAGGACCTCTGACCCTCTCTCTGGTCTCTGCGTCTGTAGCTGTACTCGCCGGTGTTGGAACACTATTCCCAGACGTCACCGAACTTGCAGGCGCTGTCGGTTGCGGTGATACATCTTTCCCAGCCTTGAACGCTTCAATCGTCTTCTCCATCTGCGAGATCCGACTTGCAACATCATTGATGGTCGTCTTCTTGGCCCGTCTCGCAGGCGGGCCAACAGGTGAATACGAGCACTCAAAGCCAGACCGAATACACTGCGAACAAGGCAAATTCTTGTCACATCGAACTTTTCGGCGATGACATACGGCGCACGACCGAATCCGGGGCCGAGAAGACATGATGCAGTGGTATCACACCCACTGATTATTAACAGGCCGAGGGCTGTGGTATTTTACGGATGAGGATTCGGTCTTTGTAAGCTGAGATCACCGGGGATTATCTCCGTGACCAGGATATTCAAGATGGTGAGATCAACGACGAGCTCTCATTTGCTGCGGTTGATCTTACCGAGGGACTAGCGTCGGCCTCGGCGAAAATGGCAGCTCCGAGACCGAGGGAGCGAATCAGAGACTCGAGCTCGGCTGCAAACAATACACCATTTTCGGCCTTTGGGACTCTCGCGTCGCGAAATTAAGTGAATGGAACGAATGACCGTGAATATGGAGCTCCATAAGGCGTACCATGGACCCCTTTTAGGCTCAGATCTCCCATGCATCTGGACCTTATAAATCGCGACGCCCATGTCACCAGCTAGAGCCTCAAACTCAAAGCAGCCCTCGATCAGATAAACCAGCATCTCTCATCATGGCTGCTCAACAAACCACCGCACCTTCGTCGCCTCGCAATTCGGAGCTCACTCTTCAGAACCAGGTTGGCTACAACAACGAAAAGTCTGATCTTGAGGATGGTACCACACAGCCTGAGCCTGCGGCTGCACCAGCTGGAAGTGGTGCGCCTGATGGTGGTCTCACAGCCTGGCTTGTTGTTCTTGGCGCTTGGTGTACCTCGTTTTGCAGTTTTGGCTGGATCAACAGTAAGTGTCATGCTGTGTATTTCAGTGGCGTTGACTGATTAATCTATCTAGGTGTTGGCGCCTTTCAGGAATACTACCAGAATGATCTTTTGAAGCAATATTCGTCGAGTACCATCGCATGGATCCCTTCGCTGCAGATCTTCTTCATCATGGGGATGGGTCCGATTATCGGAAAGCTTTACGACAGCTACGGACCGCGGTGGTTGATTTTTGTTGGAAGTTTCATGCATGTCTTTGGTATCATGATGGCGTCCATCAGTACCGAGTACTACCAGATTCTTCTGTCTCAGGGTGTCTGTTCTGCCATCGGTGTCTCAGCTATCTTCCAGCCAGGTAAACCTCGTCCTAACCCTCATGTTGGAACCCGCTAACAAAGTCAGCCCTATCGACGATTCACGGATGGTTTGACAGCAATAGAGGAGCTGCCTTTGGCATCCTTTCAACCGGCTCGAGTATCGGTGGCGTCATCTTCCCCATCATGGTAACCCGCCTCATCAAGCAAGTCGGATTTGGGTGGTCCATGCGAATCTGCGCCTTTATGATCCTCGGGCTTCTCATTATCGCCAACCTTACAGTCAGATCGATTCACCCTCCCAACCCTCAGAAGGTCAGCCGCGCCCAGTTGGTCAGGCCATTCCACGAGCCAGAATTCATCTTCTGTATGCTTGGATTCTTCTTCTTCACCTTCGGAATCTTCATTCCTATCGATTACCTGCCCGTTCAGGCCCTTCATGCTGGCGTGGACCCCAACCTTGTTCAGTATTTGATTCCCATCCTCAACGCAGCCAGTCTTTTTGGCCGAATTGGTTCAGGAATTCTTGGTGATAAGATGGGCCGCTACAACATCTTTATCATTGTCGGTTTCCTTTCTGGTGTCTGGATCCTTGCCCTTTGGATCCCCTGCAACTCGCAGAACGGCATCATTGCCTTTGCAGCCTTGTTTGGTTTCTGCTCTGGCGCATACGTCTCTTTGATTGCACCACTCGTTGCTCAGATCTCCCCTCTTCAAGAAATTGGATTCCGTAGCGGAATAGTTTTCTTCGTCTCCTCGATCGGTGGACTCACCACCAACCCTATCAACGGCTCCATCCTTGAGAAGCCAACAGGATGGCTTGGAGTCAAGATTTTTGCTGGTGTCTTTTGCCTGACTGGCACGATGTTCATCCTTTCTGCAAGAATCCATCGTGTTGGATGGAAGATTACGGCAATCTTTTAAAAGTGCATTGGACATTGTTTTGATTTTCGGGGATATACCAGGATGCATTGCATTGTTTTATGAAAAATGAAAGCCGATAGCTTTACATGTCACCACTCAACCGCACTAGACTTCTTATGATAGACAGACAAGAAATAATAACCTGACTGCATTTTATAGCTTTTGAAAAGCCCAAGCCTTAGGCTCACGGATGCAACGAATGATGCTTATGCTTTGATATGTCGGATTTCCTCCTCAAGTGAGATATCATGCTAGGTGAGTACCTAGTCATGACGATTTTATGTTCTTTCGTTTGATTGAGTGAGTACCAAATTGTTTGGCTCTTTTCGATCAATAGCCGAGCAAACTCATCGACGACTGCATGTACTTGATACTGGGATCACCCTCAAGACCCTCATCACTTAGTCCTACACTTTCAGTCTTGTCTGACCTCTTTGGTTCCCTAGCTTACTATAGGCTGAGGTCTACAATCCAACAATTGTTTGACAAATCGGGTGAATCCAATAGTTTATTGGTTTTTAGGCTATAGCAAGGCTGAGTAAGATACACGCAACCTCGATAACTCCAGAGGAGATGACTCGCCGTTAGATCCAACACTTGGCGCATAATAATCAATCTTGACGCATGCCAAGACTGATCTGTGCATCTTGATGTCCAGTCTCTAAATCTGCGCTGATAAGTGGATCAACGTTGTGCCGTCCTTCAATTGCCGTGCCATTCAGCTTTGTAAACGCAATCGAACTCACATGAATACATGTACACGTCACTGAACATATTATATAAAACTCCCCGACGCCATCTCCAAATTTATAATAAAAGTCTCTGCGAACCTCGGCTTGCATATTGTTGGGCTGAAGGATGTTTTGCTGGGACCGCTCCAATACCCAAAAGCAGCAATTCTTCCGCATAAACGTCCGACGGACTTTATACGCGGTCCCCAACATGGAATCTGACAGGCCAAAAATCCATGTCAGCAATCGACACATTACTCGATCCTTTGAAACTAAAAAAACTTAGTTTATTTAAGGAGATATATAAAATGTCCTTGCCTCCCATGGATCTGTCCCTTGTCAATTCCTCGTAAGCACAACCGATACCCTTCATATTTATAATAAGCCTCTTTGTAATATAGACAATGTCGGGCAAAAAACTTCCTGAGCTTGCGGGCTTCAAAACCATCAACGCCAAACTCCTCGTCAGCGAGGACACTTCAGAGAAAGCACCTGCGGATCATCCAGCTGCTGTTGTCATCTACGGCTGGGGCGATGGACTTGCCAGACATGTTGGGAAATATGCTGATGGCTATCGCGCTCTTTTCCCTCATTCCAAGATTCTTATCATTTTGAGCCCTATTTCCGACGCTATGTTCACGGGTCTTGAGACACGAACACGCGCCATGCAGCACGTTATCGACAGCCTGGATGGACTTCTCGATGAAAAGACAGCGCCTATTCTTATTCATAGCATGTCCAACACAGGTGCTATCAGCTACGCCACTACGCTCAAGGCTTTCAGGGACAAGAATGGCAGACAGATGCCGCATCAACTTCTTGTCCTCGACTCAACGCCCGGAAACCCCTTTTGGTCGTGGGAGAGACTAGGTCAATGGTCTCACGCCATGGCCCTTGGCACCGCCAAGTTCTTCCCCTGGCCTTTTGTCATCACCAAGGGCATCTGGGGCTTCGTGCTCACCTTAGATGTTATTATCAAGAAGCTCACAGGTGGAGAGCCTTCTGGTGCCTTCGCTCTGCGAGTTGTGGACGATACAAACTACGAGACACTAGACTCCAAGCGATTGTATCTCTACAGCAAGGAGGATCAGATTATTTCTCATATGGATATTGAGGGCTATATTGCTGAGTCTCAGCAGAGAGGCTATGAGACTCGACAGGAGCTGTTTGTGGATACTGACCACGTTGGACACATGCGTGAGCATCCTGAGCAGTACTGGAAGGCTATCTCGGAAGCTTGGAAGTGGAGTAATGACGAGTAGAAGGGTTATTGGGTTTGATTTTGTATGATTTTGTATGATTTGTTGTCATGACTAGCGTTGTTATACCACCAGAATAGATCTTGATAATTTCAGTTTGAATATTGAGCTTTTTTATAAGAAGAATATTTGTAACTTTGCACTATCTGCCCGGAACTCTTGGGGATTGCAGCTTCACCAAGACTGACTGTCTGCACCATAGATTTAAATCCATTGAATTCCTCGCTGTGCTAGCTTGATATGATTAATCAGATATCATGGGCTTTGAGTATCAATCGATGGATTCCTATCTTGCAACGATACCTCAAAGCTCAACAGTAGCCGAATAGCCATGGAACACACCCGGCGGGTTTCGATGGCCTGCAATTTCAGCCTTCTCAACTTCGTCCCTGATTTGCTGAACCTCTTCCGAAGACAGCTTCACTTTTAGCGAATCGACGTTTTCCTCCATATACTTAATCTTCTTCGTTCCAGGAATCGGGATAATATCCTCGCCCTGCGCTGACAACCACGCGAGCACCAACTGACCCGACGTGCAGCCCTTCTTATCTGCAAGTGTCTTCAGACGTTCAACTAGAACTAGATTCTTTGAAAAGTTCTCGGGGCTAAAGCGAGGCAACATGCGGCGGAGGTCGTCTGGTGCAAAGTCATCACTGCTCTTGATCTGACCTGTCAAAAAGCCACGACCCAGAGGTGAGTACGCGAAGATGGTGATTCCGAGCTCACGGCAAGTGGAGAGTATGTCGTGTTTCTCGATATCCAATGTAAAAGGATTGTACTCAACCTGGATGGCGTCGATAGGGGCGACAGCATAGGCTCGGCGGATATCGCTGGCAGCGCATTCGGAGATGCCGATGGCTTTGATTTTACCGTCTCTGATACAGATATATCAGCATGGCCCAAGATATGAGGGATTTTGGGTAATATAGCTTACTGCTTAGCCTTGACCATCAGCTCCATCGTCTTTTCGACAGGCACCTTGGCGTCAAGACGATGAGCATAGTAAAGATCAACGTAATCCACACCCATCTTCTGCAAACTGCCCTCGAGGCACTCATTGAAGAATTCAGGACTATTGTCGGCCCAGAAAGACCATTCGCCTTTGTCATTGACTCCGGTTCTTATGGCAAACTTTGTGGCAAGAAATATGTCCGCCCGGCGTTCCGGGTGCAGCTTGAACCACTTTCCAATCAGGACCTCGCTATCACCGTAGGCGTTTGCTGTGTCCCAGTTCGTATAGCCGAGCTCCCAGGCGCGGTCCAGAACTGCTAGGCGTTTCTCATCATCGCTAAGGGGTGAGCGTCAGTACGGACGATATTCGCATATGCTAGGGAGCTTACTCAATGGGCCCATAGACTGCACTCAGGCCCATCAATCCGAAACCAAGAGAAGGAATTTGACGCCCCGTCTTGCTGAAAGGTTTAGTGGGAAGAGATGCTGGAGGCGCCATGACGACTGAGGAGAATAATACGTGATCAATGGTTTGGAAAGGAGAGTAGGCGAGATGGCAAAATAGGATGTGAACCAGGTACCAGCCAGACTTTATATCTGCTCCTTCTTCCTGTGTCTACCTATTTTAACGTATGGAAGCTGTGCTTCTGGGCACCGACTTGATTCCCCTCATCAACTTACACATAACATGATCACTATCACCGGAAACTAACTCCGGATATGTGCAGTGCATAATGGTAGTCTGAGGAGGGGAGTTGCGTCTTAACTCCGAACAAGGAGCCTTAACTCCAGCATATGAGTAAGGACGTTGCAACGTCCAATACTGTCTGGCCTAAGGAAAGCAAACACCGCTTCGATCTCCGCTATACTTCCGCATAAGAGTGACATGTGTCTCGTCGGGCTCATCCCTAGTCAGACCCTCCTTAGCCTTTTCGAAGGTCAAAACTTCTATATCTCGGAAACATCCATGACACTTTAGTAAAGGGTATTGACTAATGCTAACAGGGCCGACGCCCTGTAATTCTATTTCCGTGAGCTTTCATATCAGCAGTGATTGGTTAAGATCACATAGAATCACTAAGGTCAGTAAGTTCTCTGGGCTGATTTAAGCTCTCAGCCACAAGTCTCAGCGGCAAGTCATAAATCTAGTTTACAATAGAATCACGCCAGGCATCATGAGTCTATTGGGATATCTGTCAGGTGAGTGAAATTTGTGTTTGTTACGATATGCAGACATTAGAGCTGAGATCCTGGGACGCCAATATGGTTATACGAGGGAAGTATATCTTTATACGTGGCTGTCTTGGCTCTCTGCCCCTATCATGTATTCTCAAAATGGTGTGTTAGCATAAATGCGTTTTTCTGGTCTGATCTTAATGATCTTTGTGCATTTCAACTTGATCTCCCAATTCTTGAAAATATTGTAGTCTTCTTACAGACCAAGTTAAGATGTGCTGACCTGACATGCATGAGCTGCAGCCACAGCTGATATGATTTTCACAGATCCTTCCTATTGGTAGTACATGTGGGTTATCATGAGAGTATGCCCTCATCTAGCTTGACAATGGAACTTTCCAGAAACTATCCAGCTCCCGGACTCTTTTCTTCCAAGCCAATATTGTATCATCTGTCTTTCCCCTCCTCAACTACCTCACAACGGTGCTTCGCACAAGACACAGGTCTCGGGTGTTGCTCCGATACAAACTTCATCCTGCTCACGATGGACGACACAAATATGCCTATGGTCTCAGTTACCAATGAAACTCTAAATCTTTACAGCCTTGAGGACTCCAAGGACCTTGTGGGCCGCTTAAGACTTTCTCTTGTGGAAGGCATAGATGAACATCAGGCATTCCTGCCATTTTCAACCCTATCGAATCCTGACCAAGACGTGCATTGAAGTCCATTTTGGTCAGAGAAACAAGGATTTTGCATCTAGGGATCTTTGAACTGACTTATTCTAGGGTCTAGCGCAGGAGGTACCAAAGTAGAGAATCGTGGGGTTGAAAATGAGGAAGTGTCATTGGCACGATTCTACTACACTTGAGCGCTGGCTGCGGTATAAAGCACCGAAACAGCCATGTTTCGGGACCGTTCAATGAAGGAGCGCATCCTACATGAACGAATCGATGAGCTTTGCGCCAGTCCACTGGCCGCTGACCCCGATGCTCTGTATGCAAAGCAACTGTATCTCAATCTTGGTACTCTCTCTCCTTATGTCTCTGGTCCTGTTTCTGTCAAAATTACTACACCGTTGCATGAGCTGGCACTAAAAACATCAAGATCCAAGATATCGTATGTTATAAAGTCCATTGCGAGGGTAACATGCTAAATTGTGCAGTTGTAAGCTGGCTGCACAAACTCTCGACACTTGAACATCCAAGCGGCAACCGTCGTGTTCAAAGAGGCTGCAAAAGCCAATGGAGGTGTCGTTCCAAGATCACGATGGTGTTAAAATGCTCATCGCGGCAGCATCGCCACACGAACAAGAGGCAGCTGAGGACTCCGGACTGGCAAGTACTACTTGATGCCGGTGCTGAGGCGCTTGTGTGATGCTGCGGTCCTTGTATCGGACTCGGCACTGGGCTCCTTGAACATGGCGAAGTAGGTACAAGTGCATCTAACCGTGACTTCAAGGGCAGAATGGGACCGCGCGAAGCGCTCGCCTACCTTGGCAGTCCGGAAGTCGTGGCAGCTAGCGCACTCAAAGGCGTCATTTCCGGACCAGGTGCTTATAAAGTACCCGAGAATTGGACTGGGGTTGACCATAGTTATGGCAGTCGGCAGCCGCGCAGCGTTTGGAGTGATCTCAATGATATGGTTCAGCAGTTAGACTCGTTCATTGGTAACGCCGAGTCAACAGAGGCATCACCAAATGCTGTAGTGGTTGAGATCCTCCCAGGCTTCCCAGAGTCTGTTCGTGGAGAAATCGTTCTCATGGACATGGACAACCAGAAATCGACCAGATCTATCCTGGATCGATGACCTATGAAAGCACTGTGTCCAAGGAAGCTATGGCGAAGGCTTGTATGATGAACTACGACCTGGATTTCCAGAAAGTTATTCGGCCAAACGACATTCTCGTTTCTGGGAATGGCTTTGGTTGCAGTTCCTCTCATGAGCAGGCTGCCACCGCTATCTTGGCCAACTCCATTCATCTTGTGGTTGCTGGCAGCTTCGGCAAAATCTTCTCCCGATATTCCATTAACAACGGCCTCATAGGACTCGAATTGCCACGTCTCGTTCAACGCCTCCGTGCCGCTTTTTCCAAGGACGCAAAGAACCCCATCCCCACGTTCATCACTGGATGGACGCTCGAATGGGATGTGAAGAGGAGTATAGTTCACGTTCAGGAAGGTGAAGGCAGAGAAGAAAAGACAGAGAAGGTTGGGGAAATTCCACCAAATGTGCAAGAAATCCTAGTTCTCGGAGCTTTGGAGCATGAATTGAAGAAGGCAGGATAGGCTGAGGACCAAGTGTCCAGCCGTTGGGTCAGCGGTTCAGAGACCAGAAGGCAATCGAGACAGGAGCTCGAATAAATACTCAGATCGAGGGGAACACGAGGACAGGAGACATTAGACATGCTTCTGGCGTTGACTCTACAAATGTTTCAGGACGAAGCGCGACATGAGATGAGTTGCTCCCTATCAAATTGGACTCTGTTATTCGGGAATACGCATTCACATTCCATGTCGCCAAGACTTGAGGAATACGATCGCAAACAACTAGAACTGGAAGCATACTCTATTCCACCACAAATAGTAGAGGAGCTTATCATATAAGGTTTCGAGAACGTGGATACCATAGGTTCTCCTGTTAAAAGACGAACACTATGAGCTCCTCGGTCCCAATACTGGAATCGTACGCCCTTCGCATTGGGGTCGAATCGCCCAGCCTGGATGAGAAGTGGCCATTACAATGTGTTTCTATAGACAAAGTGCCTCTTTCTAATCGGCGAGGCGCTTGGCCTGCTTTTCGCAAAATTTCAGAACCTGCTACTCCAGGGTTGCGGGCTAATAGTGGGAATCTACTGTCCATATTGCACATTCAGGATACTACCTAGACTGCCAATTAGACATGAACGACAATTCCATGACGATCAGCTGAGCTTGGAGTGGATTCAGAGATGCATACACGCATCGTAAAATAGTGGAAATAGTGTGATTGCGTCCATGCTTCTTCACGACCTGAGGAACCTCCTTGACCTGGGTTAGAAGAACCCCCACGTCTATCCCATGTCGGCATGATCAATTCAAGACATTAATGACGATCAATGCTATTCCAGTGCAAAGAACCCCAACCCTCTCTTTTCTTTTTCCCAGTTATCGCAGCTCTAGTGTTATATCGCTGAAGATTCTCTAAAGAAAGAGGTTTAAGTGATCAGCTATTCTATTCGGCAGTTCTGTGCCGTTTCCAGCTGTCACAGCTGTAAGCGACCGGATCACATACGCGGTCTGTCTGTCTTGTGCTTTGTAAGTTCGAATAAGCTTAGAATATACCAGAACGTGGGCGTTATTGTGAATGGCCAAGTCCGCAATCTGGTCATCCTTGGCTGGGTGTTGTGTAAGTGACCATCGGTCAATCAAAACAGCAGCATGTTGCTAATGATCCTACATACCCAGGCGGGCTGATACTATAGAACGCCGATTTGACTGCTTGGTTCAGCAGTCTGTACCCCCACGATGTTAAAGGCTCCATTTCAGCTACGTCGGTCAAGTGCGCGCCATGATTCCCTTCATGATGGCAATGGCTAAGAGCTATTGGGTATCGACAGCGTGCAGTTCTACGTTGAGTGAGGATAGTAACCATCTCTGTAGCCGATCCATCAACCTATACGACGCCAAGTAAGAAACCAATCATCCGGTCACCGAGCAATAAACATTTATTACACTTTAAGTCTACAGTAGTAAGGCCGAAGATGAGTCAGGAAGTGTCGGTTGTGAGAGCAGTATGTCTTTGTTCGTTGTAGGGTAGGTAGGTTGGTTCAACAACAGACATCTACTCTGGAGCTCATTGCAAGAGCAAACTGAATAGACATTCCTCAAGCACTGAGAGTGACTAAAGACCTTGTGTTCAGTCTAGCTCTGTTCATTATTTGCTGTCAGTTATTTGGTGCTGGCGCTTACTTCCAGATCAGACCGGAAAAAGTACTCGATCGGCGTAATACTTCCCGCATCACGACGAAAGTCGCCGAGCTGACAGCTCAAAGAGAGATAAATACGTTGCACTGAATGGTATGCCACTTCATGAGCAGAAACAATCAGGGATATGTTGCACAAAATTCTCGACTGAAGCTACTGATTCATAGCAGCTCATCATGACCCGCACAGTCACACGAAACCAGGACAAGCTCTTCATCCCACCCGGAGGCATCGACTTCTCATCCCAAACGAACAAGCCGGGAGTTGTTGATATCTACTTGAGAGCCGGCGACAACACACCAGGCACAGGCCTTCACTGGCACGAGACTCACACGGAGTACCTCCAAGTTGTCCAAGGCTATGCTCTTGTGACAGTCGGAAACCGCACAGCTGTCTTCTCAAAGGATGATGGGATCATCACCGTACCGCGGTTCACAATCCACCAATACATGCGCGCAGACAAGACGGACGAAGGGAAAGCGGGAAAGGACGTTGATCTCGTTGTGAGGGAATGGACTGAGCCTGGCGATGGGGACAAAGAGGTCTTCTTTCGCAATATGATCAGCTTGATCATGGACAAGAAGGATGGCGCATTGGGTACAGTAAGAATGCTTCTCTCTGTCATGACAGTTTGCTGGTCTCATGATAACTTTCCTGTCTTTTGGAAGGGACCAGAGGTCTTTGGGGAGGCTGTGCAACAGAGAGTGAGAAGAGCTGTGACATTCTCTTTGATGGGATGTCTAGTTCTCTTTGGCCGACTTGTCGGATGCAAGCCGCAATATCCAGAATATACACCATAGAAAGTTTATTCTCAACTCGGAATCTATACCCTTTGCGCAAACAGCCTCGACTCTTCACCTGAAGTTTGCATACCAGGTTAACAAACTCAACCCCGCGTTCAGTCCTTTTCAAGATCATCCTAGCTTTCACGGCTCTCGACCTCGGCAAGGCATATCCATGTGCTGTTGACAGCTTCGCCCAAGCATTAGCGGGATCGACAGTGCCAAAAACGAATATCGTCAAGCCATAGCCCAAAGCTTATCGAAGCGCAAGAAAGCCACGAGAACCCACCCACAAGGCTGTAACATGGAGGAAGAGAATTTGTGGAGGCGCCTGAATTCCTGAAACAAGAGCGTCGAGTTCTAATTCATCTTGGCACCCGACTTTGGACGGGAGTATTTCCACTTCTGGTCTCCGCATGAACACTATCCACATACAAAGTCGGGATGGCACCTTGTTTCAGGATCGACGAAGTGAAAAAGTTAAAATGTGTACATACATACATGCATACATACAGTGGTCAAGTGTCACGGGAATAATACGAGATGGTCTTGATGTAGGCTGCCTATTGAGCTGAGGTTCAAGTTTCACAGCGTTCGGGCGATAGCCGATACGATATGTGGAAAGAGATTTGCAAAATTCCAAGGTCTCGGATATTAAACAAGACCAGCTCTGGGTGATTGCGGAGGAGAAGTGATGATCATGGACAGAATGTGGTTAATCCCCGAGTGGTTTGTGGAAGGATCGTCGATAGTTGCAGCTGAGGCATAAACAGACACACAGTAGCGTACAAGCAGGTCGAGCCAAAAGCGGGCAGTTCTACCAGTATGTTTCAAGCTACGTTTTAGCCTCAATATCCCAAGTTCATTCTGGCCGATTCTAGCATTCTACATGCAAGCCTTCTTTGTCCATGTTCCTCGATTGGGCTTTTACACGATGGCTTGACAGTGGCATTCTTCTGCATCGAAGCTTTGTTGCTGGCCTGTGCATTGAGCCACGCGTTTCAGATTTGCATACTGTAATGCATGCCCTTTGACTATTCCCGAATGGGGAGCGGAAATGCGCAGCAAACCAACAGAGAAACTGCCAAAAGCCGGCTTCGAAAGGTTCCATGAAACCTTCTCTAAGAGAAGCTAGCGAGCGCCTCCCCTGAGCTGGAGAGATTGAAGAGCCTTGGGACCCATGATGTCAGACAGGGGTGATTGGCAGTTGAAGTGTGTGGGATGCGTGCTTGCTTTTGCTTGGAGGGTTCATCAAAAGATTTGTGGTAAAATCTCATGATGAGAAGAAAATACTTCGGATAGCTGCGTTCATTACCTGCAAACATCGGCTGAGGAATATCTTGTCGTCAAATCCCATGATACAGGATAGCGGTGATTGGCAGATTGGGTATGTGAAAGTGCGACTAGCCGCCGTGGGCAGGGGGCACATGGCGTCGATTTCTGAACTGTAGATTGAGCCCAGAGATAGGTCAAGTTAACGTGAACAAGATACAAGATAGATCTATCAGTGAATATCAGTCATGATTACTGATAGCGTGTGTTGAAGCTTCTCCTCGGATGTGTCAAACTGATGCAGCTTCCTATATCGAAGTAGACAGGAAAAATGGGATGCCTGTACGGAGTAAGGTTCAAAAAGCTTCCTTGCACATTCATGCAATGTCCTTCTGGAAGAGGAGGGGAACCACACCACCCGTTCTGGCGGATTCAGGGGCTTATCCATGTCAAGTCAATCGTCTTTCTCAAGACCCCTGCATCTTTCCTTGTCCCCTCTTTGGGCGTCAAGTCAAAATTCCTTGCCATGTGACGGTGACAGCAATGCTTTTCCTTCTCTTCTGTTTTAGCTTGAATGCTGATAGCGATGGCACTGCAGTATCGTGGAACCCCTGTTGATCCCTGAATCAGAGAGAGGTGTGGGACTGGAAGTGGTTAGTGACAATGCTTGGTAACATTCTCCTGTTACCATTGGATTTTGGTGTTTTATTGGACCAGGTATCTTGTAGATCAGGGTCTTGGCTGAGCATCTCTCACCTGGAGCACGACTCATGTGCACATTGACCTCCTTCCAGAAAGCTTCTTTTCTTGTGCAAAGCCTAAATAATAGTTGATGACTTGCTGATGACGATTAAAAAGGCCCGAGGAGGAAGAGTAAGTGCTTTGGGCTTAATTTGAAACATAATGGATAAGATGGATGGAGATGGGATTAGTAGGATGTGCACCCGGGGAAGACTTGTTAATGCCCAAAGAAATGCACGTCCCTCGAACTCATCGCACGGACTCCATCGGTTACAGTTGCGCCCTGTGGTACAGTGTCGACAGTGTCATATCGCGCACAGTCCCATTTGCACAAGGGTCTGATCCCCTTTTTCCCCCTCCAGATCATGGGAGGTCTTTTTTTCTTGTACTCAAGCGATTGTGCTTCCACTGTCGTACAGAGAGAAACAGAGAGAGTCTCACCTAAAATGTAATCACTCGAGTCATAACTAGCCCATCAAATCATCTGCCCCGGAGTGATAATGTCAGCGCGTAGAGATCGATGAGATCCAATCCCTCCAGGCCCCGTCCACTGACTGGCTGCTCCAGCGCCAACCAGCCTCTGAAATGGCCACCCCCACTAAATCATAAATCACTAACTAGACCTCCACTAACAGCCCAGTAGCCTTAGGTACCGCTAAATTGCCAACCGCCCGTTTCCGTTCCGCCTCCTCTCCCCAGCTGTTGCTTGCTGCTCCTGCTGCTGTCCTGTCCAGGCTGTCCTGCACTCGCTGCCCGCTTTTGGTCCTCCCTCCTTTAAACGACTTTCTCCATCTGCCGTCCGCTTCAACCTTACCTTAAACCTACGCCCAGCCTCGTCGAAATCCTTCCTTTGACCAAAACTGCGGCAACAACGGTTTATTCTGGCTCTAATTTAATTCCCTTGCCCTCACCCAAAAAAGTCAAAAACTCACACATCGGAATACTTGGCCCGCCTGCCAGATCAGACAAGAATCTACTCCCATCGTTTCAAAACCTGTCCAGCTTCCATTTCGGCATCGTCGATCCGCTTCACTAAACCCCCCCTTCGATCGCTCCACCGCCTGACCCCCCGAGACCACCACCTCTACACTCTCGACCAGCCATCACCAGGCCCGCTGCCGATACTGTATACGTTCAAAGAGGGACTCCCGCCGCGATCAATTCTTTGTCGCTCCAACCTTCGAATTACTCCCTCAAACAGCCGCTTCGCTTCGACACTTCCTCAACCCCTTACCCCGCCTGTCCTATCTTGCAGCTGCGAAAACTCAACGTTCGAATCTCACGCTGATTCACCGCCGAATGACGTCGAACCGCTCGTTGAAACGTTCCTGAGTCCAACGCCAAGTGACATCCCTAGACATTTCACACCCAAGACAATCCCCACGGCGCTTCCACTCGAACCGATCTCCCTCGACAACCTTTATCTCGCTGCAACGTCCCTCTCGCCCTCCCTGCTATCGGCTTCGCCTCTCCATCTCACTCTCCCAAGTCGCTCCCTCTCGACGGATGGCGTAGAAGGCTATGGCCCATGCCCCGTTGCTACGAAATAATACAGCCCCGGTCTTTCAGCCAAACTCCAACGGATTCAGTGGCTTCTCGCAGACCAGCATGAACCATGCGCCGCGCGCCAGCCAACTCTCGGGCTCGACAGCCTTTGCTGGCTCATCGGCTTCGTTGAGTTCTCTGTCCACGGCTACGACCGCCACACCACAGAACGGCGGCCCCGTGCTAGCCACAGCGAATATCATCAATCAAAAGGCCGACGCTTCACGATCGCTTTACCAGATTTGCATTTCGCTCAAGCAGCGCTTGGCTCAGGTTCCTGGCTTTGACCCTTATCTGGATCAGCTGGACCCTAATGATCCTGTTGATCCTCTATGGAACCTATTCCGAAGAGGATACCCTTTACTACTCATTTACAATGCCCTGCGACCTAATGAAGAGCTTAAGGTCGAGGACCCTAGCGCTAATGAAGCTAAGAAGTCCAAGATCGCCATCTTCAAATTCGTCCAGGCTTGCATGAAAGACCTAGATATTCCATCTTCCCATAGTTTTGTGATAACTGACTTGATGGGCAACGATACCAGCGGCTTTGTAAAGGTTGGTAGATGCCGCCTATGATATGTAGACTGAGCTAAAGTGATGAAATAGGTGACTCAAGTTGTTAATTACGTCTTGGATCGAGCAGAGGAACGCGGATATCTCCTTCAACCTTTACCAGAATCTGGGGATGGAAACAACGAGCCCACGGGCGGACAGATGACCTACCGAGACCACATCATCCGTGAACTTGTCGACACCGAGCGAAAATATGTCCAAGATCTCGAGAACCTGCACGACTTGAAGAAGACGCTCGATCAACAAGGCGAGATTCCTGGCGATACTCTCCATCAGATCTTCCTTAACATCAACGCCATTCTCGATTTCCAGCGCCGTTTTTTGATCCGAGTAGAGACCACAAACTCCATGTCTGCTGACGCCCAACGATGGGGCTCGCCCTTCATTATGTACGAGGATGCGTTCGACATTTACCAGCCTTTTATCGCCAACCAGCGTAAGGCGGCTATGGTTGCGAATCAGGTTTTCGACAAAATCCAGCGCTCCTCGCACCCCGTGGCAGCCGATTTCAATACCCTGGATGGTTTCCTGCTGAAGCCCATGCAGAGACTGGTGAAATATCCTCTGTTGCTCAAGGTGGGTTGATTGCGCTTTTTTTATGTTCAATAGCTAATGCATGGCAGGATTTGAACAAGAAAACCGAGGATGAGGAGGTCAAGTTGGATCTGACTAGTGGTTGCGAAGCCGCCGAGCGAGTGCTGAAGAAGGCTAACGAAGCCGTTAACCGCGACTTGCTTGATGAGGCTCTCGAGGATCTTACAAGCCGAGTTGAGGATTGGAAGAGTCACAAGGTGGAACAATTTGGCAAACTTCTCCTGCATGGCGTGTATGGTGTGATCACCGGAAAGACAGATCAAGAGAAGGATGTAAGTCTGCTGGCCAGATTCCAGGGGCCCGACACTAACCTTGAAAAGTACGAAATCTACCTTTTCGAGTCTATTCTCCTGTGTTGCAAGGAGATCTCATCAAGCAAGAGCAAGGATAAGAAGGACAAACTGCGGTCATCAGGCACTAAGACACGGAACAAGAGCGCCAAGCTTCAGTTGAAGGGCAGGATCTTCATGACTAATGTGACTGATATTGTGTCCTTCTCTAAGCCAGGTGAGTTATGAACCTCGGATCAATTGACGCAACTAACTCTCGGAAGGCAACCACAGTGTGCAGATATGGTGGAAGGGAGACCCCGGTGTTGAGAACTTTGTCATCAAGTTCTTGAACGAAGAGACTTTGAGGAAATGGGTGATGACTCTGGAGACCCAGAGGAAGCATAACGTGCCGCGCCAATCTTCGAACTCAGACTCGCTTTCAACCGATTTTGCCTGGACACGAGAGCATGGGGCTGGACTGGAGAATCCATACCTGCAGGATGACGACGACGATGAAGACCTCGGACCAGCAACAGCACCTGCTGGGTACCATACTGGAACTCCCTCGGGCATCGTACCTCGAACAGCTTCAACCAGTAATCTTCGCGCTCGAGCCGGAACTGGAGAGAGCTCTGCTTCACTGGCCGGTATGGTGAGAGCGCCTCCGCCTCGCTTCCCTCTACCAGCGCCTCCCGCACCACTCAGCCTTCAGACAGCAGCAAATGGTGCCCACTCACCCGGCGCCTGGGCGGGTGATAGCTACTTCTCTCCTGTCGCCGAGTCACCAGCATCATCAAGAACCAGCACAGCCAGTGGAATGTTTACAACACCTCACTATGGCCTCCCCAAGAGTGCCACTCCTCAGCCAACTTGGGAGGATGGTAACGGCAACCGATACACCGCACCCGCCATGCCACGTGCCCCCTCTCGCGACGGTCCTTCACCGAACCCTCATGGACGTAACCCTCGTGGACCTTCACTGCCAGCAATGGCCTCAAACAACCAGGCGGCTCTCGCTGCTCAACAGAGGAACCGTTCGTACAGCACACCTGATATTAACGGACCAGGAATGCCACGCACACGACAGCCTAGCCACGGAAACATTCCAGCAGTCCCTGGCATCCCTCAACACCTGCATCCTGGCCACAACCCCAGTATTGGCCGAGAACAGACAGGTTCACCTAGAAATGAACAGCCAACTCGGGCCCAAACAAACAGCCCAGGCGCTCAGCGAGAGCGCATGCACAAGCACACCGGCAGTGTGGGTGGCAGCATGAACCACTTCCCTTCACAACCAGTTCATCCACGATCAATGACGCCCGGTGCTGGAGGAAATGCTCTTCGTGTTGACGCTGCTGCCGCCAACTCGCGAACAGTGTCCCCAGCTCTTGGTACAGCAACAATGCCACCTAACTCGAACCCCCTAAGCCCGGAAATGCCCCTCCCAACACAACTCAAGGTCCGAGTGAACTGCGAGGCAGGAAACTACGTCACCCTGGTCGTGGCTTTCAACATTACCTATCAGTCTCTTGTTGATCGCATCGATGCCAAGCTCGCCCGCTTCACTACTAGCAGTATCAGCAAGGGCCTGCTCAAGCTTCGATACCGCGACGAAGACGGTGACTTTGTCGCCATCGAAGGCGATGATGATATCCAGATCGCCTTCATGGAGTGGCGCGAAGGTGTCAGGAACATGTACTCTGGAGGCGTAGGAGAGATAGAGCTCTTCTGCGTCGGTGGCACTTCCTAGACACCCTCTCACAGGCGCACACTCGTATGTCGATCGACACCCACCACCCGGAGAGGAGGCAGAAATGGTGCATTGTGCTTAGGATACCCACGGATCATTAACCGCATTTTTCGGCGCACGGAAAACAAAACATTCATACATTTACTTGAAGAAGCCATCCATGATCAAAGGCACGATAACGACCAAGGGCGTCTGGATGACTGGGCAAGGCCGATACATTATCATATAGACGGCAAGCGAACTCGACTTTTCGAACACATCTCTTTTTTCTATCGTCACCATCTAACGAAAAAAACACCGCCTACTCAAGCCACTCATTCGTCTCATGGACATTACTTTTCTTGGGTTAAGACTTCTTTTTGGTTCGGGACGGCTTTTTTTTCTTGCATAGAAATGACTCATTCGCATTGTATGCGTCCTTTCTATTGTAAGATGAAAAAGCTGTTTTCTTTACCGGGATCATTCATCTTCTCAGTCACTTACAGCACAGTTTCATGGGATCCGGCGCTACTATTAAGATATGGGGGCGTTTATCATCATTCTCTTGATTTTCTTGTTCTTTGTCATTTAACTTGTTCTTTTTTTGTGTCTGTCTTCTCAAGATTCGGGTTTGTCGTTCCTTTTTTTTTGTTGCTTTTTTGGGTGTGATTCCCCCCCGTGCGCAATAGAGGTGGATGTGGGAAACTTGTGGCATTGGGTGTGCGCCTTATGATGGGTAGAGTTGTGGATTTTAGTATGAGGTGTTTTGCAGAGCGAGGTAGTGAAATGCAAACACTTTGAATGAACTGATTCATCTCGTATATCGTGATGCTGTGACCATAAATCCGTAGCTTTGCTATCCACATATATTGAACTCGGGTTTGTCGTTAATTCAAATTATCATGACTTGAATTGTACTTGTAACTGTATCGTACAGCGATATTTATACATCTCGCCCTTCTATCCCCCGTGCGGGTATTGTTGTACATATCTCGAATCCAATCCCATCCCAGCAAAAGCAGCGCTTCCGACGCCCAAAATGCACAACCCTTCTTCTTCTTCTTCGTCTTCTGTGTATGTTCCTACTTTTGCTTCCTCGGCCCGGTCATGTACTTTGACATTCGTGCGAGATGGTAGTTAATCGTATTCGTGCCCGCGGGGGGAGGAGCCGGACCGTCCATGCATTTGCGGAGCTGGTTCTCTATTGCTGCGCAGCCCGTTGCGTTGTAGCCTGCTGAGGCCCAGCATGCTGTGCCTTGTCAGTGACATGTCTCGAAGCCGGTAATTGAGTCGTAGAGGGGGAGGAGGATTTACCAAGAACGCTGGACATGATGGCGATGCAGGGATTCTCGACCTGGCGCTTGGGGTTGTGGACGCGCAGGGTCTTGAGAGGTGGAAGACGGATTGCTTTGTGTCGGCCGGTCATTTTGAGGGGATTGTACGGGGGATTGGATTGATTGATCTGGCGATTGAGGTCGTGATGCGGTTATGGAGGAGTGGAAAGTTTGGAAGGTGTCACGTGCTGTGGAGATGGTGATAAGATTGATGATAAGATAAGAGCTGTGTTGGAACGTTGAAGTTGTGCCCGTGGATGAGCATCTTGAGATGAAGTGAGGTTCAAATAAGTTCTTTGATAAGCGATGTGTTGAATTTATCAGACTGATTTCTTGGAGATCTTGCTGCTCTTGTGTTGTCTGCGTAGACGGCGAGAATATGCCAGGCACAACTCCAACCCTGGACGCATGCATTCATCAACAACTGATTACAGTACCAAGGCTGCAACGAGAATGAGGGACACTGCAACTATTCGCGTTACAGCATTTCTGTCAGGTATATTCTACAGAGGACATTAATAGCAAAATTGACACTTATAATTCTTCGACCTGACTAGAAGCGCCTATCGCTGGCATCAATACTTGCATCCATCAACCACGGATATCACCATTCCCACTTATAACGGGCCCCTACAACACCCATCTTGATATCAGGAAGATACATCCTCTTCTTTTCATGCGCTCTTATGCTTAAATCGCGATGCATCGCTACTCGCCGCAAATGGATCGTCACGCACACAGCCACGGACATCTACTACCCTTCTACTCTTTGTGATGTCGGCCAACGATTCGATACAGCACAACTTACGCAGTTGATGTTACCTTAGTACCTTCCAATGATCACCACCTTCACCTAGGTAAGCATGGAAGGACTTGTACAGACGAGTGATACGCGATTTCACCTTCACTCCTGCTGACATCACAGCCTCTTTCCCAAATGTTGGGGGCCGCCTTCCGCCCGTTTCGCTCTTGATGAGAAGAGGGCCTTCCTGCCGTGCTTGGTTCTTTCCCTGACCATGGGACTGTGTGACTACCTTCAACTTGGCTCAGTGCAGCCAGAAAACCTCCGACATCATCCTTTCATCCTCATCATCATCCTCAAGCATCATTTTGCAAGGCCATCCTTGGGCAGAACTGGACCCTCATCTCGCTGAAAGACACCTGATTCTGATCCCATCTCATCAACAGCTTTATCTATATCTATATTCACGATGGAGAGTCCTAGTGAGTTGCGCTGCGTTCCTCATGCATCTACATGATCATCTTGCTAACGGGATCTAGCATCCAATTCTGAGCATCACAAGCATCATGCTCATCACTCCCTCGAGGACGACAATCGACGGTCTTCAGACCGCAAGTCCATCGAATTCAGTTCACCTCTCGCCAAGCCACCACTTGCAAGCCCACCTCCCAAAAATCTGAAAGGAGATGACCACAAAGATACCTTGGGGCCAGAGCGGAAGGAAGAGAAGCTTTTCAGCCTGCCGCTCCAGAGCCTGAGAAGCATGAGTGCACCGGTTATTTGCCCAGTTTGTGAAGTAAGGGCAATGACTATCACAACGGCAAAATCTGGTGGTATCACTTAGTGAGTTTGCCCTTGCCTTCCTTGAGAAAGATGTGTTCCTGAGATAAATTTTTAGTGCTGTTGCCGGTCTCCTATGCCTTGTTTCCTGCGCTATCCTGGCATGGGTCCCCTTCTTCATCCCTGAAGTCAAGGATGTTTTTCATCAGTGTGGCAATTGTAAAGTATATCTTGCTCAGTGGCACCGAGGAGGTGGCATTGAAATCCTCGCCTACCCAGAAGTGAAAAAGGATGAGAACAAGGATGAGAACAAGGATGAGAACAAGGATGGAGAATAAGGATGAGGTCAGGATCGAGGATCAGTCGAGGGAAAGTCGCTTGCC
Source organism: Fusarium chuoi (assembly GCA_022627125.1). Lineage (NCBI taxonomy): Eukaryota > Fungi > Ascomycota > Sordariomycetes > Hypocreales > Nectriaceae > Fusarium > Fusarium chuoi. The sequence goes on along the minus strand of JAJALE010000884.1, from coordinate 311,158 downwards.
TTGAAGTTCAACAACGGAATGATACCCTGGGTCTCCTTACTACTCCCTTTGTTGTCGAGACTTTCTTTTCCCTCTAGTTCAGACATCAATAAGATTGCATCAATAACACATTTACATCGACCAGTGTTCTTTTAGCACTGATAATATTCATGTTCCTCGACTCCTATGCTGTGCACACCGCCGTTATTCATATCCCGCCAAGTTTATTGTTACATATGTACAAGCCCCTGCATCATTAGACAACATCAAACTTCTCCTCGTCCAAGTCCATGCTTTCAGGGACTGGCGCTCGAGCAACACTTCGTAGTGCTGCCCAGCCTGTCTTCACGACGGGCTGCTGAACGGGCTGCTTGGAGGGCTTTGGTGGTGGTGGTGGTGCAGATTCTGTCGGCTGAGGGGCAGCTTTTCGGCTCCTTTTGACCGGCTTTGGCTCCTGCTCAACCTCTTCTTGCTGTTCTTCTTCCTCCTCGCCCTCAGCTTGTTCATCACCATCTTCGGCTTCTCCTTCTTCATCCTCCTCGTCCTCCTCGTCTTCATCGTCACCACTGTCATCGTCATCATCATCGGATTCCCCTGAACCATCAGTGTCCGCATCACTTCCAGGATCGTAGTCCTCCTCATCCTCGTCTTCTTCATCTTGTAGCGCTTGCTCAGCGTCCAGCTGCGCCTTTGCGAGTTCAGAAATGCCAGTTGCAGCTGGTGCGTCGTCTACAGCCTCTTCGCCGTTCTTCTTGGGACCGCGGTTCTCTGCGAGCTCTAGTTTGGCTTTTCGCTGCTCGGCCATACTGCGATCTTGGAGACGGTGCTTCTTGATGTAATCGTCGATTCCGCTATAGTCCTCCTGGTCCAGCATGGAGAACTCAGCTTCTTCGGTCGCATCACCTTCGCCCGCAAAGACCTCGATTGCGATGTTGAATGTTCGTTGGAGAATGTTGGTGTAGCTCGTAGCGGCGATTCTGCTCAAGGGAATAAACATCATTGGCTTCTTGAAACCCCAGAGAATGCCGTTCTCGAGGAAGAAAAGGTATCCATCCTTGGAGCCCCTGAAGGCCTTGACATGCACGGCCTTCTCGCTTGGTCGATGGGGTTGTCGAACCATGCTCTGGAATTTGTTGGGGTCGGCTGAAGTAATGCTGACGCCATTGGGCTTGAGATGACGGTTCAAAGCCCAGTGGAACAAAGACTTGTAGCTGTCCGAAACTGCAGCCGCACTTCCAGCGTCAGGTCCACCTATCGTACCCTGCTTGGGCGGAGTTGCGGGAACTGTAAACACAAGTGGCTCTTCGGTCGGGGGATTCGTCTTGGAAGGGAGACATGTTCCTTGTGGGAAAATGACATAGTTGTGCTGGACCTGGTTCTTTTCGGGTACGGGGAGGTAGAATACGTATTCTGGCGCAGGATTAGCATGGAGCACACAACAACAATGCGGTAACGCGTACCAATGTTAGACCACGCGTAGGTGATAGCTGGAATCGGTGCTGTTGTGTTTGGCGCGCGAGCGTAGATGTGGCCGTCGGTAAAACACAACTCAAACTTCTTTCTCTGGGGCACGGAAACTGAAATCTCCTTGATTTCGAGAAGGACAGTCTCGTCTGCAGCATTCGTCTCGGTCTTGACAGCCTTTGTACCATTCGCGCCTCCGTTTGTTTGAACATCAACTCTTCTCTTCTTATGCGCAGGCTCGCTTCCTCCGTTTAACAACTGATCGTAAACATGAGTTGCAATTTCGTTGAACAAAGCGATTCGACCAGGCGTATCTAGACTCCAGAGTTAGTATTTGGCGAATTACATCTTCAGGGGTATTGTTTACCAGCTGCTCTCTGAATTCCTTCAAGAATATCCGGCCGGGTCCCAAATACCGAACCCAGCTTCTCCGTATCGAGCGATTTGCCCATGACTGAATTCAATCGTCTTTCCGTGAATTGTATCACTGCTTTCAAAAAAGATTGGGGGTTGAAAAATTGGGTGCAAGAGAATTGTTAGGAGCTGGTTGTGGCGATCGGATATGCAAAGGTCATCATATTTCCTACAAGTGCGATAAGATAGCGATTCATGACGGCGGGCGCTTATTAGTCAGGGACTGGCGCCAGTTTTGGCGGGTTACAGGCGCTGTTGTCAAACCTTTCAGGGGGTGCTCCGCCCTATCAGGTGCTGACGTCAAGTTGGACGGGGCGTTTCCCCGCGAATACCCAACCCAGCCCAGCCTTATTCACCGAACCTCGTGTGATACGAGCCGTCAGGTGCCGTAGTAAACAAACAGTCTTTTTGTCTTACAATATTGTCGATTCTGAATCACAATCATGGCGACTACATTTCCGAACATCTACACGCTCCGCAAGGTTGCTGAGACAGCAGCCAAGGCATGCGATATCTGCTACAAGTCGAGCACCTCAGTGCTAATCACACCTGATCAAAAGGTATGCGGGATACTGACGTAAAGAAGCAAATACAGCTGATCCCTTTGTAAGCTTAAACTTATGTGATTGGTATGGTAGGATTTCTTCTTTGTTTGTCCGGTTCACCTCAAGGATCGGTACTTTTGCACGCCTAAGATTGATGAGGAGGCTGCGAAGAGGAAGAGAGAGAAGGAGTTAGAGGAGGAGAAGGAGAGGGTTAAGAAGGAGTACGAGGAGAAGCAGAAGAAGAAGAAGGAGAAGGAAGAGAAGAAGGAAAAGGAAAAGGATAAGAAGGAAAAGGATGGGGATAAGGAGAAAGACAAGGATGAAAAGGATGAGAAGAAGGATGAAGATAAGGTGAGTGCATACGCCAGCTTGTCTTTGCATGACTGACTTTTGTAGGACAAGGAAGACAAAACCCCCCCTGCTGAGGAAGAGCCCCGTGTGTTTGAGCTGAAAACGTACGTTGTTTGCCAGTTTGCTTGTGGTGCAACATGCTAACAGAAACAGGGCCTTTTACCAGCAAAGATTGTTGAAGAAGCGACAAGCCGAAGCGGCGAAAGCTGATCGGGAGCGAGCGTCAAAGCCTGGGTATTTCCCCTCTGTGCCCTCTGATGCGCCCAGTCGATAACAGGAGACGGCATTGCTGGTGCTGGTGTTGAGGTGCTGGTGTTGAGGTGCTTTTGTGCGGTGGCTATCTTTGACTGTCGTGCTAGGACGACGGTGTAGATTTGACTTGATATATTCGCATTTCGAAGCTTAACAGCTCTTTTGTCTCACATTTTGATTCTACTACGCGCTCGCTTTGGGGATTCGTGAACATTGGGAGTATTGGGCAAGCAGCCCGTCTAAGCGAGCGGAGTTGATGAAGATATTTAGATGAGTCTAGCCTAAGTTTAGTAGACTCGTTACTGAGTTTATTTTAGCCTCCCAAAGCCTGGAGTTTTCTTGTTCCTACATAGAGGGCAGTGGCCTTACCTCTGTAAAGAACTTCAGGGGTAGGAATAAGTGTGTGTCCCTTCTTCCAACAGGCTATGGATGCCGTTCTTTCTCCTTTAGGTAAAAGAGGAAAGAACCCCCAGTACCTCTATCCTAAATAATACAAATATTTAGGTAACTTGGCATAAGTTTAGGTAGGTACCTTAAGTTTAGGTAGGTAGGCAACTTCCATTGGCATAAGTTCAGAATACTCTCTTCTATTCCAACTCAAGCCTTTACATCATCATCACAGCATCTATCTTTACAACATGCCCAGCATCTTTGGTAACGTTCGGTGCGATGGCTGCCAGGCAATGATCGAAGATACAGAAACATCAGCGGTCCTGTTTTACTGCTATAATTATCCTACCGGAGACTGGGGCCATCAGATTCTTGGTCGGTCGAGTACACTAACGATCATACAAAATACAAGATACACGTTCTTACATCGTCACTGTTTCGATATGTTCCAGCTCATGCCCACTGGGCAACAACGATCGCAAGCCGAAATCAACTGCTTCAGGAGAGCTATTGGATGGCGTAAACTCGACTTCATGCGTATTTTCCCGGAAGGACTGGACATTCCGAGACTTCCCCGTGTCAGCCTGATAGCCGTTGCAAGGGCAGCGACATTTGCTCTTCAAAATCCAGTCGTCCGCGAACTTTCTTACATCGAGGAACTTCTTAACATTGTTCGATCTTATTGTCCAGATGCCTACTTCTGGAATATGGTGCAGCTAATGGGCTTGAAAGGTTTTGCTTCTACGGGTAACCCCGTGATGGAGGATCTCTCCCGCGTTGAGAGTTGGAAGCGCCTCCAGCCTTCACCAGTTTGCGGGCGACCTCTAGAAGACCCCGATGGCCTGCTCATCAGTCTTGATTCGGACGGTATATGTGAGATTCAGAGACTTGGGAGTCATCCTCACCCACCAAACCACGATCCCCAGGTGAAGCTCAGGAAGTACGTTCTCGCCAACGAGAAAGACTTTGAGTCCGTCAAAGCCTACTTCTAGGTTAGTATTCCCATCCGTGACATACTTTAGTTAATGGGTCACTAATGATATAGAATGGGCTCTGCTGTTTGACGGCAGGTCAGGACCACCCTGGTTTCCCGACTTGGGACACTCAAGAACCACCAAAGGTACTCTACTATCCAAACGATGGGAGCCGCAAGCCCTTCTTGCAACTTGAGGGCTGTAGGATGTTAAATAATCAAGTTCCTCGAGCCACAGATATCCGGGTGATACGCCTCGACAAAATGACTGAGATGGATCTCACATTTATCTGCGGGCAAAGAACATCTTCTCTTTTAGGAGGTCCCTTCGCTGTGGACCTTTTTCGAACAACGTATGCTAATCATCGGTTCCGCAATCCAATGGTGATTCCTGCTCCCTTACCACTGGATATTCCGGCAATTGAAGAAGAAACATTGTGCCTGGAGATCCGATTGAATGGGGACGGCTGCAGTATGCTGCTTGAGACCCGATCGTTAGGCGTTGTACACGCAGGACTACAAGCGAAACCGACCAAGGATCCGAAAAAGAATCCATTCTCTTTGAGGTACCGCGTCACACGTCCACGGCTTTTGTTCCTCTGGAAAGGGCAATGCGATGTGCTGAATCATACTGTTTCGTTTGCTATCTATCCCGAGGGAGTTGTACTCGCACCAAACCATGTTCCCATGGTCATCGGACCGCAGTTGTCATCACTCAGACCTGATTTTACCTCTCACCAACCTGCCTGGTCATGGGCTCCCATAGAACACATCCGCAGCATCGTGGTACACGAACAAGATGGCCGAGGATTTATAGGAATGATGATACATTATGACAACGGGTCTCGGAGATTCCTCGGCGACTTCGCACGGGTCGACGACGACGACGACGATATCAGATACCCAATATCCATTGAACCAATAAAGCACATGTATGTCGAGAGGTGGCCCCCTTCCGGCCAGTATACGAAGATGCAAGTACACTTTGGATCTCGCTGGCTCCGTCACAGCATGGATACGGAATTATATGGATATGAATTTGTGGGCGAATTGCATTTCTGGTATGGGCCATGGATGGTTCCTGAATTAAGAGTCCTGCCGTCGGGTAGTTGGCAGGCTGAGTAGATCACTTGAGAACAAAACTTGTTCCTATATCCCAGAGGAGAAGCATGAATAGAACTCCAGGCCAGAGGAGCAAAGAAAGCTTGAGACTTCGACCCTAAATAATGAAGAGACTTAGGTACTCGGCAGTAGTTTAGTAAACTAAGTACAAGTTAAGTTACAGAATTCGCGTGGATCCTCGCATACCGTCAGAATGCTATGTCTTGTCACGCAAGGACTGGCCCTGTCTTGTACTTAGCACAATGCCGGTGTTGAAGCTATCTTGAAGCTCTGGGGAGTCTTTCTGCGCTGTGTCTACGTTGGTTTGGGCTGATATCGGAAATAACAATGCAAGCAGAGAAGCTTGATGCGCTGCACATTTACACAGGCGGAGTCGGACTCCAGCTGCGGGATAGCAACTCATTCTTAAATAACTCTCTCCTGTGCTACGTTGTCCCATGATGGAAAAATAGAAGACTCTTGAGCGGACCACCGTCATCCATTTGGCGGTCTACCCACTGCAAAGCCTGGATAATCGATTGAACCAGACAATGCTTCAAGTCCCCTCGCGAGCTTCCCTCACAGCTTGTTCTACGGAATTTATTTTAATAACCTATATCAAGGTCCAAAGGCTCGACAACTCCCATATCTTACACGGGAAGAAACGTTCCATGTGGAGGCGAACGTGTGGCCTTCAAGTAATATCTCATATTTTTGACACTCGCCACATCGACAATCTCGTTGCAACTCTGTGGCAATTCAGCTACTTTGCCGCTATATAATTAACCTGGATGTATGCCAAACTCTTGGTAACAACTTAGTCAAGCGTCTCATATCAACTTGTCTCTCAGAATTCCCGTCCTTTGAGCCCCGATCTGCTCGTCCTCAATACACTCTCCACAAACTGCAGAGATTTCTCAATTACACATCAAATCACTTAGTTTACTTTCTTCACCATAACTGGCTTCCTATTCAGGCAAGTCAAGTCAAGTCATATCACGGATTTACCAGAGAACCGTAAACTCCGGCATCTCGACGCTAACCTCTTGACGTTCGGTTTCGCTACGACGCAAGCCACAAGCGTAAAGCACATCCAATCCTGGCGTGCCATTATGCCGACGATTATGCCCTTTTATTGAAACAGCTGCATTGGTCTTCAAGTTTTCCATGCAGACCAACTACAAGATGATTGGTCTCAGCGTAGGAACTGCACACACACACACACACATCTCGCCCGATACTAGTAAACACACGACATGGGATTCTTGTATTGATCTCGCATTCTAAACCGTCTGACAGGATAGGATAGCAAAAAAAAAAGAGCCATGGGATGTGACCCTCAGGGTGCGGGGCGTCTGAGCTACTTAGTGCTTACATCTTTGGGCTTGGAAAACAAGAGCTGGAAGAGCCGCGACAACTCCCACTCAGAGGGCATACAAGTCCGATACTGTGATGATAATGGTGATGTGATGCTCGCTTGTCTCGAAGTCTGATTGATCAGTTATTGTCGAGTTCCAATGGAGGGTGTATCATGGCGACTCATCAATGGCTCGTTCGCGCGGCAAGTAAAAGAAAGAAAAAGCCATCGTGAAGCGGTGTCAAGGTGACGATTTCTGGCAGCTTACATCCTTGTAAGAGTCTCCGCAGAATTACGGCATCTAGCTCTTAGGTGTAAGCGTATAGACTCGGTGACCTCGAGGGCTTCGGATCCGAGATACAGAGGCTTTCACCGCGAAGAGCGAGTCAGAGGATTCACAATGTTCAGAATAAGAATTTAGAATCATTCTATTGTTTGTAATACAACAGTGGAGAGAGGATAGGTGATGACTGCAGATATACATGATGATCGAAAGGTTGAGGGGAGTGACATGCATTGAGAGCACTACTCCTGCAAGGGCCTGAATCATCCTAGATGCCGTTGCATGCAATGACATGATATAGGATAGCGTCATTTATTCTTTTTCCTTGGTAAAACAGCCACAGATTGTGGTCTCTTCAGTCCGTGTCTTGTAGTCCCCAAGTCCGAGATACTCCACAGCGTGATTATAGGGCTGACATGAGACATGCAAAACAAGACATGTGACTCTCCAAGATATTTCTCTTTGAGAGAGAGAAGCGGTCTACGTCAAGTACCGACGGCTTGGGCTCGTCACAGTGATCGTGCGACAACAAGAGCTCCCCATACCATACAATCCAGCCACACAGACCGAATCTCATCGGCAACGGAGGGCATGACACCATGCAGTAGCTCCCCCTCTCAAAATAGAGTTTTTTCCCTCATGTTTCTATACATAAACGCTGCCATCAAGTTTCATGCTTTCCCAGGTTTCATAAATCGGGAATGCCGAGGGTGTTTGACAGCGAAGACCCAGGGAAAGAAAAGACTTCCCGCAGATCTCTCGAAGGGGTCCAACGGCTACAAATCCTTCCGGTGGGTTGGGGTTGCAGTCAGTGAAAAACAACGCGTGCCTTTCCCTTCGGGGATGGACAGACGAACTTCGCAGGCTGGGTACTTGTATGCTGTCAGACGAGCATGTATCCTTTTCAGGGGTGTGTGAGAGTGAGAGACGGACTAAACCACGCCCCTCCTTGTTGGAGGAGCCTAGATGAGTGCTACTCTGCCCTTGTTCTAGGGCCTTGCTGGAATAACTCTGTATGAGCAGGCTACAAGATAGGGCTGACTCTCAAGTGGTCAGTTCATGAACAAAGACCGAGGTATAGTTCATATTCCTTCACTCGCTATGTTCGCACCGTTGCATCTCTGAAGGACCGCTCCGTACTGCGTATAGCATTCGTTGTCAACACACACTCTAGCCCAAGATGGGAAAAACGTGTCATGCAGTAAGATGCACCCGTCGATGAGGCATGCTGCGGGTAGATAGTTTCCAACTAGTTAGCTCCCAGCAAACTAACTAGTCCATACTATCCAGCATCACTCCCCCATGATCAATAACCTCGAGGTCAAAAGCGGTATCAAGATGCGAGCAAAGACGTCATGAGAATAGACAAGGGGAGCTATGACCAACGTCGAAGTTATACCCGCCAAGCATGGCGTTTAGATAGCTCCAACTTGACGCACAAAAGAGGGCTAAATGCAATCCTCAAAAGGCTGAAATGTCGCTGTAAGACAGCAAGATAAAGTATATACCCCAAAGGGCAATCGCCGGGCGTAAGCGGAACCGCCAAGACAGCGCTGTCTTCTTTTTTCTCCGCCTTGACGCATCATAGACCAAATGGCGATAGGACAAAAGGGCTTTTTGGACAAAATGTCCCCGCTATACAAGCTCACATCCAAGGGTTTGCCCACAATGAGTGCGATCCTTCAACCAAGACCAAAGGTGAAGACGGTGGTGCTGACTGGCTTACGCCCGATGTGGGTTTCAGACCAAGGCGAAACGGGGTATATCAGTAAGCGCAGCGTATTCAAGTTTCGTGATCTTCTGTGTTTCTTCTTTTGTTTCCCTTTTTTCATGTTTTTAAATCCTAGGATCAGCCCTATAGTCAGCAAGTTAGTGGCTGGGCTATGTCGGAATTCGGTGGTGGATCGAGCCATGTAAGACGCTGGGCCATAGAAGGATTCGAGCTAGGCCTGTCATTAGAACTGCGTCGATTAGATTAGATAGTTGGAAGTAGAGCGATTATGGAGAACAAGATCCACATGGGAATAAGACAACAAGACGTCGAATCATGAAGCTAACCATTCGAAGGATCTGCTCATGCAGAGTTGTAGGGCTCTATTGTATGTATAGACAGAGGCGTGCGCATGCTACTCTTTCTTCTGTTTGGATGTTGATCTGAAAGGTGACACGACTCTTCCAACGAGGCCTAGTGCTGATGCCTTGTGTCTTCTCAGGACCCCGAACTCGGACTCCCTTTTCTCTCCGTCGGACTTGGTCTCCCAGGAACCATCTGCTCTGCGAAGATCCCCTCTTCATGCAGCCCGAGTCTCCCGGCTTATCCACGACGAGATGCAAAATGCACCAGGACACACTTTCTCTTCTCCCTTCCACGGCGCACACCTCACGCCCTGTAAGCCCTAGGGCTTTTGATCCCGCCCAGTACCCCGCCGGCTTTTGCTCCCTCTCTCCCAGTGGCTCGCTCGCCATGAGAGATGCATTATGCCAGAGCGGAATGTATCTCGAGAAGGGCAAAGCTCCATGTCTAGACGGACCTGTCAAGCAGTATGCGGCATACCTTAAGCACCGGACATAACAACGGATCCGCGGAGGACGGGTCTCTCAAGGCACGGATCGGTAACATGGGCCTGAATCGGTATTTATGCGGCGCTCTTGTGTAGTATTGGTTGGTAGTAATTCCGCCCTCACCTGTCCTCACAAGTTTCCGCTCCGTGGAGCTAACCCGGGCGGCATCCGGATCCCCATGCTCTGAGTCGCCGGCCGCTTGACGACGTCGTCGACCCTCGCCTTTTGTAGCGAGAACGCCGGCGTCACCCATCCGCCGCAGGAGCACCGAAAGCCCTTCCAATCGTACCGGCCTACACCAGCGCCACACTTTGCATTAGGGCATAATAATCTTCCGTTGAGCTCTCCCTGTTCAAGGACCCCGCGCATCCAACTAAGTGGTTCGACAAAGTAATGCTGGCACGTAGACGCCGAGGACTTCTTGTCAGAAGGCTTGTGCTCCACAATGAAGGGTGCCGTGACCAAAGTTCGACGGCACTTCTTACATCGTAGACTAAGACCCGAGTCGTCACGAGGCTGAGTCTCTTCATCCTCGAAACGAAGCCTCGTCGGTGCCTGGCCTACTGCAAGGTTCTCGTCGATTTCGCGCTTGTAAGCCCACCGCTGATATACAGGGTGTGCTTCAACATCATCCGGGCAACCCATCTCCCACCACAAGGCTAGTTGCTCCATGAAGCCCTCGTTAGGTTCAGCCATGGGTCGAGTTCTGCGCACAAACGTAAGTGCAGCATGGACAGCCTCGTTAGCGGTATCCTTTCTCGAACGCTTCTCCCCAGTCTGGGGAACCGAGTGGGTCGGATCAGAAATGGCAGTCGGCGTGATATTGGGGTCGAAACGGCTTGGATATCGCCTAAGCAAGTAAGCAATAACCGCCGACACAGATCTCGACTTTCCAGCCGCACAGTGAACAAAGACGCCTCCCTTCTTCTTCCTCTTCTTGTCCCCAATATCGAGGTCCTCGACACCCTTCTCTAACGAGACGCCCCCATCCTCCTCATCCTTCGCAAGCCAGCTCGCGCCTAGACCTTCCTCGATAAATCTGACAGCCTTGGGCAGCTCAATCAGCAAGTCAGCGTCCTCCACATCGTCAATGTCGATAACTTGGTGTTGTAGGTCTTTTCCGTAATCGATCCACGGTTCGTCCTTGAAGTTTTTGAGGCTTGATATGTCGAATGGGACGAGGGAGAGGACATGCGTGATACGACGATCCGTCAGCGAGTCTGAGCGGCGCAAAGCCCAGAGCCTGGGAAATAATTAGCACTGCATGTCCGTAAATTGTTTAGTGGTGGGAGAGACTTACCCTCCGACGAATAGCTCATCCTGGCCGTCGATCCTGCTGAGAGCCATTTGTGCGATACTTTGCTTGAGAAGGTCAAGCTCTCCAGGTTCAAATCTGTGGCCAAATTCCTCCCACAGCTGCGGCTTCGAATCGTCCTCCTGGTTGTCCTTGGATGTGAAAACCTTGTATGCCTGACCGGCGCTTCTGGAATCGTCTTCTGCCAGATTGTGCGCCTGTCGCAAGTCGCAATAGTGGTCTGGATATTCAAGATCCTTTGTAGCTGTTGGTGTTCTAAGAACAATGGAAGAGTCTTCAGTCAAAATAAAGTGGTTCTTATAGATCAGTCATGCGAAACTCGAAACCGAGGAAGTAAAATAAATTAAGCTTCAACCTCGGTGTGAATCATGACTTCCACAACTTTTCCATCTTTTGCCCCTCCTTCCACGTTAAACTCTGCGCCACATCAATTTACCCCGCCATACCATCAAGCGCCACACTCCATCTCTTGAGCTTCTCACCAGCCACACTCTCCCAAATCCCATCTTCAATTCAAGGTCAAAAAACACATCAACTATCCCACGAATGGAATGTACCTCGTAGCTCCCCAGACAGCACGGCCCGAACAATGCAATTATACGGATTATCACGTGATTCACATCAATTCCGCGTATAGGGTGGTGTTAGAGACATCAAACCCAGCCAGCTGAACTTTTAGACCCTTCAGCTGAACAGACAGACAATTTTAAGCGACACGAATTGCCCAAATGGGGGTGGTATGCGCTTCAATTCCGCTGTGTTCTTGTCTGATAATGGACTTGCCGGTGCCCGAGGCAACTCTGCATTTAATTGTCATGTTCAGGCTCGAAGAGCGAATGCCCTTTGGAAAGCCTCGTAGATCTTTCCAACTAAGCCTTACAAAGAAATTGGATGTGCCGTCTTTTCCTGGTCCCTACAACGGCCGCAACCTCAGCGTTGGGTACGCTATGTTTCACAAACTGCAACTGGCTGGTGCATCGCTTCACAATGGTTGAACAGGGCAGAACACTGCAGAGACAACTGAGGTAGTAAGAATTCGAGCTACAATTTTTATCTTGTCAGACTACTTTATATCTACATGACCGAGTCTCATATGTCCCTAACATGAAATCTCGAATAATAAATAACAACAATGCAATGTGACCCAATGCCGCGCCAATGAACCGTAACCGTTACCATGATTGAACCTTTTTGTACCGTGACCCATAAGATGATGCATGCGACATCAGCATCAAGCTGTGCCAGCTAATATGTATACGAAGTGAAGCCTTTGTCCTCCCCATTTCACTTGCCGACATCCTCGCTCGCTTGCTGGTGAGCATTAGCTGAAGTGCTAACCTCTAAAGACAACGCCTGGGCTTTTTCTGCCATGAATCTCCTCTTGTATGTACTCCATTCCATTACCAAACTCCGGCAGTCTTCTAGCTCATCCGTGACTGGGTTGTCGGCAGGGATCTCAAGCCCAGTCAGAAAGTAGCGCATCCACAGACGCATGGCCCCAGGCCTGCATCTTCTCATTTGTGCCATCGCCTGCTTTTCATCCATCGTCAAACTCATTTCGCCATGTGCATTTCAGGTTTGTTGGGCAATGATCCTCCCTTCCACCTGAACCCTGGATCAGAAGGCCATGGTTGTTGATTGGTCACCACAGGTGCGAGTCCGCACACAGAAAGTGATTCCATGTCGCTTGGAGCTGCCGGTAAAACGTTAAAACGCCGTTGCAATATTCGAAGATGCAACGGAACATGCCAAGGTAGTATTTGGCCGTTGTCCCTCCCTTCCGACAGCACTGCCACATTCGTGCTTCAGCCCTGAGAGGCAGCCCAATGACTGGGTGCGGACAACCGCATCCCTACGCGCGTTAGGTGCACGCGGAATACCCCAATTGATCCGAAGAGATCAACGGCTGCATTGGAGCAGCACCTTGATTCGTTTTGGACTTGCCGCATCTGCATCATGCGGCAATCCGCCCACGAGATACAGAGTTTTCGCCGCGTCTGTCGTATGCCTTGCCATTTCATATACTGTTTGGATAGATGGTGGTCTGTTGCGTGCGGAACGTCGTACAATTGCCGCCGGCTTGTTGTTTCCAAACATTCCAACGGCTCCATGACTGCAAAACGCTGATCGATTTCTTGGCCAGTGTTTCGATGCTGATCTTCCAATGAAAGCTCCATGGATTCTGACCCACTGATCCCTTTCCTTTCTCTGGGCGCCGGCGATTCCCTTTTTGTACCCCGCCCTCTTCCGACTGATCCTCCACTCATCTTGAATCGCCAACACCCACCGGCCCTTTAGCATTGACTCGTCATTTGGCGGCCGAACCTGTAGGTCTTTCTGGTGCCCATCCGCGGCCGAACCTGTACTGTACTGTGTCGATTTACCGGGGAGTTGGGTCTTCCTCCAACATACAGGCATTCTCCAGCATGTTGGTCCACTTTCCACTGGTGCCCGCGTGGCTGTGCTTCAGGTGCTGTCTGAAGTGGTCCGCTCTGAAGAACTTTTTGGACGAGTTGCACTCTCGGAACTTGTGCACTTCCTGCAGGTGCCTGATACGCTCATCCCAGTCCTGGTCCGTGGCGTGCCGAGGCGCATTACCACCACTCAAAGCACCGGTACCAGGACCACGTCCAGATCGTGGGAATTCATCGCCGCAGTACCCGCAGGTGTCAGCTTCGCCAGGTCTGTTAGTAGAATCATGGAAAGCCCTATCGTATCCGGAGAGAGCTGAGCATGACCATGAATGGCGGCGCACGTGGAGTGAGTTCTGGTGGCGCTCTGCCTCGTTCTTGTTCTTGAAACGATTGCCGCAGAACGAACACTCGTATTGCTTTTCAGCCTCGTGAGCGCTAGTTGTTAGTTAGTATTGAAATACATACGCCGAGTCCTATAATCTCATGCAGCCTCATCTGAAATGGGGCTGCTGAGCGTGAAATCTGACTTACTTGAGTTCCTCAATCGTCTCGAACCTCTTGGGCTTCTTGGGGCAACACTCGCACATGAAGAAGCCTTGCACTTTAGTTCCGCCAGGCTTCTGCACCTCAGTGATCTTACGTGTGCTGGCACCCGAAACGGTCCTAGAGTGAATTGATCCCCGCCCAGAGATGGAGGTTCGAGGGCTTGGGTTGAGTGATACGGGAGCTGTGTAAGGTGAATTGCAAGATGTAGGTGAGATGCCACCGGGAGAGAGGCCCACAGGTGAGCGTCGACCGAACGAATTGGCAGTCGCAAGACCAGCAGGGTGCATCGACATTGACATGTTGGAAATGTATGAGTTGGATCGTGAAGTTGAGACTGAAGGCATAGTAGCACCTCGAGAAAGCGCAGTGTATCGACCTTGAGGGGATCCGCGTGAGCTCATGTCACGGCGTCGAGACATATCTGGCATGCCAAGCATGTGCTCATCATTAGGACTGGCCGCCCGTCTCTTTTGACCGCCTGGTACATAGGCATCATCAATATGTAGTCGCTTGAGTGATTGTCCATCTTCCATCTCCATATCCTCAGCTCCAGTGAAGTCATAGCTATTTGTTGAAGTAGCATCGTCGCTGTTGTTCCTCTTTGTTCGTGTTCGAGGTGAACGATCGATATCTGAGCTATCATTTGGTGATCTATCACCATGATAGAAGGGTGTGCTCCGTGGAGAGATGGCGGAGTGAATTGGTGTGTCGGTCAACCTCGCGGGAGATCCTAGAATGCCTCGGGAGTGTATGGGAAGCTGAACTTGTACTGGAACACTGAGGGCTGGAGGGAATCGACCTTCCGCTGAAGGTCTTCGTGAGAGGAGCTCGTTGGCTGATGAGCTAAGAAGTGATCGAGGTGGTGACTTTTCCAAAGGACGAGTCTGGTCAAGCTTCTTCTTGAGGATATCTCCATGTATATCGGCAGGGGATTGGAATTGGAAATGGTTGTGTAGGCGGCCAAAGCCACTGGCAGCAGATTCTCGGGACCTGTGATCATACAATGTTAGTTCATGGATCCAAAGTTTTTTCAAGCCATTGGAAGCTTGGATTGCACCAATGCCAGGTGCATTATACGCCATACCTATCTGTAGATGAGTAACTAGCATAACCTTCGTCTCGTTCGCCGAAGGCGCCTGTGTTGCTTCTTCGCTGGTAGCTTGGGCGATCTTCATGATGATATGAAGAGGTCATGCTTCCGTAACCACTTGCAAAAGAGCCATGAGCATATTCCCGCTTTTCCCTCATACTTTCAGCCAAAGCACTAGGTTGATCAAGGCCGGGATATCGAGGAGGAGGTAGTGGTGGAGGAACGTCGTCTCTTGGTGGCATGCCAGGTATTGACATGGCAGGGCTCCCACTAAAAGGCAATTCGTGGTGATGACTCGCGTGGCTTCGAAAACGGTCGCCTGAGGTAGGGACTATAATGCTCGGGAGAGCCGGAGCAGGCTCTCTATATTGAGGAGGAAAGGCCATGTTGCTGTTGTGAAATTGGGAAGCTTGGCAGTTGGGATGACTCTAGCTGAAGATGGAGCAGAGGCAAGACAATGACAGCTGAAGTAAAGGGAGGCTGAAGCTAGGATGACATAGGCCCGAGACTAATCCGTCATAGAATAGACGGTTGTCGAGAAGGTAACGGTTTCTCGGTTAAACTGTTGATGACCTCTGTTCTTCCCCGTTTGCGGCCTCCTTTTTTTTTTTACTTTGAAGATCCGGCCGAAATAAACAAGCGATGTTGTTGGTGCTAGGGTGTTACGGTACGGGGTGGTTGTGTGGTGGCGATGATGGCTTCGGGGTATCCGTCTGGTCAGTCCAAGACACAATAGGTGCTCTGCAGAACCTGGTGCAGCTGGGTCCGCGTCCGCCAATGCCGTAGCAAGGAAAAGGTCGACGAATGACAGAGCGTATCGGGGATGCTGTTTGAAAGTGGAGGAATGCTGTTGTTTACTTTGGGGGTATATATTTATTGGTTGTAGATAGAAGAGAAGAATCAAGAAAAAAGTAGAAGAAGAATACAGAGCCAATATGAAGAACCAACAAGTGCGGGATGTGGTATAGAAGAATCGGATGGGAAAGGAAGGTGGGAGGGAGGCAAAGCGGCTAATAAGTTCAATCTGCACCTTACGCATCAAGCACCTCACCTCAGGTTAATGGGAGATCCAGCGTTGACGTTGACGCTCTGGCGCTGTTACACCCACTGTTCCTGGCGTCGGCAAGCGCTGTCGTCAATCCCTGTAGATACGCCTACGGGGGTGGAGCGTAGGGGTGAGTCTGAACTGGGCTAGCAGCTGGTAGGGTACGGTACAAGTACAGAAGGGGGGAAGGGCTGAAGATGGGGCCCGGGAGTGCAAAATGACAGGGCAAAGCAGCTCTGGAGATTTGAAAGCCAAGACAACCTTGCCTTGCAACACAACGCAACGTGAAAAAAAGAATGTGGCGGTAGCAATGACGATATCTGCACGCCTCATTTCTTGTGTTCACAGCTTATTCCCGTTCTTGAGCTATTCGAAAGTGGTAATAAGATGTGACGGAGGGGAACAAGTTACAAGCTGAAGAAGGGAAAAAGAGGTGGGAGCATGAGCAAGCAACAAGACGGACGGCGGGGAGTGAGCATCTGCCGATGAAGGGGGGTGTGAGGACATCCACCAGCTGCCAAAAGACGAAGCCAAGACGAGTGCAATATCAAAAGTCTTTCTGTTTTGTTAACGAGACTCTCTGTCTACCTACCTACTAGACTGTTCTGTCAACTGCTAGACATGCCATGCCATCGCCACCCGTTCGCTTGCTCAAGATGGAGCTGCATATCCGTCCCTTGTACCGTAGCATCAGTGCGTTCGTTTTCCCTACAGAGCAGTTATTGAGGCACAGGGACGGAACGGGTGTGCAGTGGCATGTCAAAGGATCCTATCCTATTCATCCACGGACGGGCTTGCATGTGCTACCTACCAACAACTGTCAGTTCGAATCACCCACAGATTCGTTAGCTCCCATTGTCAAGATCATGATGGGCTGCATCTCAAGAAGCCAGAAACAAAAAGGTGATGTGATAGCTCCTCCACTTGGCTCTTACATAAAACGCCGTATTACACTCAACCTCTCTGAACGCTGAGAATCGTCTTACAGAGGAGTCCAGCTGCTTACCTTTCCCAACTGTCTCTCATTTGGTCCTCCGTACAGACAAGAGGAGCAGAGCAGAACAAGGGGGTGCGGTATCAATCTGGCTCTGCGTTCCGCTATTGTTGTTGACCAGAGAAGGGTCCCGCAAGTCGTTTACAGGGGGTCACCCCCGCTCCGACGGTGCTCCTGAGAGCCTTTGACTGCCTGCCCTGCCCTACGGACTCTCGTTTGAGATGGGCTCCATCAGAATACCACCTTGCCCTGTAGCCCTGCGCTGCTCTCTCTGCCCTGGAGGGCTGGACTGACTGGGCACTTGGGTGTGGGCGGAGCACGAGTTGCTGGGGGTTAGCCTCCCGCGGGGGAGAGGGGTGTAGGGCAGGGCAGTCAATGGAGCGTTGTTGGACGCCTTGAGGTGTTGGTCTAGTAGGGTACCAGATCTTGGCTGTCGGCCAATGTACAGTATCTGACCTTACCTTGCCTTACCTCTCTCACCTTTGAGATGGAGTCATGATCCCTTGCTCACCTGCGCGACCCAACCTACCCACTGAATCGGTATTGCTATACGCACATTTGTCCACCCAATCCTGCCTGCCTTTGACGTTGACGGCCGCCATGTTCCATATTCATAGAAACATCCGTGGGTGGTAGCATCTGCATGAGATGCTTCACATTCACTCAATCACGCCCTACGACTTTGCAGCACAGGACAGGCTTCTTCCCTGCTCCGTTGCCGGCTGGCTTCTTCTTTGCTTCCGCTTCCGCTTCTCTCGCCTGCAATGCTCACTGGTCACTCAAGTGCATCCCGTCCGCCTCCCGTAACTATTCCTAGCCTCAAACCCACCAACAGCCAGCAAGAACCCATGGATATTTCGCCTTGGCCCTATAATACACCTTTGGCCAACGGTAGTTGTGATTCGAATAACACCTCGCAGGTTACAGCCGAGCCAGGGCATTCTGAGTCTGGGCTTCTCCTCTTTCACTGTACGAATATCGTGGCTTGGAGTCGCCTTGCGGTCGTCTTGGCCCTAATACGCCGTCATTCCTCTATGCCGCCTCGTCATCAACCTCGTGGCCGGCCGGCTGGGGCTTTCCCCTAACCCACGCGCGCCACGGCCAGAGTGCTAGAGCCTGAACCTATTTGCGTTAATACGGTACCGACGGTACTCGGCCAACGGTCGCGACCTGGAGCGAAACCTTTTATCTCATTGTCATTGGCACATTCCAGCCTCAAAAGAAATGCCAAGAACGATCTGACTTTGGAACATTGAGGCTCAGCGGTGAGTGGGAGCATTTCATTTCTCATTCCTTGGTCAGCGACCGATGGCATGGAAGATACGGGGTAAATGACTCGACTACGCTGATTCAACGCAAGATCAGCAGCATCGACAGAAGCCCAATCTTGAGAACCGCGCGAAAGAGAATACAGGACGTTTGCAAATACGGTTTTTCGCCCCATCTCTCGTGCAACCTGCCAAACACAGGAAAAGCTAGGTACAGCCGCTTGGACATGAGATGTCGCTGTGTCAGTCTCACTGGACATGAAGCCACGCCGAGCACGCGGTTTCCAGCAGACGAAATGTCATTTTAGAGCAAACGGGAATAAGAGAACGCCTTGTAGTGACATCCCTTCTCGGGCAAGTGCTGGAAACGTACGTAAACGTAAACGCACTATCTCTCAGGATTGCAGGTGAATTACGAAATGTTCTCCATTGATAAAACCCCGCGGGTAAAGAAGTTTGGAGATCTTGCCTAACGAGCCAGGATCATCCCAAGCGGATCCCCCTTGAATGATATCTCCCTCAATAGGGATCGCCTGACGACATGCGACAGACAAGACATGACAATCAGAGCAGAGCACAGCACATGAGGTGAAAGCGGTTAGATAGACAACAGGCAATTCTTGCAGCATGCGTGCGCGTGTGTCCGTCATTGATTCTCCTCATCTGTTTGGTACGTTTACGCAATCCAAGTTTGTGGCTGCTGTCAAGATGCTTCCAGCCCTAGCTAGTCGAGTCTAGTCTCGTCCTTCAATCCCCATTGACATCTCATCAATTTTTTAGCGAGTCACTTGCTTCATGATGCTTGGCTGGTTAGGTTCCCTCATGAATCTTTACTCCGTCTAACCAAACCAAATGCCAGATCCTAAGGCATTCGAGAATGGATCTGTCTGAGAACGGCGGCCTCCGCCCGCTAGCACGAACAAGCAATTCGGCTGCCTAGACTATCAGTTTCTAGTACAGAGTCTCCATCAAGCCAAACAGCTAGTTTCAGCATCTTGCAGACTCGTCTCGTTCAGGATCCAACGACCCAGAGAAAAAAAGCTGAGAGCCAACACGGACGGACGTGGTGGGAATTCCTTGGTGGTCGTGTCCCCCCACTTGGACGTCCGTGTTAGTCGTCGTGGCCTGGTCCCTGCACCCGGCCAAGGGAGCGGATAGCGAAAGCATAGCGCATCGACGGTTCGATACGACCTTCTGATGAACCCATTCTGGCTTGGTTCCTCCTGATGATTGATCCTCCCTCACCGTGAACGAGCGAATCCAATCCGTCTGGTGCACGACATTCCAGAAGAGGCAGGCAGTTTTTGGCTGTGACCCTCTCAAGGCATCGACCAACTGCTGCTGCTGCTGTTGTCCAAGGGAAGGGTCTGCATGTGTGTGGTGTTGAGGATGGAGTCGTGGTCCTCAGAGCAGGACCGATTCTTGTTTACGATCAACGTGTTACGAAGCTGCAGGTTCAATCTGCTGGTGGTGGTGGTAATTAGCTGGGTTGCAGGTTACCTCGTTTGGAATACAACAAGTTTCGCAACCTCAGCTACACCAAGTTAATGAGGATTACAAGATGATTACCAACCCGGCACATGAAAGATCGTCCCTGTCTAGAGCTCAAGCCCTCAAGGGATGACTGGAAATTGGCGGTAAAAGGTCCCTAACTCCGCTCTGCACCTCACCTACTGGTATTGTACTAAGCCCTACAGTATCCCTAACTTCCATTGCAACGCAAGCTGTGCTCTGTCGTGTTGCACTGAGTCGTGGACTCCCAGGTCCAGGTCTCTCTGGGTCCCGTCTGTCTCCATGATGGGAGAATTAAGTTTTGACCAAGTGGGGAGAGAGAGGGAGAGTACCCGCGTACATATGTACCTACCCTCGTGGCTTGTTCGTACACGCGCCACACTTTTTCGGACCTCGGCCGGGGTCACTTGGTTGGCGGCGCCTACGGCAGGGCAGGTTTAGCGGCCTTTTTTCTGTTTTGGCTCTCAGCCCTACCATGGGATTGTAGTCTTGGCGTCTGTTGAATTGCCTGTCCAGTCCTAGGGCTGTCTTGGTGGTGTGATGAGATTTGTACTGCCAAGATGCGTGCTGCACTGTACCGTACAGCCAACACGTCACAACAATAGGAGGCGAAAATGATATTCCATTGTATTCTCTCTCTCTTGTCATTTGCAGTCGAGGATGAGGCAACGTTACAGTCTATTGTTAGCGACGGATAATAAAATAGCAAATACTTACATGCATCTGCCGAACGTGGAGAAAAGCTCGGTCAATCTCAATCCGAATCAGGCTGTGATCTGCTCGAGAGCCAAGAAGACGGTGGTAATTCCAAGACCGTCAAAGCCACAGTCAAAAGGCTAAGGAAATGAGAAATTGACCCACGGCGGAATTACAAAATTGGAATTTGTTACGCAGTGCAGTCAAGGTCAAGCCATTGTCGTAATAGTCATAGGGCTCTCGGTAAACTTCAAGGCCCCGATGGAGGGTGTGAAAGACCAAAAACTAGCCAACGCCATGGCTGCAGAGCTACCGAACTTACCGGCTTGTGCCACACCTTCACCACTTCACTTCACTGTGCTGGAGCTCTCTCTGTCTACATAGTATCTCTTATTAGAAGGTCTGAGGCCCCGGGACAGGCATTCGGCAGTTCTGTACCTGCTTCTTTCGTGCTTCCATGCTTCCTTGCTTCCACATGCTACCGTCTCGCCACAAACCTTCACCTGAGCCTCAGCGTCATCACCTTTCGTCATCCTACTCAGCCATTCTTGGGGAGAGAATACGTGTATCCGTGTGTACTGCATACGCTCATTTCATCTCCCGGCAGCGGCAAATCTCCCACTATCCGGCAGGCGCTCAGAGACCATTGACTTTTTGGACGCGGGACGTTCTCTGCTAACGTTTAGCTCTCCATTCCCTCGGACCCTTTTAGGCTATTACGAATAGGGCAGTCAGTTCGCCGTATTCACACGCCTTTGCAGGCTCACTCCCTGGGCCGTCAATCTTCGGTAGATTAAAGACTGACGCGCGGAGGCCAGGCGAAACCTAGCAGCCAGGCCGTGGCACGGTTAATACCTTATCCTCTGGGCTTCTGTGGCATGAGAGTACAGTAGAGTTGTCGGTTGCAACGTACGCGATTATTAATGGTGGAGATTCTCTACTGTAATTGTCTGTTTTAGACTTTGCAGGCTTACAGCCATGCCAGTTTGTTTTCGCACATTATTACCTTGAATGGAGGGTTTTTCGCTATTCAAAGGCCCGCCATCGTCTCGTGAATCGAAATTACCAATAGACAGGCCTCCCGAATCTGAGACTAGCACTGCACCATTGACCCTTAGCATGATGTTGAGACCCTAGAGCGCCAATGACGACCTCGTTCAGCCCTGTGCCGCCCGGGTCTAGGTCACTAGCCCGGCCCTGGCGTTGCAGTCACGCACTGCCGTTTAGACGCTCTGCTGCCGTTTCGAATGATGAATGAATGGCAAGAATACGACCCTGTTTCAGTGGGCTTTTCGTATCCAAGGGACGTGTGTGCGCGATCGCCCTATCGAACAACACCAAAAGGCCCTGCCTGAGCCAAGCAAAAGTCTGGGTACGCCCCCAACTGCCGAGCGGTAAGTCCCTGCGAGGTGTCAGCACCTTGATTTCAGAAAGCGGGCACGAGGGGCCCTGCTGATGTTGCACCGACGTTGGGGTTTCAGGAATGGATGGATACTTGTATTTCTTTCCAAGATTGACGCCCTGAGCTACCGCCGGCGGGAGGGAGGATTGGTCTCTGTCTTGGGTGGTTTGACGGACAATTGGTAGAGAATCGATGCTCAGAACTCTGATGACGACTCAACGAGGCGCAGCGACACCTTATTTCACATCCACGAAATGTCCACTGTCGATCTCGATAGCACTACGTTAGTGTGGCTTTTTAGCACCCTTTGCAAGGTATCTCTGGGCGACATTCCGAGGGCTTTGACAGATGCGAGATCCAAGCTCAACCAGCAGTCCATGGCATGACATGGCATCACAAGACCCTTCATGCATTGACTCAATTAATTGGTGATGATTGTTACTTTTGATGATATTCCAGATCTACGGAGTAACTACTATTATTGTTTCTCACGACGAGAGTTTGACACTGTAGTATTTCTCTTGCATCATGTTCCACAATGTCCTGGGCTGCCCTTTGACGCCCCACACGAGGTATTGAGTAGGCGGAAAATGATATCCAAACGAAGTCTCTCAACTCTGGGCACAATTTACAATTCTGAACACCGTAAAACGCCATGCAATTCAGTTGTCCTACTCCTGAAATTCACCGGTCTCAAGCCTTGTCTAGATCCGTACATCCGCCCTGACCAATAGCGCCCGGGATATTATCTCCTTTGAGTCAAGTCCAGTGGCAATCACGGAGTTGAGTTGACTAAGTACATACATATGAAAGTCTGAACGGTGGGGCTGCCGAGGTTCATCTCTGCCAAAACAAAAGGGCCCTGTCATTCCCTTGGTCTTAGAGGTTAGAAACTATGACAGTCCACGTAATTCATTTCGTCTCTTCCTTACAGGGCGTCTACCGAAACTATTCGGGTTCGTGTTGTGCAAGCCGAGCTGAACGAGGTTCCAACCCTAGAACTCAAAACGAGCCCGTAACTGCACTGCACTGCAGCAGCACAGCCCTGCGGGTGCGGGAGAGGCGCGCCACAGACCCCTTCGTCTACAGGGCATCTTAGAGATTTCCAAGGCAGTGGCTTTCAGCCCATCAAGGCGGGATTGGCTACGGGCGCACTCTTGGCAAATGCGGCTCGAAAACTCTACATCTAAAGACGCCGCTGATATCCTGGTCTTCTCGTGGCGATACAACGCTGGACGGATTACAAGTCCAGTTGAGAACCAACATCTCGAGACCCTGAATAGCAACCTGCACTCGACTTCGTGTTTGATACAAGGAGTTGATGGACTGTTTCTATTTTGGCGGTTTCTGGAGCTGATTCGTTCAGAGATATAGCTACACGAGATTATCTACACACATCCAGCATTTGTTCCGTAGCCTCCGGTCCGTAACCTCCGGCACGGGGCATCATTACATATGCAGTTTTACATCAGAATCTCAGGGGACAGTGTCTCTAGTGACATGATCAGCATCGCATCTCGTCCAATACAATCATGCTCAACGAGCCATGATCAAAACATCGGCGTCGATTAAAAAGTGGGCAGTCAATTACCACGATATCCAATCTGAGTCTCAGAACGGTATGTGGCTGATCAGTAGTCTATGAAACAAATTGAACCGCGCGTCTATCAGAGGGAATAGTCAGAAGCACTTTTGTCTTTGTCATCTTGGCGCCATGTATCCTCGTGTTGCGACTGGACGCCCTGGGAAGTCTAGAAGTCTAGGAAGTCTGGTCTAGGGCTGGTCCGGCTGAAGCATTGTACATAGTCAGGTTGGTCATGCGACACGTAACTATTCCCAGAGAAATAGTAATCAATCATAATGTGGCTGAGGAACAAGGAAAGGGGTGCTTATTATGGGAGATGTGCTTGGTCTTGTCTCTGATTCCATTTCTCTCGATCTTCACCATCTTGGGATTGGTGTTTTACGATGACATCTCACCGCTCTTCATTCGCGGGCAGCTGACTTGTACAAGCAAGTTTGAGACCTCATTCATGACTCTTACATGATCTATCCAGAAAGGGAAGTATCGCCTCACTCAGGAGGGTGAAAGAGTCTTATTGACAGGCATCACCAGACAGACACAGAGAAGAGAACGACATTCACTCCCTCCCCCTTCGATCCATTTTTCAGGCGTCCTCCATTCACCGTGCAAGCGGATCAGCCAAGCGGCCGCTCTAGCTTCTTGATCCGAAGCCTCCAATACAAACCTCGATGCCTTCTTGGCATGGAGAAGCGGACCTTTCACTCATTGAACATCTCGGCCCAAAGGCCATCGGGGAAATAACCCAATCGTCAAGACGATGGGGAGCGGAGGGGAATTTCCACAGCCATATCCAAGTTGATATCACTCCACAGCAACCCCCCTCGGCTTCTTTGCCTTAGGGATCGACCGCCGCAGGACGGATCACCAACTGCTCCGCGGATGACGGAATTCCGAGGTGGTCTGGTCTCTTATGTCCGTAAGGCCTCCAACTGGAGGAGACTGGGCGATGCAAGTGCACGAAAAGCCTGAAACCTGCAACAGGTCCACATGTACTCACTCATCTGAGAGGATGTTGTACGAGCGCTGTCTTGTGTGCCGAGTATATCACGACTGGCAGGCCTATTGATTTTTCTCTCATGTATGAGGTGCAGCAGGCGACATGTCGGTAGCTGAGATGTGAAAGCTGACGGGCTGCAGCGGGCCGGGAAGATCTGTGGGGGTTTGAGGCCATTGAGAAAGAAAAAAGCAATATTCCCGCGAGCCATTGCAACGCAACAATCGACATGGTTCAGGCGCTTTCACATGAGAATTGCCACGGAAATAAACACCAAGTGGCCTGAGAATTGTCAGTCCCAATGAGAGCCCGGGGTTAAGCTGGGATGCTGCTTGTTAAGCAAGTCAACTATTGAGCACAGCATGTCTCACAGAGATGATGTTGTACGACGCTTGCTATTGCACAGCTCATCCGGTAATCCGTGAGCCTCAAAAGTTCTCTACATTGCTTTTGTTTTATTGATGTTGCCAAGTCTTGTTATTGCCACATAAAGTTGTCTTGGCAGTTTGCGATACCTGAACTTAATGTCTCGTATCAGATTGAGGATATTTACGGTGGGCTATTTTTGCATCTCGACCAAAAATGCTCGGATCGCCCTCAGAATCCTGCAGGACTGAGGATTCAAGCGTCAAGACTTGAATGCTACGCCGCTATTCTTGACTCATAGCCCTGCAAGAGTTGACCTCCAATTGATAGCCTGTGCCTCGTTGTCGCGTTGAGGATTTAATCCTCGGCGCCAATGCTCAAGGAGCCAAATGCTTGTCGTCTCTTCGCTAAACGTTATCCGTAGGGCTGGCCTTTTTTCTTCTGTCAATTCTTATTTATTCGAGACGTTTCTTATCTCTGTGAAGTGCCGAGGGTGAGTGTCAGTGAAGCTGCTAACCCGACGAGTTTTTAGCGAGGGCGATCCTCTATCTGAAACCACGTTAATTAAGGTTACGTCGGGCGATGTGCCCTCAACTGGGAATACGGCCTTGCTGTTGCGATGACACAGTGACAGGCAGGACATGAATGACATTTCGGCTTCCTCGGGCCTGGCGACGTTTAATCTCGATAGCGGTAAGCGGTGACTTACATGCGGTTGACCTACCTGTTGAGGCTATATTACCTTGCTCTCCAGAAGGATGAAGCTATAATAACGGGTGATAAGAGCCTGACGATCGGCATTATGATGGGATGGGGGTGGAAAGCAAAAAGAGGCGGACGAATTAAACTGCTCACGCCCACCTCTCGTAGCGTCTACCAAAAGTGGAATGCTTCCAGAAATATTCTCGAATGATTCCTCTTTTGGGCTCTGAAGATCAAGGGGTTTTCTGTTCTCTGACCCTGTCCCCAGCTGGGCCACGCAACCCCTGCAGGGGAGAGCTCCCGCTTCTTATTCCTGTCTTGGGATTTAAGATTCATTGGGCCATGCTCGTTTCTCCAGATTGGTTTTAAACGCGCCTTCTCACTCTCTCTTGTTCTGCAGGGCGACACCTCGGTGCTTATGCGGGCCAGGCTTGTTTTGGCACGTAAACGCTGTATCCTTGCCTTTTGATAACATAACAGCGAGCACATATTGGCACAGCATGTACTGTAAACCTGGAGATAGCCGTGGTGGTAATTAACTCGAGACAATCACATGCGGGGCTGTAGAGGAGAAGGTCCGTTCTCATAATGCTCCAGTTTTATGCTTTTTGGTCCGTGGAAAAGGGCTCGAGCGCCGGCACTATTCGGTATAATTCCGCGCTTGTCAAGAGCTTGGTCGCGGAAGATGGGAGAGACTAACATAGACTTTGCGGATTGTGGGTTTTGTCTAGCGATAGTTCACAATTCAGTTCAATATTTAATCCACTCTATTGCGTTGACCTGAAAGGCATGTTCCGTGAACCATGAGTGCATCAACAGAGAGTCTGGACCTTGACGATACAAGTTTGAGTTGAAACTAGGTACTTTCACATATCAACCACGTCTCTCAAGACTTGCCAAGTACGAAAAGAACGAGGCATATTTGTTTGGCTATGGCGTATAAACACATGTCAATGAGATTATCGGCCTGGCAGGATAGGATTATGATCCCTACCTGTCACCGGTAATAGGATGTTTTCACAAGCAATTCCTACAAAACAGAAACTCTCAAAGTACGGAGTAATGAAGATCGGATCAGATCATGCTTGTCTTTGCGTCGTCAGTATCAGAATCTGGTGCCCACGGCCGAGAAACCTTCTAGAACGGAGATGGTTACCGTTCGCAGGACCTCCACCCGAGGGCCGAATTGGGTCGGAGGGTATTATGTGTGTTTTCCGACCATTCTCCTTCTGACGTCGATAGTTTCTCCATATTAGTTTCACTCTAGTTTAGTCAATCCGCGATGCTAGCTAGCTAGTTTAGCAAAGTGGTTCCTGGTCTAAAAGTGCCGTTCTTTGACATTCCGTCAGCGGAACGGCAGTACCTGTTGCATTCAACTGAACACCACTAACCACAGAGTTCAGTTGTGACACTTTGTATCTGAAGTTTGTTGGTTTTTCATTCCTTATCAATGCTGCTACGCCGTCGCCTCTTAATTTTACTTGTGTCTGCTTTGCCTCCCGCTTGAAACTCTCTCTCTCTCCCTCCATATCACAGCCAACCCAGTGCCGTCCGTCTCGACCTAAGTAATCTCCGGCAGTGTTGCCCTTCTCCTCTTCTCCTTCTCACGGAACGGATGTAACCTTGGGACCACAAACGCACCCCACTGCTCGTTCCGGAAACCGAGGCCGTGCCGCGCCGTCGTGAGGGGATCGTGGTCCCCCTTCCCCCTTGACATGCCTGAACTTTTTAGCTTGTGGGGGTGTTCTTGCGATCGAACTTCAGGTTTCGGGCCAGACGGTATGTAAGGCAGGGCAAGGGACGGACTTTTGACATAATCACCCTTGAAAGTCAGTACGACGAGCAGGGCCAAGCATGGTAGAACGTCATGAACCCACCGAGGCATTACAACCCACAGGTAGATCATCTCCGAATTATAGATAGTTAGGTACATTATACAGCATGGCTCCGGAGCATTTTGAAGCAAACATGATGCAGCTTGGTAGGGCTAGCCTTGAAGGACTCTATCAGAAACAGGAATGACCGCCGTTGAAGGAGATACCTTGTGCAAGTGAATGGGTATTGATCAACAAGCAGCATACCCAAAGCGACCACAAGAGTGTCGTTGTCCTCGTTTCACCTGGATTTCGGAGGTTTAGGCAGAATAGGGCACGGAAAGGACGGGTTTTCTCTTCATGCGTGGTTGCAGAAGGGGGGAAATTTGCCTTGTAAACGGGCCGTTTATTACCAGACTGTCGGGTCGTGCTGATACGCATGCTTCGGAGGATTGAGGGATAAGCAATCGTGATGCTGCTTCTGGAAGGACTTATTACACGAGGTGTTTGAGGTTCAGTCTCTGACTAAATCGGGCATGACTAGATGATGAATGAGAGATGGACTTGTAGAAAAGCAGCGTTAATGTAGTGTTGGTATTGGATCTCCGGAGTACTGTGGTCCCGGGTAACGACCGTGTAAGTCACAATGGTGGAATATCACGGAGATGGCAGAGGTAACTGTACCCTTTGGTGTCCCTCACTCGATCACTACGGTCCCTAGTTGCTTGCAATCTTCTAATTGAGATCGTCGCTGGTGCTCGTCCATGTGGTATACTTATCTGTGCCTGAGACTCAGTCCTGAGCTGATCTTCGGATGCCACGGAGTAAGTACTGCATAGCCTTCTCGAAGCATGACCAAGAGAGACGGGTGAATAGCTTTGAACTTGGCCTTTACCCGATGATGCATGATGTTCTGGAGAAAGGAAAATGACCGCCAGGCTATAAGCCCGTCTGCGGCATTCAGCCAGAGTGTAGCATTGGTGGTGTTGAGCAACTCAAGTCCTTTACCATATCGTAAGAAAGCACAAGAATTCGGACAACAATCGCACTTCAATTAAAGAAGCTTCTATCTGAAGTGCGTATTCCCTGGATTGACTCATAGGCAGTCTCTCACATTCACCCACCCATCAATGGCGTGCGTCGAGGCCAGGACTTGTTCTTAGAATGACTGGCTGAGCCCCTTCGGATTCGAAAGCTGTAGCTGTTGACGGGAAACGTCTACAGAATGAACCTTTAAAGGGATAGGTCAATAAAGCCTTCCTAATGTTTACGATCCGCCGTCTTTGCGTCCATACCGCAACTGCACACGGGGGTGTGCTCGTCACGAGCTGTTTTCTCACCGAGATTCTTCTCAATGTTAATTACATAGCCCGCTAGGGATTGCGCTATTCGAGAATAATCCTTGAAATGTCTCGATTAACGTGATGTGATAGAATCGCGCTGCCAATCGTGAGATATCATAATCTCGAATGGAAAAGCAGTGCCTATTGAAGCATGAGCGGCATCTGAAAACATAAGAACTTGAATACTCGAGGCCTCAGATAGTCTGGCTCTGGAGTGGATAGAGACTCTAGTGTTGAGCTTCAGTAAGGTAGCGACAGGCAAGTTGCATCCTGATGATAAGGCCATGGTCCACCAGGATTTCGATGACAATGAGGAAATACCCGGACATGGAATCATCACTGTCGTCTCTTGCATAGAGTTCATATGCAGTCATTTGAGTGCTAAATAAGAAAACCCTCGCCACAGCAAGTCCAAGCAGCTGTGTTGAGTCACAGATCTGATGCTGGAATACAGAGGGAACTCAACCACATCTTCACAAGATTCGGGTTTCAAGCCTTCTATCATGGCAGAACTATTGTATAACCTCGTCTCTTTTCTACCTATCGGTAGTCTTTGACTGACTAGCTAGAGCAACGATGAGAACGCACCCCCGCGTTACTCGACCCTGACGTTGGCGATACCATTACAAGTAGGCAGCAAGCAAGCTGGCGAAGTTTGAAGGGCAGGATATATTGCGAAGACCTTTCTATGTCTCTATTTTAAACTTGTGATCATAACTTGGCTTTTCAAAGGCGAGGCGAGTGTGAGTATATGCACATGATGCCAGCAGCACCTCCTGAGCGAGGGTTGGTGAGTGATAGAGTTGAGCCAAAGGTGGTGATGGTATAATGAGCTTTGTGATCATCGCAGCTCAAGCGTGTATCTATGTGACCTAAATACGCACCCATCTATGATTCCCAAACATAAATAATATGAAAGACTTAGATGTAGCGATACGAGTAATGCCACATCTCACCTTCATGCCCATGTAGGTCTCCCACATGTTCCAACCCCTTCATCATCCATCCTATCCAGTTACTTCTTTCTACCACAAAGCCCTAGGAAAAGCCAATGTCGAAAAGCTACCTGGTAAACCGGTGCCAAAGGTCTCAAGACATGAGAATCCCCGGCAAGACGCCCAAAACACATAACAAGGTTCGCTTGCGGCGCCGTTGAGCTTTCAAGTACTCATTTCGTAAAAGACGGATATAGTGCATCTCACGATGGATGTTTGCAATGTCGCGGTGGATCTCACGAATGGCCTTGTTGAGGCGAGCCTCCACGTCGTTGATGGTGCCGTAGGACGTGGATGAGGTAGGGTAGTCCGACATGATGGCTATGGTGAGACGTTGGCTTGTAAGAGTTTGCGGTACGGAAAATTGAGCTGATGTGTATGCTGAAGGGAGGTAGTTGTGTGAAAGGTACGTGGAGGTTTTTCTTTTCTCAGTTTGGCCTTGTAAGAGAAGAGGATGTGTCGAAGAAACTGAATTGAGGACCATAGACTGGTATTTATACCTCTCGAAATGAATTCAATGAGATGGTCAAGTTAATGTGATATATCTCATACTGGCTACTCCTGTCTAAACTTCTGGAAGGAATCCCGCCGATTCTTTGTTCGTAGACATTCACCACCAAACGAAAGCCTAGCTTTGAAGGGATATCTAGACTCAACGGCAAGAAACAAAGAAGAGGACAAGTAATTGAGGCACAAGGTAGCATGATTGTGACAGGTCATCGCGGGTAGCTGCGTAAATGTCGCAAGCTGCAGTAATGAACGTGGAAAGTTCATAGCTCCATGCTTCTACCCAGGAAACAAAGAACAGAGGCACAAAAGGACTGAAGATTCAGCATCAGCCGACCAACAGCAATTCAAGTTTCGTCAATGAATCTCCCGGAACAGGCAGGCTGGAGTTGTTGGATATTGCTTTTGCGTACATCTGGCTCGTTTGAACGGTGATGTTTCCATAGCAATCACCAATTGAGGAAATCTCTTTGGCGATGTTGTCATTCAATTGTTTTCTCAGTATGAGGTAGGGAACAAGCATTCCTTGTTTATGTCTTTATGCAACTCTTGGCTGGGTATGACGCGAGCCTTTGGAGTAGCAGCTCGGCCCGTCATTTGCTTCACAGAGAGGATGTCGTCAAATTTGCGTTACAGCATGGAGCTTGCCATGGCTCTCATTCTTATAGCCTCTCCGAAGATGGATGAAAAGTGGAAACATGCATATGCCTTTATTTCGCTGCGCTCCCACTTCATTCATATGTATGATTGCGTCGCTTCAAAGGCCTTTTGGCCAGATACATCGTGAATAACATCAACCCACATCACCTCCTTCACACGCTCCCGGACCTCCTCCCAGCTCTGCCGTCCAGTCAAACTGTTTATCGACTGCACAAGCCAATCTTCACTGCTGTCAAAGATAATGATAGACCCAATCACAAGAAGCCAAAGCTTGATGTTAGCAGTGGCCTCGCCTTGCACGGGCGTAGCCTGAATGGCATCGCGGAACTGTCGACTGAACGAATCAGACTTTAGTTTCGTGCCCTGTATTTGTAAGAAGATGGTTGACTCATAAGCAAGTAGTCCAATACGCAGCGCTTCTTGTATCGGCGCTGGATCTTGCGAAAAGTCAAGTCGTAAAAGGCGATACTGGATCGATAGCATGATCTCCTGGAACGCTTCGGGCTTGAGTTTTTTGGAACTTGGTGAGTGTTTATTGGCTAGGGCGGAGAAGTCTCGAAGATCTTTGAAGGTGTTTTGTAATCTCCAGTCCCAGGTGTAGTAGACGTTCATGAAGTCTAGAGATGGTTCTTGGATCTCGAAGGAGCTGGCTACGGTTCCGAAGGCTTCGAGGAGAGGTTCCCATGCTGGCTTGCCGTCGTAGATCTCGGGTTTGCAACCGTTTCTGATGGACCATCCGAGGTCGACACTGCTACGGTGTTAGTGGGATTTAATACTGGATGAGGGGCAGAACTCACCGGCAGAGTTTGATCTGTAGTTGTCGATTATGTGTATACCCTTGTAAACCACCTCTCATTTTGACAATCCGCCGAAGACCATTCGAATGGGCTTCGAAAGCCTGGGCGTCCTCCATAGCATCAGCCATCATAGCCAGCGATATGATGGTCGCGGTAGTCGCATCCTCGACTTGCTTGGCAGGATCTTGCAGTCTTTCTTGTAAGAGTTTGATGGTATGCCGAAGTCGATTTCGTGTTGATGCTGAGAACTCTCCGCCCCATCCAGTCTCATACTTTCCACGTCCCAGTAATGACTGCATGTTGATGAGATCTTGAAAGGCGCTGACCATAAAACAGATGCAGTGCAAATAGGCTGGATCTTCTAGCAGCCAGCGGAACCAGCATACCTTCTCACCGTCGGGATCGAAACACCATTCCGCGGGATACATAGTCTCCTTGATAGTAGTGAGAACTACAACACATTAGCTTCATCAGGGACCATAGGGCGGGAATGTTACATCTATAAATATAATACCTCGAATCTTTATCAAGGGGCGTAGCAAAGGTGAAAAGATCCAGATCAGGAGGGGGCTTGACTAGCTGCACCATGAGAGAAGGCGACTCGACCCAAGCTCTGTCTTGGCGAGCATGTGTATGGCCAACAGTCCACATGGCATCTGTGCAGCGAGTGATCGCCAGGGGTGCAGGGCGATCTAGCTCCTCCACATCATCATTAGCTCCAGGTAGAGCATCGACTCTGACGTCCAATATTGGATGTCTTGGGGGTGACTTTTTTGTATTCTTGCCGCGCATTACATGGCTGCGGATGAACTTGCGGGATTCAGGCGCTGGTTTACCCACTGGGTCTGAAGAGACGAACTCGAACTTTTTGGCTGTACTTGATCAGCACTAGGTACTGTAATGAAGTTTATCGTGTGTGATCCGGGGATAACTCACGACCCTGTTGACGAGGCTTTCGAGCTCGTGGCTTGGCCCGCACTGGGAGTGGTTCCGGGACGGGGACTGGTTGTAAGAAAGGCTCTAGCATGATGACTCGGATATAAGGCAAAGGGATCCTCTTTCACGCCGATGACTGCGGTTACGCTACAATCCGTTGAATGAAGCTTAGAGTGATGTGTAAAGAGCTGAGTTGAGTTGAGATGAGACGAGACCAGATGAGATTGTTAACTCTTTACGGAAAGCAATCGAGCTTCTATGAGGACCTGTCAGCATCATCTTGCCAAGACCACGATTATTTTCCTATTTCGGTTAGAGCACAGGGCTTAGTGTCGGGTTGGCGATTGAGCTTAAGCCCGATCGTTGGCCACTGATTCTGACAGAATAATAAAGTCACCTTTGCCACAGAACTTAGCATTCTGTTGCAGTCTGTATTTAGTCTACCTGTCGCCCTAATGTTCGTCCGAGATGCATCTGCCCCGCTTCCTTCATCGTACTCAAGCCAACGGTCTCGGGCATTGAGAGCCTGTCCGAACGTCGAATCGGACGCAGACAAGTTCAAAGAGGCCCGCAAATGCGATGCTTCTTTCGATCCAGAGATAAACTCTTGGCATGCAATCTATTGCTTTCCCAAAGCGGT
This sequence comes from Fusarium chuoi, assembly GCA_022627125.1. Classification (NCBI taxonomy): domain Eukaryota; kingdom Fungi; phylum Ascomycota; class Sordariomycetes; order Hypocreales; family Nectriaceae; genus Fusarium; species Fusarium chuoi. Next base: position 277,866 of record JAJALE010000884.1, on the reverse strand, counting down.
TCCCAATCTGTCTTTGCCGTAGAGATGTTGTCGTCAACGGTGGCTTGCAATACCACTCAAGACATCATAGAGTTGACAACTGTTTCCCTTTTTCGGTTTATTCGCGAATATGCGATTTATCTCCATGTTGTCAAATCTAATTGTAAAATACATAAAAGAGATGAATGCCCACATCTTTGGATCATGCTCAGAACATCACAAATACAATCATCAGCTCTTACAATAACAAGACTACGACATCAATCAACTATTATTAGTTCTAATCATACTTCCCCCATAATCTACATTCGATATCTACACAATGGCTCCCAAGTCTCTTGAACTCACCCCAGACGACTATCGCTTCTTCCGCTCCCAAACCACCAAGCCCGTCCCCATCCCCAAGGACATCTCCCTCTCAGAGAGCACCATCATCATCACTGGCGCAAACACCGGTCTTGGCTATGGCGCCGCAGAGCAGTTTCTCGCCATGAACCTCAAGCGTCTCATCATCGGCGTCCGAAGTATCTCCAAGGGTGAAGCAGCCGCAGCAACCCTCCGCGCCAAGTATCCCGGTGCCGAGATCCTCGTCTGGCAGGTCGATATGAACACATACAAGAGCGTTCAAGACTTTGCGAAAAAGTGCGAGACGCTTGATCGCATTGATCTTGTCATCCTCAACGCTGGTATACAAATGACAAAGTTCGAACTTAGTCCTGAGGGCCATGAGGTTTCTTTCCAAGTCAACTATCTCTCCACCGTTCTTCTCGCGACACTGCTTCTTCCTACACTCAAGCACAAGGCTCCAGAAGGTCAACCAGGACATCTCACGATCGTCAACTCTGGCACAGCTCTGATGGCCGACTTTCCCAATGCTAAAGACGAGAACGTCATGGAGTTCTTCGATAAGGAGGCGGTTTTCACCGGCGGTGTGAATCCCCTTCCTGCGTATTCTAGAACCAAAGCCCTCGCACACTTCTGGATCGTCAAGTTGGCTGAGCGCGTCAAAGCCGAGGATGTGATTGTCAACCTCGTTGATCCAGGAATGGTCGGCGGAACTAGCTTGCAACGGGGTCAGGGAAACATCATCATTCAATACATCTTTTCTTTCGTCAACTGGGTTATTGCTCGGAGCATCAAGAACGGAGCTAGTACATTTGTGCAAGCTGGTGTTGTCATGGGCAAGGAGACTCATGGGTCTTATATCATGGATTGGAGGATTCACCAGTAAGTTTAGCGGTTCAATCTAGATGCTTTCAGTCACTAACAATGGGTAGTTATACTAAGTTCTTGTACTCACAAGAGGGTAAAGCATTTGCGGACAAGGTCTGGTACGAGACGAACAAGCTTCTGTCCTTTGCCAATGTCGACGGTATCTTGAACTCACTTTGAGAAATGAAGCGATGCATCTTTTGAAGGAGTTCTAAGGGTTTTATCACCTTGTTGGGTATAAGCGGGACTGGTCATATGGGAATATAGATGGATAGACTAATAATTAATCTCCTTGTTTTGTTATCACCTCGCAGACCAAAGATTAGTGTCGAATAACAAGCACATTGGCTTTTCTAGACCAGATATTCCGAACTACCCAAGAGTCGAGTTTCTCTCTGGACTGAAATGTAGCCGCCTTTCCGGGATGTTTATGGTCCTCTTATGTCATACACAGAACTTCTGTCGGACAGGCTACTCACATAATATGACTGGATGACTGATACCGTAACTGTGCTGTCTGAGGACACATGGGTAAATGGGCCTTGCTTGTAGATTATCAGACTAAATCGTATTTTTAATCTGATTCAAGAAAGGCTCCATTTTATCGCATGTAGAACTGGTTCTTGTTACAGTTACGATTTGCCAAATCATGAGGGGTGTAATGCAGCACGATGAAATCGGTTGCCACTCTACCTAACTCAACGTATACAGCACTGTATAGAACGTCTATTCAAAAAGGTTCTGACATCAAATAGAAATATCTTTAACACAAGCTTATTATTAGTCTTCTGACCCTTTGTGTAATTGATGGTGTCAAGTGACGCGTGCAAGTGGTTGAGTGATGTGAAGTTGGACAAAGCTGCCCACCCTATACCACATGAGTCAGCTCAATGCTGATCTGTCGACACACACTAAAAGATCTACAACCAGGTCTTGGATGAGTATCGCCAAGAACACTGTCATGTCGGTCGGCACGGCTTTGCCTTGGTGTGCCGTTGTCGTACAGTATGTACCATCCCATGGGCGCACATACGATGCAGCTCGTACCTCACATTGAATCCTACCCCACAAATCAATCACGACAGTTGCGAACAAACAAACAAACAATTTGAATTGAAGAATCGTGCCGAGACCCGTGTTCTTTTTGAAGTTGTTGATGATCAGTGCAAAGAGACCAATGAGGAGCAAGGGGCATGTTTCGTTGATGTTACAAGTGGAAAGGAAAACTGTAGATTTCGCTGAGGTGGCTTGATGCCGGGTAATCGGCGTGAGAAGGGGACAATCGCTGTGAGAGCTGGAACTGGAGAAAGTGAGAGGACAGCGCCGAGACGAAACAGGCCGGTAGCCGTGCCGTCAGTTCCGAGGAGGTCATACCCGACATCTTTGACCACGACACAACAACAGCAGAAGCTTGAAGAACTGTATATTGATGAAGACGAGATATCATCAATTGAATCTCTGAATCTCCGAGATAATAGATTATCTCGGATTGATCCTCTTCAGTCCTCATCAACGGAGTGGCCCTGCAGTTTGCGGGTGGTGGTGGTGGCTGTTCCACTTTGACGATAGCGCCAAGACATGGAGAAGGGGACCAACCAGGAGCCAAGGGGTAGTGACTGATTCCTCCCGCCTCATTCGCAGCCATTGCCAAGTCTGTCTTGTCTTGTCTTTCAAGAGCAAGGAATAGAATCGACACAGTGGACATTCAGTAGAGCCAAGACAGAAATATAGTGAGCAGAGTACGGATGGAGAGACCACGTCCATTACTGCCTTAGGTGTTCAGTGCTTGATGAATCCGAGGTACCTACCTATATCTCTCACAGAGTGATACCCGGCAAGTATCTTCTGCCGTCTTTGCCGTTGGGTTGCTTGCTTTTGGACTACGGCTCCCTAGTTCCGAGCCCGAGCCTTTTTTTTGGGGGTTCTTTGCAAGCCCAAGCCCCCGGCTCGTGTCTCTCTAGACCAATCAGATCCCATCTGCACTCTCCCAAGTCTCCACCGAAAATCCTGACCTGCCCTGTCTTGCGTCTGTTCTGTCCAGGTCCCGCCACAGACCAGTCCACTCACTCCCCTAACGCTCCCCGTGTCTTCTCACTGTAACTCTCTTTCGCTTCAGGGCCCTTGCTTCTGCTGTGCGTTAGTCCAATTGCTTTGCGAATCTCGTCCATCCCGTCATTTCCATTTCGCTCACTCTCCCTCACGCACGCACGCACGCTTGACTTGGCTCTTTGCCGGACTCCGATCTTCTCCTCCTCTCTTCTTCGTCACCTCTTTCGTACCCTTCACAGGCTCGCTCTCTCTTCTCCTCATCCTGGGCTCGGCTTCGCTTCGCCTTTTGCATACTCTGCTGGGCCTTTCACTTCCCCTTCCTTTTCGCGATACCTGCCAGCTGAGAGAGAGTTATCTACCGACGGCAGCGCCACGCGTACCTTGTTCCACTCGTCTAGACTCGACTCGACTCTCGATCCGACCACCCACGCAACGTGCCTACGCTAGAATACCTGCTTTTTTACCACACACTTCAACCTGCGGTAAACCTATTCAATACTGGCTCCCCCCGTTCTCCTTCACCCGCGAGCCTTGTTCCGTCGCGCCATCTCGTCACTCTTTCGTTCTTGCCAACCGCTACAATCGCCCCAATAGCACCATCACGAACACTTGGAGTTCCTTGACACGATTTGAATTAACGCATCTACGTTTGTCGCTTGGCCATCATCATCGCCTCAGTCAATTCTTCCGTTCGCGCAATCGACTTCAGACGCAGAAAGAGCGACCCCAGGTCGAAGGGACTTTGGTACGGCTACTGAGATTGGTGGAATTCAAGATCCATTGCCGAAAGGAGGCCTTTGGCCATGGCCGACAACGAAAAGAGGGTTTCCACAGGAGTGGCTCAAGAGATTCCTCTTGACCCATTGCCTCCGGTTCAGCACCAGCACAATGTCGCTAGCGATTCATCATCCGAGTTTGACGAGGTGAGTCTAGTTACATTGCCTTGCTTTGCGCTACTTGCTTCATTTCGACACCAACCTACTGCGGATCAATTAGACTGACACATAGGACCTCAACAGTCTTTCTCCTACGATCAGGATGACATGCCCGACTTTCAAACAACCGAGCAGGACCTTCACGTTACCGAAGATGACCTGCTCGAGGCTCGCGAACTGGCCTCAAAGTACACATTAGAAGATGTGCGCCACATAATGGCTCGCGTTTATCGCATCCACGAGAAGGATCCCAACTTCCCACTCGTAGTTATTCAGAAGATCAAGGCCTTCCTCGAGAACGATGAACTCTTTACAAATCCAGAGAAGCACGAGAGCCTAGTGCAGGAGATGAAACTCGAGGCTGCTCTCATTACAAATAACAGCCCTTACGCCGAGGTTCGGGCCGTCGTCGAGAACAAGGATGATACTTCCATCCCTTCATCAACCATTCGAAGTTGGACAATCGGTCTCGTCTTTTCAATGCTTCTTGCTTTCACCAACCAGCTTTTCGATATTCGCCAACCTGCCATTCGCATCATGGCCAATGTCGCTCAGCTGCTCTCATATCCAATTGGCAAGGGTTTCGAAAGGTGGCTCCCTGACTATGGCATCACTCTCTTCGGTGTGCGCCATTCCCTCAACCCAGGTCCCTTTTCCAAGAAAGAGCATATGCTTATTACCATCATGGCCAACGTTGCATATAACACTCCCTATACCAACTTGATCATCTGGGTTCAGTATCTGCCCCAGTACTTCAACCAGCCATATGCCTCCCACTTCGCCTACCAGATCTTGATCGCCCTGAGCACCAACTTTATCGGCTATGGAATGGCTGGTGTTTGCCGTCGCTTCCTCGTTTATCCTTCGTACTGCGTTTGGCCTGCGTCTTTGGTTACTATTGCGCTCAACTCAGCTTTCCATACTGACAACAACTCCGCGGTACAGGGTCCCTTTGGCAAGATCTGGCGCGTCTCTCGTATCAAGTTCTTTTATGTCATGTTCGGTGCTATGTTTGTCTGGTTCTGGTTCCCCAACTATATCTGGACTTCGCTCTCCAACTTCAGCTGGATGTCCTGGATCGATCCCTATAACCGTGACCTCAACACCATTACTGGTTTCAACAACGGTCTTGGCATCAACCCATTCCCAACCTGGGATTGGAACGTTCTCCTCTGGGATTCTGCTGACCCGCTTATGGTTCCTTTCTTCAGTACTTTCAACCGATTTGTTGGCGCTTTCATCTCCATGTGGGTGGTTCTCGGCCTCTGGTACTCCAACATCTACAACACTGGATATCTTCCCATCAACACCAACCGTGTCTACGATCGCTGGGGCGAGCTGTACAACGTCACTCGAGCCATCAACGACCGAGGACTTTTCGATGCCAAGAAGTACGCCGACTACTCTCCCCCCTTCTTGGGCGCTGGAAATGTTGTCATCTACATCTTCTTCTTCGGTATTTACACTTCGACCCTTACCTATGCTCTTCTGTTCCATCGACGCGAAATTGTCACTGGCTTCAAGGGTCTTTTCAACAGCATGAGGAGGAAGTCCAAGCGCGCTGAGGAGGTTCACGACCTCGACGTTCACACTCGTCTCATGAAGGCCTACCGTGAAGTTCCTGAGTGGTGGTACATGGTTTGCCTTGTTTGCGCTATTGCATTTGGTATTTCTGGTATTGCTGGCTGGGACACTCACACTTCGCCTGGTGTCATTTTCTACGGTCTTGCACTTTGCCTTGTGTTTGTCATTCCCGTCGGCATCATCAAGGCCATGACTGGCATTGAGGTGACTCTGACAGTCCTTGCCGAGTTCATTGGAGGTTCCTTCGTTGAAGGCAATGCCCTGGCCATGAACTACTTCAAGTCTTTCGGCTACGTCACCTGCGCTCACGCTGTCATGTTCTCCAACGATCTTAAGCTTGCTCACTACGTCAAGATCCCTCCCCGACACACTTTCTTCGCTCAGATTATCGCCACTTTCATCAGCACCTTTGTCTGTGTTGGCGTTCTCAACTTCCAGATGACCCAGATCGAGGGAGTCTGTACCGAGGATGCTCGATGGAAGATGACTTGCCCCAGTGTCAACACCTTCTTCACTGCTTCAGTTCTCTGGGGTACTGTTGGACCTAGCAAAATCTTTGGAAAGGACGGTCTCTACACTGAGGTCTTGATCGGGTTCCCTCTCGGTGTTGTCGTTGTTTTGGCTGTTTGGGCTATCAATAACAGGTTCCCCAACTGGACCTGGACAAGACAGATTCACCCTGTGGCTATCATGTACGGAGGTATTGTTTGGGCACCTTACAACATGTCGTATGTCTGGCCCTCGGTGCCCATTGCGTACTTTTCCTGGATTTATCTCAAGTCGCGTTACCTCGGCTTGTGGTCTAAAGTAAGTTCCTCCGCACCAGAGACTCTGAAACCAATACTAACAACAGCAGTACAACTTCGTGCTCTCTGCAGCCTGGTCCTGCGGTATTGCCATTGCAGGCATCATCATCTTCTTCTCCCTCCAGCTTGAAGGCACCGAGTTCAACTGGTGGGGCAACACAGTTGGCTACGTGGGATGCGAGGACGACGCCTGTCCTCTTCAACCCCTCGAGGGCACGGATTACTTCGGTCCTCGGGAGGGTGAATTCCACTAGCCGCCTCGACTGGGGGCATCATGATGAGATGATTTGGCGCAATGTATATGGGATTTGAGCGTGCGTTTATTTGTATTGGGACATTTTTGAATTACCTGGAAGATTTATATACCCCGGTTGCATTGGCATAGAGATTGTCTGTTGGGACAGATGTTGTATAAAAAAAACCAAGAGGTTGTAGTCGAGGACAAGTTGTTTGCGAGTTTTGGTGTTTGGCATGTGATATAGCGAAGCCGGGGATTAGCATGGTGTTAGCTGAATCAGTTCGTTCAAAGTTTGCAGTTTGGGCTTATTTATTCGTACAGCCATGGGTGTTTATAAGCGAGCTGGAGTTGGTTCAATGGGTATCCTTCATTATTATCTACATATTACCAAAACTAAGAAATAAGACATCATGATCATTATCCATCAGCCTCAACAGGCATAGCGCAATATAAAAAAATACAATGAGAGAGTGTATCATCTCGGTGATCTGTTTCCAAATGGTGACCGCCCTCTCATGGGTAGTTCAAACATACTTCCCCACGTAGACACCCTCCGTCCTGGACTCACTGGGCTGACAGGACTCATCAAACTTCCCTCTTCAGCTGTTCTCCACGATGATCCTCCGCTACTTCGTCTGTCGCCGAGAACAGGGCCACCGTCAAGTTCATACATTGGCCCGCTCGGACTAACGGGTGTATCTGAAGACCCAATTTCAGGTATGACGATCGTTGGGATGGGCGATAGGACTTGAACGGGTACTTCTGGTACTGTCTCTGGGATAACAGGGACAGGCTCATCGTCCGAATGCGCCGTTGAGGGACGCTTGTTCTTGATCCAGCTGCTCTTCAGACTTAGCATGCTATTTCTGTTCTTGAGATTTCGCAGCCCGTTGCGAAGTGCTGTTGTCGTTGAGCGCTCAGGGCCTGACTTTGACTTTGGACGGAGTAAAGATCCAGAGTCTGACTTGGGAGGGAGGAGACGTGTTACGAGCTCGAGTTGGGAGTGCATGCTTGGATGCGCTAAAACGTCTTCTAAAGTGATGCTGACGGGGAGGACGTTGTTTAGTTCTGCTGTGAGAGAGTGTGCGGGAAGAATGCAGCCTGAGATAGCGTAGAATGGTGTCGTGGGGATTTTATCCTTTGGGATGCTTGTGGAAGAAGGTTTTATGACTTTGTCCCAGGCCTTGACGATAGAGACTTGAAGATCCTTTCGTTGGGATGCATCAAGCGATTCAACGGGCGGTCCTTGAGGGGGTTGCTTCGCAGGTAAAGGGATCTGCCTCTGTGATCTCGAAATCTCATCTGACGAGTGAATCATGGGCTGATGGATCGTCTCAGGATGTGTAATAGTCTCCCACGCTGCGACAAGCAAACTCAAGCAATTCTGCACAAACGCAGCAGTAACTCGTTCCTCAGAGTACTTGATCTCCAGAACAACACGGTCATTCGCCTCAATGCTCGACCTTACAAAAAGATCCGGAAAGTCCCTTGTCCACGCTTCCACCATTTTATACGTAAACGTCGCACCGTCAATATTCATCGTCGACGATCCATCGTGCGGCCCGGGGATATGATGCTGAACAACGGTGCTGAAGCGTGTGCAGGCGCGCCAGTTCGTGCATTTATTGACGAGGTCTTGAAACCCGAATGCTTCGAAGCGAGAGTGGGATTGGCGCTGGAGTTGGATGCAGTTCATGAGATCGAGGGGTGTGCTGTGGCTAGAAGGGAATTGAACCCGTACTGGGAGGATGTTTGCCATGGGACCGACGATATCAGGGGTTGACGTGTGGATCACTTCGCCGAAGAGAACGTCGTGGGAGGATGAGAGTGTTGAGAGGACGATGGCCCACGATGCTTTGAGCGCTGCGTCGGGAGTCATGCCGTAGGAGGATAGATGGCCTAGAGACGTTGTATGCTTGACCGTTCGAATCTCGGATAGAGACGCTGGAGCGACGGGGCGTGTGTGAGCGATGATTTTTGTCATCTTTGCATTCTCAAGTTGAACATTCCAGTATTCTAAGCCTTGAGCACGCATCACTCGTGAAGCACGGGTGTAGTCAAGATACGAGGATCTCGGTACATCAGTCGTGTCGTCTCCTTCGTAGAGAGAAGTAAGTTCGTGAATGAGTAAATGAGCGGCTACATCGTCGATCTGAGACGAACTCAGACGAATGACCAAGCATCCTTGTTGTTCTGCATTTAGGAATGTAAAGCTCGTAACAGGAGTTGTTGGGTCAAAAGGGAGAGATTGATGTTCCTTGATGAGATTCTGCGTGACTTCCTCAAGAGAGCCTGTACTGCAGGAGATGGTTGAGAATGGGGGCTTGAAAGAAGCGCAGTGAACTTGATAAACGGTATGTAAGTGAGAAATAAACGCTACGTTGAGAATAGCGTGCATGTCGCCCAGGCCTTTACAAGCTGTTTCGAGACGCGCTGTATCAATGGGACCGTTGAAACGAAGGGCAAGACATATTATATCTGCGCGGTTTGGAAACATTCCTAGTTCGAGAGCACGAATTTGTTGGGAGGACGCTTCGGCGAAGTCGAGAACATCAGGGGAAGAGACCCCGAGTTGCGGCGCGATGACTTCCTTGACGAATTTTGTGTCGATCTTCCTCGCGACTTGTTTCCGAGCTGAGGGCTCTTTCGTGGAGGCCTCAGCTGAGCGACATATCTCAGTAAGTGTACGTTCGCTCAGGAGATCAGATAACGAGATGTAAACACCGCTTTTACGAGCTGTGATGACGAGATGAGCAGCGAGGTATTTATTCCCGCCGACTGATGAGAAGGTACTTGAGCCTTTGACGGCGGAGACTGAAATACCGAGGGTGTTTGCCCACATCTCTCGCATTGCTTCTTCAGGACCTGTGAGGGGAAGAGGTTTCTGCGAGAGAGTTACACGTTGGATCTCGCCAGGGTTAGGAACGTGCGACATGAGCAGAACATCGTGAGTCGAGAGATTAGCGACGCTGCGCTGGAGTTTTCGCCGGTTGACTTTCAGAGACGTTGACATGGGAAATGCTCGAACGGGGATAAAGACTGCGGGGATCGAGTGCCGTGGAAGACGGGGTGTGTTGGACGTTGGGTTCTCAAGGGATGCTTCAAACATCTTCTTAGCAATGTACGTCCGCTCTCTAGTCTCAGGGGTGAGGTTGTGAAGGTTCTCATTGGGTTGCATAGCGTGACCGAATTGAAGAAACGCAGCTAGCAAAGGACCTGTGTCGCGCATGGTGATGGAGTCAACGACTACATCGATGCCTTGACCTAGACAACGACGCATGAGTTGCTCGACTTGCGCGACGTCGACCATTAGACCGCCAACTCTGACCTCGTCGCGAACGCTGGAAATGAACTGGACGTTTCCATCGTCGAGATAGCGTACACGATGTCCTGTTTTCAAGTATCGAGGTCTTTGTCGATCGCCATCTAATTCAGGTGCGACAAGAGGCCTATCCAGTGCAAAACGATGCGGCGTGACGAGAGGACTGTCGATGGCCAATTCACCGATCGCACCGACAGGCATGAGCTTCTTGTGATTATCAGGATTAAGAACCCAGAAACGACCTGTGACCGGTGGTGTAATGACGTCCAAGCTGTTATCCTTTTCAACTTCGGTCACTGAAATACCAAGGGGGCAAATATCCGGCGCGCCGTACGCAAGAAGAATATCATGATCTTCTAGCCACGGCATATATGTATCAGGGTCGAGTTTTCTCGTTCGAAAGCACAGCGTTCTCAAACTCGGCACCGAGTCTGGATGGATACTCCTCGCGATAAGACTAGTCATGTACGACCACGTAACGTCCATTCGAGCCATAGCGCTAGCGATGTCGTTGCTTCGTTCTTCCGCGGAGGGAATACATACACAACCACCGTGAACTAAAGTTCCAAGAATTTCCACTAGGGAGATATCGACGTTGAAGGCTGAGAGTTGAAGAACGCGGCTTTCGCTGTTGAGTTTCAACGCTGGCCCTTGAGCGAAGAACGCAGAGAGTAACGACGCATGCGTGAAGAAAATACTCCTTGATTTCTTGGGCGTGACAAAAACACACGCTGCATGGTCGGGACTTGCTTCCTGTCCCATTGTCGAAAGATACGGGGTAAGCATCGCAAAGAATGTATCATTGACAATGACGAGATTGATCGCCAACGAGCTCAAATCCTTCCAAGCCGTCTCAGTCGCCAGAACGATATGAGGATTGAGGTAGTCAATAGTCGACTTGACTGTACTAGCATCCTGCGAATCCAACGCTGCGAAACTAGCACCGGCTGAAAGAACAGCGAGGATTATGACAGGCGCCCAATGGTTCTTTTCAAGAACGACGGGGACTATAGTTCCAGGTCCGACGCCGAGATTGACGAGGTAAGTTTTCAGTCGTGACACGAGCGTTGAGAGTTGCGCGTATGTTATGTCACCGTCCCAGGAACAAACAGCTTCTGCATCTGGACGAACAAGACTATGTTGAAGGATGATATCATGAAGACAGGATGAGATTTTTTGAGACTGCGTCGTCCAGTCTTGAACGACGAGTTGGGCGTAGTCACGATCTGTAAGAAGATCTGTCTCCACGATGAGTTTTTGGGGTGTTGTGAGGATTTGCGTCAAGGCGGAGTGAAAACTATTCATAACGCTCTGGATGTGAGAAGTAGAAAGATTTCGAGATGTAAAGTTGACGTGTAACCGATCCTTGATGAACATGAGCGTAAGCGACACATCACAATCCGTCTTGCGCCCAGACGTCAAAGGCGCTGTGATCAACTCATCGCCAGCAACAAGATTATTCTCCTCATGGAAGTAAAGACACGTGTTAAACAGCATCTTGTCCTTGAGCCCCAACGCATGCTGAACTTCAGACATGGTGAGATTATCATGCTTCCTCGCATTAGCATACCCCTCACCCACGACAGCAAGACACTGTCCCAGAGAAGCAGGAGGCGGCATCTCGACATAACACGGCAAAACGGTAGCAAAACTCCCGACGAGTTCTTCAATCCCACAGAGGAGCTGTTCATCCCTGGCGGAGAATTGATACCCAAAAGTAACAGCGTCCATGCCTACAAAGGCGCGAAGGACGAGAGCCCAGGCAAGCTGGAAGACAGCTTGGGCGTGGACTTGGTTCTGTTGGCAGAACATGCGCATCTGCATAGTTGGGATGTCGAGATCAAATGGGGTGGTGTGGAATGTATCCTTTGTGTTTGTTGAGAGCGGTGGGAATATACATGGTCTTGCGTAGGAAAGGCTCGTTTTCCATACTTCGAGACTATAAGCTGTGTCGATTGAGGCGATCTGGTGGAGATATGTGTTGTGAAGCGCTGAATTGTCCTGCGGATCTTGACCGGAGTATACCCTGCTTAGCTCGGTTATCAAGAGATGGAGACTCGGTAGCTATCACAGTTAACACCTCACTTGATAGTATGTGAATGGGAATGGGGACTTACATCGCAGAGTGCCTGGCTAGCATCAAGTCTCACTACCATTCTCTCAGGATTATAGCACACCGAGAGTCTATGTCTCGGCTCACCAAACCCCATGTTCAACCCCGGCAACGTGCCAATCGCTTCTCTCGGGTCCATCGTCTCAATGAACAAAATATTCGGCGAAATCTTCTTCAGCACAACTTGATCAAACAAACCCTCCCTCGAAAGAGCATCGATGAAAATACTCCGCAGAGCAGGTGTGTTTGCAACAATGACCTCCCACGCTTCACATAATCGTGTGACATCAATGATGTGACTCAAGCCCGTGAGTTCATAAGAGACGTGGACGTGGAAGGATTCGCTGTTTTGAGATTGTGCGATGAGGAGTTCTTGCTGGGCTGGTGTGATGGGCTGTATCTTCTCGATGTCCTTGATGTTAATCCTTCGATCTGATGTGAGGCGCTCAAGAGCCTGATACGATGATTGGATCAAGGGAATGTCGGAGAGTGTGAGTTGTGGTTCGTGAGATTCGAGTTTGGTGATGGCTTCGAGGAGTTGATACTCAAAGACTTGAATCCACGTTTGGATCTTATCCTGGAATTTGCAGGTTTTGTTGTACACTACGTCGATCTGACCTCCAGAGTTATCCATCATCGCTGAGACTTCAAACAAAGCGATTCTTCCAACGTCGGATCCAGTGGAGGATTTGAAATGAGATTGACCAGGTATGGCGATAGGTTCCAACAATCCGTTCTTTCGTTGAAGTTGTTTCGGGGTGTCGATTGTGTTGAAGATGATTTCGAGGGGGATGTTCATCGCTGCGCCTTGCGATGATGAAAACTCAGAATTGAAGAATGGAACACCTGATCTTGGAATACTCCTCCTCGTATCCTTGATCAAAGTAATGACCCCGATCAAATCCGTGTCTGGATTAACAGACACGCCCATGGGACATAGCGAGGCGAACCATCCAACCGTTTCCAATATGTTGAAATCGCCCTCTGAAGCATCCCGTCCATTTTCCCGCTTCCACATCGTCGGAAGCACTCTATCAGGAAAGACCTGGCAGAACGAAAGGAGTAGCGCAGCGAGTATGACATCTGCCGAATCCGTTCTCAAGACCTGCGCTGACGATTGCTCTAGAGAATACGCCTGTTCGGCAGTGAGTTGGAACGACAAGCGATCCGAGTTCCCGTGTGTATTATATTCCTGGTCCAAGTCCCAATATTCTAGATCCGCAGAGAAGACATCAAACGGAAGTGTCGGCTCAAACAACCTCTGCTCCATCTCGTGGCCCTGATATTCAATCCACCGCTCAAACGAGACACTGCCCTCGGACAAAAGCGTGCCTTTTTGCAGCAACTCTTCCAAATCGCTGAGAATAATCCTCCATGATAATGAATCGAGGATGAGTTGGTGCGCTGCGAGATACAGCATCTGCTTGTCCTGGTTATGGATGTACATTACCGCAAAAACCGGTCCATCGAATGGGTCAATCGCTTCTTCGGTTTCGTTGATGAGCGTGAGTATCTCATCCTCCGCAACATCTACGTGATGGGAGAGAGTATAGGAATTTGTGCCTTTGGGAGTAACACACTGCATCCACTCATCGCCCTTGACGAATCGTGCTCTGAGCATGTCATGCCTAGCGACGATGGCTTCAACCGCAGCGTCCACATCAGCTGGTTCCGCACCGCCTTTCACCCTAACCATGAGCCCTTTCGTCCACCTCTCGCTCTCACTCCCATTCTCAACAGCAGCCAGATAAATCCGCTGCATCGCACTCATCGGAAACACCACCAGATCCTCTTCACTCCCCGCCCTGCCCACGTCCCTCGTCACCACCCGTCGTCGCGTAGGAATCTGAAGCTTCATGACTTCCTTGTAGGTAATCTCGTCCATGTTCTGCACCCATGTTTGCGCGCCACGTCTGTCACTGTCAAAGTCAAAGTCGGTGGGAATCCATATCTGGGGTTGTTGCACGGCCATGCGAAGTGAAGAAATCTCGTCCCTGATAGAGTCGATAGGTAGAGATTTGCTAGAGGTACAGCCGATCTTAATAAGAGCAACGAGTTGCCCGTCGAATGGGCCTGCTCTGGGCCAGACCATGCACGCGCTGCTGACAGTGGGAAATGACCGCAGTAAGCTCTCCAAATTAGGGTCCACTGCTGAGCTTCCCCCTGCAGCCCTACCACTAACCCCCCTAGCAAGGCTTGCGCTGGAGGACGAAGAACAAGACTCTACCGAGTCAGACCTAGATTTCGGGGTACATCTTGTCTGAAGCTCGGCTAGCGTTTGACACGCCATTATGTCGTCGCTTTTAATGTCGAAGCCTTTGCTTTGACATGTTTGACGGACGAGTTCCGCTGCTTCCTCATCGCCGCCTAGTTCGGTGAATGAATCAAAGAGCAGAATGTCGTTGAGCGATATTGACAATGTTGAAGCTATCGCTTCTATGAGTTGGTCTGGTGAGTCGTGGGAGAAGTCGGTGATTAGCCTTGATAGGCTTGGTCTTGTGGGAGACATTGTATTGAACTGATGATGGTATCAACAAGATCTGCTCAAGAGCATCAGCAATTCGAGATGCGATCCTCGAGTTATTCTACTATTCCTCTCCTCTTGTTTTATGCGCAGTCTTCTATGACATGCCCTCCATCCTCAGACATCCCAAATCTTGAATCCTGACTCCAACTCACAGCCCCCAAAATATCATTTGTACAAGCTACCCCCGACCCAACCAACCCATGCAGGGGGGCCTAAGTACCCGCTACTCAAGACCGCAGCGAATTGAGACCGTGATCAATACTCCATCACCACGCCATGACGTGCCGCAATGCGCGTCTGCTCCTATTTACTTGGCTTTGACAATCATCGAGATTGAGAGCCCAAACTTAGACAAGAGAATTGAGTTGTTTCAAGTTGACAGATTAAAATACTGATGTTCTCTGATCTTCACGACGATGGTACTCTTGCATTAACATCGGCTGATACCCTCGGGCCTCTTCAACTCCAAACTTTGTTAGAGTTCGTCATAGCACACTCGTATTGAAGGATCAACCCCCAAATCTATTATCGCAAGTTTTCCCCTTTTACTCTCTATCAGCCGCTGTACATACATACTTTGGCCCCCTCACATCTGCAAGTCTTACACTCTGACCTGATACCCCCAAGTTAACCGACACTTCACATCTATTATTATCAAAATCCCTACTCCTTACCTTAGCGAAAAGGAAGGGAAAAAAAGAGAACTTTGGTCCAGATCTGCAGGGCGAACTTACCGAGATTAAACAACTTAGGTAGCATTAAGCTTTTCCCTAAACACCCTGTCCCTTTCATCCCGTCTTCTCTCCCGCTCTAAACATAAAACAAACTAACAAACCCTCATCCCCATGCCCCGAGATCAACAAAGAACAAAATCATTGTTTGAACACGGAGTATGATTTCCCTTTTAAACAAGCACTTCCCGTGTTTCCGAGACGGGAGTGTCCTCGGTTACAAGCGAGATAAGGCTATAAGCGAGATGAGCTGGGGGCCGTTTTAGTGCTCACGCTTCAAGGCCACGGACCCCGTCATGTCTAAGCGCCTGAGGGCTCAGCTATGATTCAGGGGATGCAATCCTACTAACTCCAACGGTTTTGTCTATTATTAATCTTGCTGGGGGCTGGATCGAGAGACTGTGATGATACTTAGCACTGAAAGAAAGATGTTCTATTCCTTGAAAGTCAACTCCGCAACAAAGCAGCACATCAGATGGAGCATCCTTATCCATCAACGCACGCCAGGTACTGAAACAACTGTCTTGATGCAATTCTACATACACATGACCCATAGCAATTCCTAAATTCATATCGTACACCATTAATCCCCCCATCTCAGGTATCTAAACCACAACCTCATCATCATCAGGATCCTCAATACTCGTTCTTCTCTTGGCCTCCGTAACTTCCACAGCCTTGACTTCATCATCTTTCCCCTCCTCAGCAGCCTGTCTACTCCCCTCCTTTTCCTTCTCCGCCTTTGACAGTCCAAACGGCCACAATCCACTCAACCCCCTCGTTGAAGCCGAACCTTCCTTTGCAGGATTCACAGGTTGAGGTCTTATAACGTTTTGAGTGTCGTCTTCTGGCATGGCGAAATCTCCAAACTCATCATCGTCGTCGTCATCACGCTCGTCGTCTGATTCATTCCCATCTGGCTTACCTCCACGATCCCTTACCACATCTCTCCACCATGCGCCCCTTTCATGACCTTGCGTCTGATCATCATCGTCAAAGTCCTCTTCTGTATCAGCAAACGGATCTGTAGGGTTCTCGTCGTCGTCGTCATCGTCGTTACTTAAATTTCCTGATGATTGTGCTTGGTTGTTCTTCTGATGCATCGCCAATCGAGCCGCCAGTTGAAGTCTCGCCCTAGAAGGAGGGATGTTCAGCGGCGGAGGAGGTGGAGGCGGTGGGGGAATCGATGGAGGTTCCATTGATCCTGAGTTCAAGGGGTCCGTGTAAGCTCGGAACTAGAAATGTCTCGTCAGTACGAGGCGCTCATGAGTGAAATGATCAGTTGACACTAGGAGATGTGATAGATGAGATGAGATGAGATGAGATGAGTCGGAGGGAAAGGCGTCCTAAAAACACTGGCATCGAAGCTTGACCCCCCTTTCCATTTCGTTCCTTCGTAACAGCGTGCACTCCTAACTCTTGTCTCCGTTGCCAATCATTATTCTATACAGATCCGAAACTAGGTCAATCCAGACCTTTACATGATAGTCCCCCCAGCCATCCATCCGCCCTTTCTATCCCACAACGCCTGGTATAAATGTCTCAAAACCTCGGTGTCGTCAGCAGCTTCATGAACTCTTCAACCTCGACGTCCTCGAAGGTCTCAAGGTCGTCAAGTTGCAGCATCTCAGGGCGACGCCTGTCTCGCTTCTCTCGTCTGGTACGTGGACGATCGAGTGTTCCCCAGTAAGGTGCGTCCTCCTAAGGGTTGCCTTCTGGTTTTGAGACATCCTCAACCTGCTCGGCATGCTGTTGCTCTTCATCTTGAGATGAGCGCTGACGGTGTGCTACAATTTCGTCCAAGTCCATAGGGGACCCCCTTGTGACATCCTCCGGATAATCCAAGTCAGGAAATTGCGATGCAAAGGTCTCAGGAGACCGCATGATCACATCCTCCAGTGTTTCTGCTATGCCAGGGTATCCAGGGATGCCGTGATCCGATCCATCGTCTTCAGCTTCAGCGGAAACACCACTCACCTCGGAATTGACATCCTCCTCGTTTTCGTCCCCATCTTCATCCTCCTCGTCGCTGCTGCTGCCAAAGCCGGACATTAATGTGGCCCCACTGATAGTGAAAGGGCCGATGCCATTTCCGCTGTCCTGGCTGAGCTCTATTCCCCCATTAAGGCCAGCTTCCGCAAGTGCACTGGAACCACCAGCGCCAGAGCCTCCGCTCAAGCCAGAAAGGCCGACACCGCCAAGCCCACTGCCACCCATTGACCGGTTACCCATAGCTACCTCTGGTCGGACACCACCAAGAATGGCATTGTCTCGCTCGCGTGTCTCGGCAAGTGATCCCTCAACGTAGCTGATCCATTCCTGGCTCATGACTCGGTCAAGAACAGTCTCCGAGAGGAGCTCCGGAGGGTGGCGCTCGGTGAACTTGACAACCTCCTCAGCAATGAGGGTAAGATGGCCCATGTATCCCATGCGGGTCTTGGTCTTGGCCTGGGACTCGTCGCTGGCCTTTTGGCCGTTGATGATGGCACTTGTGATGTCGGCAGCTTCGAACAGTGAAACAGCCAATGTGGGGTTGTAGCTGCGGTCCATCGGACCGTTAAAAACTTGCTGAACGATATCGTACACAACGTTATGCAGAAAGTTGTTCCAGGGGTATGCAAAGAAGAAGTTCTGCCTATGTTAGATGGCAATCAGTGGAGGGTATGACAGACTTACAAGAATGGTTGGAACAACGCGGTGTTCAACGAATTGAAGCTTCAGGAAATCTCCAACAACGGGCTCCTCGGTAGCCTGGCTGGCAGGCTGCTCCTCCTTAGGCTTGTCCTCCTTGGCCTCCTCGGTCTTTGTCTCCGTGGTAGAGGTCTCAGCTGTCGCAGCTTGAGCATCACCAGCTGCCTTTTCAGCCGCTTGTGGTGGGCGATCAGCTCCAGATTCCGGTGGAGGAGGAGCGGAGAAAAGAGGGGCAGGCATATCGTCCGGCTGGGGAGAGATACCTCGAGGCTGCTCCTCAAACTTGATGGAGGCATCCGTAGACTCAGCCTTGGACTCTGGCTCGGATGGAGCAGGAGTTAGGATAGCGGAAGAGTCAGAGGCATCATCCTTTACAGCATCCTCTTGCGTCGTCTTGGGCTTGGACTCTTCATTCTTTTCGCTGCTGGGCTCCTTAGCTTCGGGCTTCTCTGTTGAATCAGCCTTGGCAGACTCTGCAGATGCGGGCTCAGCGGTCTTGGTCTTTGTGGGCGACAAAGGCGCAACCATCAAATCTGGATCGTCGAATCGTGTCTCATCACCCTTGGCACCCGTTTGAGGAGGACTGAGCGGCTCATCTACAAAGTCATCCTCATCCTTGCTGAGCGATGTTGTTGAAGCGCCAGGAATGTCGTCTTCAGCCTTGACAAACTCATGAGAGGTATCCTCACTCATCTCCTTGCTAGGCTCAACCTCCTCGAAACCATCGTCGTCAGCGTTAGTGACCTCGAGACGTCTCTTCTCTTCAGGTGCAGCGCTTCGCATGGTCAAGTCGTCAGTGGAGTGGTCCTCCTCCTTGAGCGGCGCCAACTTGCCCTCGGTACGAAGACGTTGTCGCTCGATATCACGCTGAGCTGTCAGCTCCTCGGAACCCGGCTCATTCA
The DNA here is from genome assembly GCA_022627125.1 of Fusarium chuoi. Classification (NCBI taxonomy): domain Eukaryota; kingdom Fungi; phylum Ascomycota; class Sordariomycetes; order Hypocreales; family Nectriaceae; genus Fusarium; species Fusarium chuoi. The sequence continues at coordinate 258,777 of JAJALE010000884.1, read as the reverse complement.
ACAAACCCATGTTACTGCAGTGCAACAACTCGGCCATGAGCTCGCATGTCTTAAATCGGTCAAAGCCAAGGGGCTCGAGCTTGACGCCAAAGGTCGAGTCGATCTTCTCCTTCTTGGAGGGAACATCCATAATCAGGTTCATGAACTTGGGGACGTTCTCGGCGAACATGCGAAGAAGGGTGCCCAGGTAGATGGGATCGCGGCTGGAAGGCGCAGCGCTCGCCTCTGTGCCCATATCGGGATCATAATCGGAGTTATTCTTTCGAATTACTTCAATGATGATACCAACGCCAACAGTCAAAGGGTTGCCACCGCCAAGCATGTACCCAATAAGCTGCTCGATGCATGGCTTGGAAACAAGCTGACGGGTGAGCTCGTTAGGGCCGATGCATTGTTGCTCATTCTGTGAAGCGTTGGCAGAGATGGTGATGATGGCCTTGATAAAGTCACCTGCGGCGGTTTGCACAACCCAGTTGTTCTCGGGGCTGAGGCATGAGAGGAGACTCGGGATGATATCCTTGGAGTACAACCACTAAAGCCATGATGTTAGCACAGATGCATTAGATTAGTGGGGAGATTTCGCACCTCGACTACACCCTGGCCACCCTCATTACGGTCCAGGGCAATGATTTTGAGCAGTAGATCCATGACCATAGGGCACTCAACATGCCTGAGTAGATTAGGGACAGCGTCGGGAAGAGTCGTCAATAATTCCATCATGTCCTCGGTCTTCTTCTCGAACAGAGACTCATTGACTTTTGTGAAGTAGCTCGCCTGGAGGGGATCGAGCGGGGCAGGGCGGGACAAGAAGTTCCAAAAATCGCGAATCAATTGTCTGTTCTCGGCCAAAGCCTCGTAGATGGACCAAGTATCGGAGCTAAGAATCTCGCAAGCTACAAAAGCGTAGCGATTGCGCTTCTTCTCCTGCTCCTCATCATCGTCGCCCGGGTCGGTGGCGCGGGATGATGCGCGCGGTCGCGAGAGAGAGAGGAAGCGGTTCTTGGCCTTGGCTTCTTGGTCCGTGGACTCGTCGGGAGACTCGACGGTCTCGAGCTTTGGAGCGACTACATATTCGAGCAGGTTATCGAGAACATTGTCGCTTCGGAGGTATTCGATGAGCTTTGAGTTGTGCTGCTTGAGCTCCTGGATCAAGTCTGTCTCTTCGAGTAGCTCCTCGAGGGTAAAGTCTGGCTTATCGAGGATTGTGTCGATGGTGGAGATGTTGGCGTAACCGCCGAATCTCCAAAACATGGTGAAGGGTCGGTGTTCGCTATCGCTGTCGCTGTCGCGGGACCAGCGTTTGGCGGAGGGGAAAGGTTGAAGATTGGATTGTGGAGGAGTCGAAATGGATCATGTAATCAGGTTTAATCGAATCGAGTTGAGTCAGGCAGACGTAGGCGGGTCAGGTCGGTGGGCGGAGAGTGAGTTTCAGCAGTCGTTGCGCACTCACTTGCCTCACCTCAGCGGGCAAACTTTGTAGCGGTACAGCTGAATAGCAGGTAAGGAGTATAATGTAGTCAGGAGTCAGATTGTAACATTCCCAGAATGCCTAATCAATCAATAATCTGCCTTGGTTGTGGTAAGTAGAGAACCTGGAAGCAAAGCAATAGCAAGATGACGACTGTCGCGTCGCATCACTCCTTGCCAAGAAAATGGTAGAACACAGGCAAATGGTGGCCTGGAAAATAATAAAGCAAAAGCCTCCGAAGTAGTTTCCGAAGAGTAGTTCAAACAGACAGTTCGTGTGTCAGTCGCAGTGATGTCAGGCTCTCACGATGGAGGAGCTGGGAGTGGTTGATTGAGGAAGTATGGGCACGGGCACAATCACAAGCGGGCAAGCAGTAGGTGGCCGACTGCTGAGCACAGAAGGGCCTCTAGGGGAGGAAAGAAAACTCGAGACCTTGATCCTAAATGACAAAAAGACTTAGGCAACTTAGTCTAAGACTTAGCGTAGTTTTGCTGAGTTTATTTAGACACCCTATATCAGGGTCTCATATTTTCTTGCTCCGTTAGGGGCCTCCAGTGGTTTAGCGAGCGGCAGCGGCAGCGGCAAAGAGCGCCAACGATAATCTGCACAGCACAAGCCAGGCCAGGCCAGGGCTAGAGGCTAAGCTGGAAATCCATACCGAGATAAGACCAGGTTCACACGCACGCGACACTCAGCACATGGGAATTGATTCCATCCATTGTTTGTGGCGGCTGCAGCGGCTGAATTGATGAAGCTGATGGTGGGTGACATTTGGGCTTGCAGAAGCGCCTTTTTCCAGTGATCAAATTGATATACGATACTCTCTCTATCTGAACCAATAATTGTTTATCCGATTACATCATTGTCTTGTGTTTATTGTTTGTTGTTTCTCCATACGATGTCTGCGTCTGGCTTATGTGGAGAAGCAGGCCTCGAATCAAAACAGGAAAAGGGGGCAACGCCGCGAACAGAAGCAGAAGGATCTGAACGTAATTTACGCTGCATGATGACAGCAGCCAATCTTACAGTTCAACTCATTCAGTGGGTTGTACAACGTGGTCATACTGTTACACAGGTTCATCAACCATTTTCTCTACTGGACAGTGGGTGACATTGCTACGAGCTACAAGTTCCCCCCCGGAACCGGCTATCTCATCACGGGCCTCCTCTTTTCCTCTTTCATCATCCCAACCCTGCCCTGCCACGTTTTCTGTGCTCGCACCATTGACATCGACACCCTCATTTGATTCTCCGTGGCTTGATAACCCGGCCAATTGATAGGCTCGGAATGAAGACACAGCTTGAAGACTAGCCTCGAGGAAAGCATGAAACAGTGAATCACATAGCTTTTTAATTTTCTGATGATGGTTACCGTCGTTGTTCGCTTACCCTATATCTCTCATGACGATGAATGATTCAGTGACGAATCGCATAATATTGTTAGGAAAACATGTCTAAAGCATAGAATATTTAAACGAATGTATCTAAGAAATGAATGAGTGTCCTATGATACCCCAATCGTTTATGTCTATCACCATCTCAAACTCCAAACAACGAATCCTCAATCTAACTCGGCGGAGCTCCATTGTAAGCCAACAAATTCGGACTGCCGCTGCCAGCATTCTGAACAACGCCAGTCGTCGCCAACTCTTTCAATCTTCTCGCAACACTCTCAGGTGTAGTCAAGCCCTCCTTGGCTCTCAGATACAATGACAAACCCGCAACATGAGGACATGCCATACTGGTACCGCTGATGGTATTGGTAGCACTGTTGGCCGTATTCCAAGCACTCTTGATGTTCACGCCCGGCGCGAACAAATCAACAAGCTCGCCGTAATTGGAGAATCCGGCGCGGTTATTGTTGATGTCGATTGCTCCCACAGTCGTGGCGTTGGGGGCCGAGGCGGGTGAGTAGTTGTAAACGTCGGCGTTATCGTTTCCTGCTGCGACGACAGTATGGATTCCGGCGCCGTAGGCAGCTTGGACGGCGGCGTTGAAGGCGTCCGAGCGACCACCCCCGAGGGACATGGATATGACAGCCTGTTCTTTGCGACCTGGAGTGTTGGTGATGTTGGTCACAGCCCAGTTGTACCCATCAAGCACGATATCAGTCCGAGACTATAACTGTCAGTGAGACTCAAGATATGGGAGTGAAAGACTTACACTGCCTAGGTGAAACACCTTGACGGCAATCAGATTTGCTCTCTTGGCCACGCCGTACTCTTTACCAGCAATAGTACCAGCACAATGCGTCCCGTGACCATTAGCATCGACAAACTCAGCACCAGGATAAGCATTATAACCCAAAGCCGCCCTGCCCTGGAACTCGTCATGCGCGATATTGATACCAGTATCAACAACATACGCATACGTTCCGGCTCCAGCAGATGAATCATAAATGTAATCGTTGAAATGAGGAGTGCGATGCGAGATAGAGCCAAGACCCCAAGTCGATTTCTGCTGAGTGACAGTCTCGTAAAGATTGATCTTGCGAACAGGCTCAACAGCAACGACCTGGCAAAATCAGTATCAAGAATCAGAAGCAAAAGGTTGTGACTTACATCTTTACTCTTCTCAATCTCCTTGATAGTCTGCTTATCAAAGTCTCCAGAGTAACCCTTATAGGCCGTCTCATTCCAGACCAGTTTGACACCATCGTCAGCACGACGGAAAACACTTCCGTTATGGATACCGTCAACCCAATCGATGTGCTGCTCGACCTTTTGCTCGTCAAGTTTCTGTTTCAAAGTGACGATGTAGGCGCCTTCGATAATATCGTCATCGTCTGTTACAGTTGGAGCAGCGATGATTGCAGGCAGAAGAACGAGGAGGAGCTTCAGATAATACATCTTGAACGAGAGGAGCGTGATGGGAATGGTGACTACCAAAAGAGCCAGAAAGGCCTCTTCTTATAGGATTTGGGTAGCATATTGCTCTTCTTTCTTCGGAGTTGGCGATCTGAATTTCTGAGTCTTTAGGACCCTGTGCACCATTCTGCAACTCAATGTCTTTGATTCAACTTGCACATTAATCTCTATCAACCGACAAGAAGAACAATATCTTATAACGGATATTTTCATGAAGATCTGTCTAAATCTGAAACCACATCTTCTGAATGTCACACCAAAATATTGTATTGCTAATATGGAAAGCGTCTTGTGATAAAGGCCTTCGAGAACGAGTGGCAATTGAGACAGCCACGCTTATGAACTCGTACACAATTGTCTCCATGTTATAGATCATCGTGTTGGAGAAGAAAAAGCTGCAGCTTTTAGCCTTTATTATATCAGGTTAGAATATGAACGAGGGAGAGATGGGCACCAAGGTCGCTACGTCTCTGTTCGTAGGGTCACTTCACAGAGGGATATGATGCATATCAACCACTCCTAAGCTTCTTTGGAAACTCGATCAAGATTCCTGACCAGCAAGTGCTGCTTTAGGGGCATCAGACAATTAGCAAAAGACCCTTACATCACTCACGGAACAACCGAAGCTGAGGAAAATCAGGGTTGAGACATAACCGACAACGTGACCCATCTACCCAGATGGCCATATGATTCATTTCTATAAACCCCTATTCAAATCTATAATCCCACGCTACATTATCCCACGCTACATTATCGCCGCTCAGCCGAGACACTCCATCTGCGTATCTCCGTCCGACTCATCACGCCCCTGCCACCGCCCTCGCCATGGCCTTCAACCCCGTATCAAACTCCGCCTTCACACCCTTGACCTCCATGACATCCTCCGGCAACAACCCCCTCCACCAAGCATACCAATCCGCCACCTCGCCCAAGTCAACCTCGTCAAGCGACAGCCACTCCGTCAGCGTCTTGTGCCACTTAGGGAACAAGTGCTGTATCAGCACCTCGGCAATAACCCTTCGGCCGAGCGTGGGCGTCCATTTCAGAATACCCCTGAGCACAGGAAGACTCGGTTCCTGATCTGCTGGCTCGACTGCGAAGTTTCGCTGGAGATATTTGCCCATTGATGGGAGGACGTGGGACATTACCAGTGGTCGCCATTGATCGCCGAGAATGCGTTCCCATTTGGTGAGACCGGGTAAGCGACCCTCCTTGAAATCCCATACGTCGATGAGTTGTCTGAACTTTCTCTTGACGTCTGCTACAAGACCTGTTCCCTTGGGGTCGAGATGATATGAGGGGAGGTATTGAAGCCATGGGAATAGCCATATATGTGGTAGACTGCGGTGCTGACGTCTGTTCTTGGGATTCCAGTCTGATACAGCTGTTTCCAACTTCCGAGCGATGTTGTCGATGAATTGTGCGCGGACAAACGATGGCAGGAGGTCATCCCAGGCCTCCATGACGCTAAGCATTTTCTCTGGCTCAAAGACATCCCATGACCGAACAGCCGCGAGTGCTTTGGGCAGCCAATTCTTGTACATCATGCTTTCGTACGGTGTTGTGGATTTGTGATGACGGCGGTAGATGTCGTCTGTATTGACTGCTGCCGAAGAATCCCATTTGCCGACAGACTTGCCGTTTGTTGTCGATGGCATGAGTAGTGATTTTAGTTCTTTGAGGTCTGAAGCGAAGCGTGTTGGTTCTTGCAAGAGATCCCAGTCTCCTTCTCGAAGGAAAGGGTGGATAGCTGCAACAGCAATGTCTGCAATCTCTGATGTCGTGGCCTTGAGCTCGAGGGCTTTCTTCAAGCACCCGATAACTTGATCCCAGTCGGCTGTTGCAAGCTCTCCACTGACTAGCTCAGAGAAGACTTGCAGCCTCTCGAAATCTGATCGTAAATCGTCCATCTCCTGCTCCTTTTCCTTGAGCTCGAGGTCTATCCACGTCTTTCTCTCTTGCAAGCTCTTCCATTCATCAGAAAAGGCTAACAGGTCTGCTTGCGCTCTCTTCACCAGCTTTCTCGCTTCTATCACTTCTGTCGATTCTGGTGTAGCAGTCCCTGTCGTCGGTGTCATGATGCCACTCGTAGATGTGAGCATTTTACTCCCCGGCCCTGTCATATCGAGAATGGGGGCAAATGCATCTGGGATATGAAGACCGGGTGCCGCAGCCTTGAGCTCCTCTGCCGTAAGATATTTCGGTTTCTGTCGTCTTGGTGTACTTGTTGCACTGTCAAACGCAGCTCCCAAGGACTTCTTCTTTGCTTTCTTTCGTTTCTTCTTTTCCTCTTCGTCCGAATCTATAACCTCTTCGCCTCGAAGTTTTGCCTGTCGCTTTTCTTCCTTGCGTTCTTGTTCAGACTTCTCCTTCACAGCACCGAGACCAATACCTTGCGGTCGGAGGTTCGCTTCGATAATGACATTTCTGCCCTGGCCTTCCTTACCAAGACCTTGTCCCTCTTGGTAGCCCATCTTTGCCATCATTCGGGCACCGAAGGACTTGGGGTTTGTCTTGCCCTTTGCACCAAAGGCACTCGGTTGTGGCTTATTACGTGGTGTCGGAGAGCCCTCGTCGCGCGGGTTCTTAAGAACAGGATCGTTTGCTGATGATGGGACAAAGCCCATGCCAAGAGGGTTCTTGCCATCGAATCGGGTTCGGAATGATGGTCGAGATGTTGCTTCAGTGCTTGCGCTTCGACTTGAGTTTTGATTATCATTCTGTGCAAAACCGCGTGCAACACCTCCGAAGCCTAGTCCTACTCCAGCATTGCCCTCATCCTCCTCTTCATCCTCCTCGTCCTGTTCCATTGCACTTCCCAACATCGGCCGGTTATCGTCGGAATCTTCATCGCCATCTTCTTTATCGCTTCCTGCGCCTGTTGACACAAAGTTCATGCCTTTATTTCTCAAGGTCGTCCTCTTCCACTTTCTAGCAGGGCCATCGTCTTCACTATCGGAGCCAAAGATGCCCAGCGCAGCCTTCTCTTTGTTATTACCACCGACACGGCGTCTCTTCCGGGGGTTGAAGTCACCGAAGTCGTTGTCGGCATCAAGCCCTGGCGCAAGGTGCTCGTCTTCAGATTCGGAGGCTGATGAAGAATATTCGGCTGCGGCCGCTTTGGTGAGGCGCGAGGGGTCAAAGGACGGGCGCGATGAGCCGTTCATCTTGAGAGCGCATCTAGTGACTTTCTGTATACTGTTTGTGAGTTTTGCGTGCGAAAGCGCACTTGAAGCATGGGAAGCAAGACTTGCGACGCGACAGGCGTAGAAATAAACGAAGCTTGGGCATGACGATGTTGGAGAGCGTTATCTTATCGGCACGTGATAAGCATTCGCACAACGATAAGGCCAATAATTTTCAGGATGTTTGACTTTCTCCTCCACCAACTCAACAACTTACCAACTCTCGCCCAATTCATCCGGATAGGTAGGTGATAGACTTCCCCAGGACCCCCGCGATCATGGACTCATTCGGGTGATGGCTTTGCCATCCGTTGCAGGTACCTTCAGACTACGATTCCATCGTCTCTGAAGAACCTGCCGCACACCGAAATCGATCGACAACAAGCATTAAACAGCAGCTGTTGCAAATTTTCAAACAACCGCCATCGTGAGTACTTCGACAGCCAGGATTTGAAGTTCGTCTCTTAACATGTCGAATCAGATGGTCCGAACTAGTGTTCTTAGCGATGCTTTGAAGAGCATCAACAACGCCGAGAAGCAGGGCAAGCGCCAGGTCATCCTCCGCCCTTCCTCCAAGGTCATTGTCAAGTTTCTTGAGCTCATGCAGCGACATGGCCTCGTCTCGGAGTTTGAGGAGGTGGATGATCATCGTGGAGGCAAGATTGTCGTCCAACTCACCGGCCGGTTAGTTATGACCCCTGACTCTGCGATTCACATGTGTCTAACTTGATTTCAGTCTGAACAAGTGTGGTGTCATCAGCCCTCGTTTCAACGTTCGCCTGGGAGACCTTGAGAAGTGGGTTGTTCGACTTCTCCCCGCCCGTCAGTTCGGTCACCTCGTCCTCACCACTTCCGCTGGTATCATGGATCATGAACAGGCTCGTCGCAAGCACGTCTCTGGCAAGATCATCGGTTACTTCTACTAGATGCTCTCTTACAGCAATTTGGGACCTTGTCGGGCGTGAGAGATTTGACGAATGGCACGGTACACAGGGTTCTGATGTTGAAGGCTCTTGGTAGAAATATGTAGAGAAGAAATGACAGAACCATTCAGGAGTCTCTTTTAACCCTACACATTGATCAGCCACCCTGAAGTGACTTGATGTGAACTTGCTTTTGAACAAGATCTGGAAGTGATCATATGCTTAAGCAACTGTAGACACTAGCTGCTCAACTTTAAGAACAAACATCAAACCCCGTCAATCACATTTCTCTACGGAGTTACGGGGCCTTCTAGTGCCCTTTTGAGGGCTTGCCATGTCCAGAATTACCCCTCTTCAAATATGTCTTGGATTCCTTGTCCAAGCTTGTTGAAGAATGTGGATAGCACACCAACGCACGTCAGTCTTTAGTTTATAGCCGCATGACACGTCAATAGCTTACTAGAAGGTTCGTTACTACGCAATGAAAAGCAAGGCGAACTTCAGTAGGGCAGATTGAATGCCTTGATCAAATGGAAGGAACATTTCATGGTGGTGGAGCTTTGACTCTGCAGTTGAGCTGAAGGCTTGCAGCTACAGTTGGAATGTAAGAACAGTCCCTTGCGCGTGACATCTGTTCTTTTCAATCTGAAGGGAATATTCTTTCCAAAAAGACAAATTTGTGGCTGGTGATTTGGTGCTAGAAATAACATGGACGTAATTCTCAATTTTTGAAAGCGATTTGTCCCGTAATTAATTCTGAACCGTCTCTTGGCTGTAGGTGTTGTTGATCTTCATGCATTTTGACGTTGGTGTGGCTGCAGTCTGTTTCTGGGGCAATGGCGCAGATTGGGCGTCAATAAAGAGAACCGGGCCACTTGAATGACAACACACCACAAGAGTCATAAGCCAGGAACGTCCATTTTGGAGGGTCTGTGGCACAGCATCTAAACCCATTTAACTCTCGATATAACACTTGTCTTTCCCAATTCGACAAGCACCTGCCTGCATTGCACTATCAATTTCTCATACAGACAAACAAACGGTAAGTAAGGTCCCTGAAAATCAGACCCCATATTCTGTTCTGTCCCGCCGTCATTTTAGGCACTTCAATTTCAACCCCTGCAAATCAGGTGACGGGCGCTTGTTGACTTTCAGTCTTCCCCCTCCAAAAAAATGAACAGGACCATTTGATCGTCCCTCACCCAAACCAAACAAACAAGGATCTGGGAACAAATAGAGTCCCTTGCCTGTTCTTACCTCACCCTGCCCTGTTTCATTATTTTGGCAGTTACTTCTTTGTTGCGCATGCTTGTTCCACTGCAGATTTGGATTCACTACCTAACCTTGCGCTGGACTCTATAGAAAGAACGACGCACTTGTGCCTTGTTTCCTCTTGAACATCCCATCCATTGCCCTTTCACTCACGCGACAAAGCCTCTTCCCTCTATTTGATACCCGCAGTTCAATCCGCTGCTTTAAAACTCTGGTACGTTCAACTTGCATTCCCTCGAATATCATCAAGCCGGTTCTTGCTCCTGTAGAGCGTCTCGCGCGCTTATGAGAGCCCAACTAGAGCTATATATATGATGGATCCTCCTCGCCGCTCTCGTTTATTTCATAAGCTAATTACCCGCTTAGTCCGCTTTATAAAGCACAGCAAGAAGAAACAACATCATCCACTTGAAAGATACCCCGTCTCGAGCTCTCCCCAATACGAAATTTCGCCCTCAAACATAACCATGGCTGAAGAAGAAGATTTTAGCTCTATACCCTTGGCGGACCGCTTCACTCACAAGGTCTGGAAGGTTAGAAAAGGAGCATATGAAGAAGCAACCAAGCAGTTCGAAAAGTCTCCTGACGAGTCCGATCCTTGTTTCCGACCATTTTTGAACGAGCCCGGCCTGTGGAACAAAGCAGTTCTCGATTCAAACGTCGCCGCTCAACAAGAAGCCGTCACCGCCCTATGCGCATTCCTCAAATATGGTGGACGGGACTGCTGTCTACGGACACGAAATCAGACCATTACACCCATGGTCGAGAAGTGTCTATCCTCCACACGTGCCGCGATCAAGCAAAACTCCATCGAGGCTTTGCTTTTGTACATTGAGCTCGATGTCGCTGGACCGGTCATTGAGGACATGCTGCCCGGTCTTTCCAACAAGGTTCCCAAGAACGTTGCTGCCACACTGCACGCCCTTACACAAATCTTCCACAATTATGGCTGCAAGGTCGTCGATCCCAAACCTGTGCTCAAAGCGCTCCCCAAAGCCTTCGGTGCCGCCGACAAGAACGTCCGTGCTGAAGCAACGAACTTGACAGTCGAACTGTACAGATGGCTCAGGGAGGCTATGAAGCCCATGTTCTGGGGCGAGCTCAAGCCTACCCAGCAGACCGATTTGGAGGCGCAATTTGAGAAGATCAAGGCCGAAGGCCCTCCCAAGCAAGAACGACTACTCCGATCGCAACAAGAAGCTCTCGACGCTGCCCCCGAAGGTGGCGAGGAGGGTGAAGAAGGCGAAGCAGAGGGCGAAGATGTTGGCGAGGTCGATGCTTTCGATTTGGCTGAACCTCAGGATGTCAGCAAGAAGATTCCACCCAACTTCAGCGATCTACTTGCCTCCTCAAAGTGGAAGGACCGAAAAGAAGCAGTCGACGGCCTTCACCAGGCACTCAATGTTCCTCGCATCAAGGAAACCGATTTCAATGAAGTCTGTCGCGGACTGGCCAAGTGCATGAAGGACGCCAATGTTGCCGTCGTCACCCAGGCTGCTCTCTGTATCGAGGCTCTCGCAAAGGGCTTGCGAAAGGCCTTTGCCAAGTATCGCAGCATTGTGATGCAGCCCATCATGGACCGACTCAAGGAGAAGAAGGCTTCCGTCGCGGATGCTCTCGGCGCCGCTCTCGACGCCGCTTTCGCCTCCACCGATTTGACTGAGTGCCTTGAGGACATCACCACATACCTTGGAAACAAGAACCCCCAGGTCAAGGAGGGTACCATGAAGTTCTTGATTCGTTGCCTACGAAACACCCGAGATGTGCCCAGTAAGCCCGAGCAAGCTACCATCTGCGAGGCTGGAAAGAAGCTCTTGTCCGAGTCAAGCCCTGCTCTTCGAGATGGTGGTGCTGAGATTCTTGGTACCATCATGAAGATCATTGGTGAGCGTGCTATGACCCCTAACCTGGAAGGCCTGGACGACATCCGCAAGAACAAGGTCAAGGAATTCTTCGAGGCTGCCGAAGTCAAGGCAAAAGAGAAGCCCAAGCCCAAGGCGGCACCTGCACCTAAAGCGGCGCCTCCCAAGAAAGTCATGGGCGGAAAGAAGCCTATGGCTAAGAAGGCCGCTCCCGCTGCCGCTGCGGCTCCAGTAATGCCAGATGATACTCCTCCCACTCCTCAGCCAAGCTCTCGACCTGCCGCTGGCAAGCTCGGAAAGCCTACACTTGGAGGATTGAAGGGTCCCCAGAAGAGGACCCTTGGAGCCCCGGCACCTGGCTCTCCTCGCCGGGCGCCCGCTGCTCCTGTCATGCCCGATGACGAGCCTGCGCCACCCGCCCAACCTCGCCTTGGTCTCTCTCGTGGACTTGCCGGACGCTCTCTCGCCAAACCTACCGCACCCTCACCCCCAGTTGCACCAGCCTCGCCGCCTCCATCTAGCGGTCTCACTGCCGTGGAGCGCGCCGAGATTGAGGAGCTTAGAGCAGCCAACGACCGGCTAACCCGTCAAGTTGATGAGATGCGACAGGAGCGTAGCAAGTTCATGTCAGAGATTCAAGAGCTCAAGAACCAGAATGCTGGCCTGATCGAAGACCACACCCGAGACGTGTTGAGCATTAAGGCCAAAGAGACACAGTTGGTCCGGGCGAGAAGCGATGCAGAAGCTACGGAACAGACCAACGACCGCCTGCGACGCGAACTAGAAAGACTTAAGAAGGCTTTGAGTCGTGCCGAAGGATTGGGTAGCTCTGGAAATGGTATGAACAGCCCTGGCCTCGCTTCTCCCACACACGATGATGTCTATCGAGACCATGGACCTCCCTCGGTGAGCCGCCATAGAATGAGCGTCACCAGCAGTATGTCTGAAGAGAAGGAAAATGGCGAGCAGATGATTCCTCGCAACAAGCTTAGCCCTGAGATGCGATATGCTGGTAGCGCAAGCTCATCCGGACGTGGATCTCCCGCACGAGGCTTTAGAAGTGCTGCATCATATCGCGACGACGACCATGCACCAGCACCTTCTCAGCGGCCTATGTCATCGCTGCCTCAACCTACGGGAGGTAATGGTGCCGAGAGTTGGAGAAGGGCAGCAGAGGTGACGAGCCAGCTGAAGGCCCGAATTGAACAGATGAAGGTACGTTAACCCAACACTGCTAGTATCCGATACGACGGAACTGACCATCTACAGGCCAAGCAAGGGCTCGCTCGACCTTAGGAGCATTGTTAGAAACTCGGCGTGCAATGATTGTTTGTTCTAGTACTTTAACGATGATGATTTTTGGGAGGTTTATGGCGGAAAAGCTGGATGGGTACTCCTGGGACTGACACAGACGGTCCTGGTCAGGTTGCATTTTCACGGCGTTGGAAGTTGTGCCACCATCTGTCTTGAGCGTTTCGCTTCTCTTCGAGGGTCTGATAGAATTACACATGGGCCAAGGCTGTGTTTGGGATTTTGCGAAGCAATACCCGCGGCGGGTCAGAGATACCTAGTTTTTTTAATGCATCGGGTTGGTGATTTGCCTTCATATCACAGTCTTCATTTCACGCGTGATGTGAATGTTTGTTAGGTTAACATAGTTAAACGTTGTATCTTGTGACATCAATTCATTAACTGGACATGTAAGAAATAAATACAGTAAATCCCGGAACTCCGTTATGATCGCTAAGCGCCTCAGCTCAGCTTGTCATTCCGACAGCAAGCTATTCCTTCTTGCCCTTCTTACCCTTAGATTTATCATCCTTCTTCTCATCAGACTTGTCCTTCTTATCGTCCTTCTTGTCGGACTCTTGCTTGGAATCATCCTTTGACTCCTTGTCAGATGATTCCTCCGACTCCTTGTCCTTATCATCATTGCTGTCTTCCTCAGACTCAGACTTCTTGTCCTCGTCCTTGGACTCATCCTTCGAGTCAGAGCCCTTCTTCTCATCTTTGGACTCACCCTCGTCCTTAGACTCAGAGTCCTTGCCATCATTCTTCTTCTCTGCATCATCGTCCTTATCATCACTCTTTTCCTCATTCTTCTTGTCGCCCTCTTCAGACGCCTTGTTCTTGTCGTCACCCTTCTTAACCTTATCGTCATCCTTCTTGGCCTTATCATCACCCTTACCATCCTTCTTCTTGCCCTTCTTCTCCTCTTCCTGCTTCTTCTTCTCTGCTTCTTTAGCCTTCTTCTCTTCCTCCTCCTTTTGCTTTCGTCGACGGGCCTTCTCCTCAGCCTCAAGCTTCTCCCAGTTGGTATCGTGATCAGCAATACCAGACCTGGCGAAGTTGTCGCTCAGACCCTTGGCAGTAATTGCATCGCCTTGCTTGATCTTGGCGCGGCCGATGAGAGAGATAAAGATAGCGAAGCCGACCATGGCTGTGAGAAGGAAGCGGTATGAGCCGTACCATCGAGGTGCCCAACCCTTTGTAGCAGCGCGGGAATCGGCAAAGTACAAAGCGACGAAAGCCATGAATTGAGATGTGAGTGCGTACTCCACGGGGAGCATAAGAGTTGGCCATGCGACAATGGAAGCTGCAAGGCCCATGCCGTAGCGGAAACGGGTTCGTTCACGAAGGGGTTGCTTCTCAGCGTACTCGAGACCCTGGTTCCAGTGATTAGCTCATGCGCAGCCGTCGTGAAGGTACAGACCTACCCAGTGAATAGCACCAAGGAAAGAGATGATGACAGCACCATATCCAAGCTGGAGAGGTTCAATTGCGTCCAGTAGGTACTTGGCTGTTTCGTGGTCGATCATGATAGCATCGTAGAAGGAGTTGCCTGTAGGAATGGGCTTGTTCAAGTCCCAAGCAAGGAAGACGGTCGAAAGCGAAGTTCCCAGATATGGCAGTGTACCAGCTAGACCGAGGATGCTTGACTCGCGCGGAACGTCTGTAAAGGTAAATGTATCTTTGACAACGTCCTTTGAACAGTTAGAATCGTCCAATAGAGTGTCGGCTAGGTTGAAGCTTACAATATCATGCTTGAGCTCGCTAGTCATGTCCTGATCAGCGCTCTTGGAGCCCTGAGCTGTAGACGCAGCATTGGCGACCGAGCTCTTAGACGAAACAACACTTGGGTTGGACTGAAGGAGCTCTTGTCCCCGCTTGCGCTCAGCTTCAATGTCAATGGGCTGCTTGGGTGGAGGAGGATTCTCGTCGTCAGATTTGCTAGAGTATACGGCGCGTTGCTGACGCAAAAGAGGCGCAATTGATGCGCGGGGGAGGAATTGCAAAGCTCGAATGGAAGAAGCTCTTGAGGCAGCGCCCCAAATGGATCGGGATGAGGTACGGAACATTGTCAATGTGATGGAGTAGAGTTCAATTAGAAGCACGCGAGTAACTGCTGCAACCAGACCAAGCTGATTTCATCTGATATCCGAAAAGGTATAAGAAGAGAAAAGAGTTAAGAAGTTCTGGAATGAAAGGGACCAGCTAAAACTGAAATACTGTGAGAGTCGGTGATTCGATGGAGACACCACAATCATGGAAACTTCCTGTTATTCCAAGATCTTGGAGCTATCTACGTAATGGCTTGTTTGCTACGGTTTCCTTAGTAATTGTACCTGGCACTGGAACTGGAAATTGGGGAAATAGAATTTCTGCTTGTCACACGCAGAGACAGTCCCGTCCGGCCCGGAAAAGGAGACCAAGCCGTTCATGGATGTGCCATTTTGTTCTGTTCTGCTTTTGTTGTCACGCCTACATCATCGCGATGGATGTGAAGCTATGTCGTGACGTCATGAGAGTTGTATTTTGGTGGAATAGCTCTACGTAGTAGACTTCAGGTGGACAGCCATTGATACAATGACCACCCAGAAATAGACCTTGAAGTTGAGAACAGTTACTAGAATCGGCAATGATGAGAAGGGAATATACAAATAGCCAAACCTTTTATCATATTGTTGATATAGTCATGATGTTTAACAGATTAACTCTGCCAAGTCATTGTCTAGAAGATCTTCCATGATGCCCCACCAAAAGTGCCCTGTGCTTTGATGTGCTCCAGGGCTAGGCCCAGCTGTTGGCAGCTCTAAAATTTACGGTAGGTACCCGACCACGTTGGAACGTAAAAAATAAAGCCACTGCCAATTCGATGCCAATTCGGTACTTGCTTCTTCGCCAGAATTGTCACCAAATAGCAAGTACCTCTGACAGCATCGTCATACACGCCACACCATTCCCCAAAACCACTGCTTCCCTTCCCACTTTTACTCTGGGCCCAGCTGCGTCACTCACTCATCCACAGCCCGACACGAAACCCACCTTTTCAATATCTCCTCCATCACCGAGTTTCGTCCATCTTTGTTACTCGAGAGGCATAATCGATAATACCCTTATCCACCGAATCCCGCCTTTCCCCTCTATTTCACCCAAAATCTCAAGGGGAAATACTGGCGATACAGTCTCGAGTGTAACCCCGCTCTACAAAGTCCTAGACCTCACGTTCACGCCCGAGGATAGCAGTCGCTTCACCGATCGAGCCTCGCATGGCACCCGTGTCAACAGCCACACGCCGACAGATGAGTCCTCGATAAAACAAATAACACGAACCCTACCTCTCTCTCCCCGGCCCGGGTTACGGCCACAATACCGCCAGAATGCTCGAAGGCCTCGTCGCTGGCCTGCTTAATAGGTTCCTGGGCATGTATGTCAAGAACTTCGACCCAACCCAGTTGAAAGTCGGTATCTGGTCCGGCGATGTTAAGCTCCGCAACCTCGAGCTGCGCCGCGAGGCACTCGATCAGCTCAAGCTTCCCATAAATGTCATGGAGGGTCACCTCGGCGAGCTTACACTCGTCATTCCCTGGTCAAACCTGCGCGGTGCACCTGTCAAGGTCTTCATTCAGGATGTCTTTCTTCTGGCCAGCCCGAAGGAAGAGGCTCAGTATGATCAGGACGAAGAAGATCGCAGGAAACAGCGCCTCAAGATGGAAAAGCTTGACAGTGCCGAGTTGCTCAAGGAGAGGAACCAGGAAGGTTTAAGCCAGGAGGAGCAGAAGAAGAGCCAGAGCTTTACACAAAGTCTGGTGACAAAGATCGTCGACAACCTTCAAGTCACGGTCAAGAACATACACATTCGATACGAAGACTCCATCTCAGCACCAGGGCACCCATTTGCCCTTGGTGTCACCCTCGAGGAGTTCAGTGCCGTCAGTACTGATGGTCAGTGGAAGCCTACTTTTATCCAAGACTCTAACACAGTCACCCACAAGCTGGCTACCTTGGGTGCTTTGGCTGTGTACTGGAATACCGATTCAACTCTTCTCGGAACAGGTCGAGAAGCATCAACATCCTCGGAGGAACTGATGCCACACGATGAAATGGTAGCGAAGTTCCGAGAAATGATTGGAAAAGACGCGCAAGAGAATGCAAACCATCAGTTCATTCTCAGGCCCGTCAATGGCCAAGCAAAGATCGAGCTCGACAAGTCAGGAGATATCAAGGTACCCAAGTTCAAGGCCAACTTACTCTTCGAAGAGATTGGTCTTGTCCTCGATGACGACCAATATCGAGACGCTTTGATGATGGTCGATTTGTTCCATTACTTCATTCGACATCAAGAATATAAACGTCTACAACCAAAGAATGTCCGACCCAAGGAAGATCCTCGTGCTTGGCTTGAGTTTGCAGGTAACGCTGTGTTATCAAAGATTCACGAACGCAACCGCAAATGGTCATGGGACTACTTCCGAGAGCGACGAGACGATCGAAAACGATATATCGAGCTGTTCAAGAAGAGAAAACAAGGCCATCAGATGTCTGCTGAAGAAACTGATGAGATCAATGCTCTTGAGTGGAAGCTTACGTACGAAGATATGCGATTCTGGCGATCCTTGGCCCGCAACCAGCTCAAAAAAGAGAATGCAGAAGCTCTCAAGAACCAACCACAACAGCAGCAACAGCAACAACAAGGTTGGATCTCGTGGGTGTGGGGTTCGAAACCTCAAGAAAAGATCGAACAGAATGAAGAGAACACACAGATGACTGAGGAGCAGCGACAAGAGCTCTACGAGGCCATCGACTGGGACGAGAAGAACGCTATTGCCGATGAAGTCGATGTTCCTCGCGAGGCTATCAAGATGTGCATCGAGACGTCACTGAGCACGGGTAGCTTTTCACTCAAGAAGAGCCCTCATGACCACGCAGCGGATCTCCTCAGTCTGCACTTTGATGTGTTTAAAGCCAAGATGCTACAGAGAAAGGATTCAGTTCTTGCTAATGTCAGCCTTGGTGGCCTTCGTGTCAACGATGGGACAACACCAGGCTCAGTCTACCCTGAGATTGTCCGAGTCAAGGATGCACCGACTAACAAGCAGCGTAAGCGATTGTCGTTGGCCGAACTTGAGCAGCCAGAAGAAGACCCCTTCTTCCAGTTTGAGTTTGAGCAGAACCCAATTGAGCGTAAGGGTGACATTGCTGTTGTCGGAAAGATGAAGCCTCTTGAGGTTATCTGGAACCCCAACTTTGTGGTTGGTATCGCCGACTTCTTCAGACCGCCTGAGCGTCACATAGAGTCTATTACCGCACTCATGGAGAGTGCTGGTGCGACCGTTGAGAGCATTCGTGAGCAGACTCGAGCGGGCCTCGAGTTCGCCTTGGAGGAGCACAAGACGATCAATGCTGAGTTGGATCTCCAAGCACCTCTAATCATTGTGCCGGTCAGCATCACCACCGAGAACTCTACATGTTTAATTGTCGATGCTGGTCATATCCATGTGAATAGTGAACTCGTGGACCAAAGCACAATGAAGGAGATTCAGTCGAAACAAAAACAGGCATACAGCGACGAAGATCTCAAGCGACTCGAGTCCGTCATGTACGACAAGTTTATTGTCAAGCTGACGTCGACCCAAGTCCTCATCGGACCCTCAGTTGAGGACACCAAAGCTCAATTGGTTGAGAAGACAGATGAAGCTCATCTCCATGTTGTTGAGCGAATCAATGTGGACTTCATTGTCGAGACATCCATCCTACCAAAGGCTCCCAATTTGACCAAGTTCAAAGTCTCGGGACATCTGCCAATGCTTCACGCCACCGTCTCTGACACCAAGTATAAGAATCTCATGAAGGTCATTGATGTGGCTATTCCCAAGTTTGGCGGGCCCGCACCAAGATTGGAGGAACGCAAGGAGCCATCTCGTCCTCGTCTTAAGAGCAACTCATCCAACCGGTCACGAAGAAAGTCCCAGCGCGAGCGAAGGCAGTCCACTCCTTTCCCCTTTATGCAATCGGAAACCGCTGTCGTGCTTGATGATATGGACGAAGACGACGATGACTTTGAGGATGCGCCAGATGGAGGTGACGCTGAGCAACTCCAAGTTCAGCAACGTATCTTCGAGTTCAAGTTCAAGGTTGATACCCTCAAGGGTTCCCTTTACCGAAGTGACCCTGATGGACAGAAGCCTGATGCATTGCTTGTTGAATTGGTGGCCGAGAGATTCGACCTGGAGTTTTACACCAGACCCTTCGACATGGTAGCTGATGTTTCACTTGGCTCAGTCACTGTCGATGACTTTGTGGACAATCCTTCTGCTGAATTCAAGTCGATAATCTCGTCTGGTGATAGCGAGGATCTCAAAGAGGGCCGCAGCTTGGTTCACGTCAAGTTTGTCAAGGTCAACCCCTTGTCTCCCGAGTTCATGCCCGTGTACGAAGGTGTAGAGACCAATATCAACGCTGTCATATCCACAATCAACTTGGTCGTTACCCGAAAGACACTGCTCACGTTACTGGACTTTATCCTCATCACTTTTACGAATAACGAAGACGAGTCGAATAATAATAACAAGGCTCTACTGGATGATGAAGACGAGTTGAATAATAATAACAAGGCTCTACTGGATGATGAAGACGATTCGGAAAGCGTGGATACTGCTGTAGCGGTCGTCAATGCGCCCTCAGTAAACTCCAACACAGGATCTATTCGTGTCAAGGTTGACCTGAAGAGTATCAGACTGATCCTCAATAACGATGGGATCCGCCTCGCTACGTTATCCTTCAACAAGGCTGACGCCGGTATCTTCCTCAGAGGCAAGACCATGCGTATCTCGGCCCGACTTGGTGATCTTTCACTCGTTGACGACGTTAATCTCGGCGTCTCAGAGGATTCACACCTTCGAAAGCTCGTGACCATCCAAGGAGATGACTTGGCAGACTTCCGCTACGAGACTTTCGACTCTTCCAACCCCAAGGCGTACCCAGGATACGACAGCTCTGTCTTCCTCCGTGCTGGTTCCGTCAAGGTGAACTTTGTGGAGGAGCCATTCCGTAAGATCATTGACTTCTTGGTCAAGTTTGGCAAGATGCAGGCTCTTTACAATGCTGCGCGCCAAGCTGCTATGAACCAGGCCAATCAGTTGCAACAGAGCCCAAGTCGCTTCAAGTTCGATGTGGTTGTTAACACCCCCATCGTTGTGTTCCCTCGAGTCCAACAGCCAGGCCAAACTGAGAGAGATGTCGTCACTGCATACCTTGGTGAGATCTACGCCCAGAACAAATTCACCCCTCTGGACGACAGCGAGAACTCGGATATCGCCATGAAGCTGTCTGCTGGTATTCGCAACATCAGGCTCACCTCTGACTTCCATTACGCTGGCGGAGATTCAGAGGAGCTCGAGATGATCGACCATGTTGACCTCGGCTTCAACATCACATATGCTGAGCACAAGTCTGGTGCCAAGAGACCTGAGACCGAAATAGAAGGAACGATGTCTGACTTCAACCTACGACTCACACAGTACCAAGTCAAGTTCCTTCTAGAGATCTCCAAATCTGTGCCTGCAGCATTTGCCGGCGAAGGTAACGACAACGAAGAAGAGGCTGCCAAGGCCGTTGACGAGGGTACTCTACAGCGCGCTCGCACGATCAACAGTGAGGACAAGTCTGGCGAAGACCAGAGTCTGATTGATCTTGGACCTGAACTTGGCTCCATTGACAAAGAATGGACTAAACTTGACCTTGTTTTCCGAGTCAATACTATTGGTCTCGAACTAATCAATGCACCAGAGAACGAGCCTGTCCACGACATTGCGAGGTCCAGCCTATCCCGATTCTCGCTTGATGACACAAAGATCAAGACGAGGATGCTCTCCGATGGTTCACTTGAGGCAGAGCTACTCATCCGATCTTTCACGATTTATGATAGTCGACCACGCGAGACAAACAAATTCCGCCGCATCATGTCATCGATGAACAAAGACGTTCAACAGCTGATGGCCAGCGTCACTATGTCCGGCGGCAAGGAAAAGAGCTTGATTGCCATGGCTACCATCGATAGTCCACGTGTGATCTTTGCGCTCGACTATCTCTTCGCTGTTCAGAAGTTTGCCATGGAGGCGTTAACAGTCGATGAGGGCAGCCCGATGGATGATGAGAGTATCGCTGAAACGACGCCTGACGAATCCGATACCGAGTCCATGCAAGTCTCTTATGCCGGCAACGCCTCGCGTCCTGGATCGCAAATCTCGCGACAACAGAGAGAAGAGGTCACTCAAAAACAAGAGAAGAAGGAGTCTGCCATGAGCATTGCTTTCCGCGTCAATCTCGTTGACGCACAAGTCATCCTGATCGCCAACCCCTTGACATCAAGCTCCGAGGCGATTGTTCTGTCTATTAGACAGATGCTTCTCTCACAACAGCATGCCTTGACTTTCCAGATTTCTGAAATCGGCATGTTCTTGTGTAGAATGGACAAGTTCGAGACGTCTCGGCTTCGTATCATTGATGACTTCTCAGTCCAATTAAGCATGGATAGCTCCAAGCCTCAAACTACCAACATCCACATGGACATTGAGCCACTTGTCTTGCGATTATCACTCCGCGATATCCTCCTTGTTCATCAGATTGTTACCAAAGCGAGCGAGTTGTCTGGCAATGAGCCTAAACAAATTAAGGAGACTCCTGCTGAGCAAAAGGCAAGAGAACTGCGCCACGCTGGGATGAAGCAACGATCTGCCAGTGGGCGAGGCCAATCTACCATCGCTGGACGAAGCAAGGTGACTGCAACTTCTCACGCCGTTACCCATGCCGATAACAAGGGAAAGACTCCAGAGCAGGTTGTCCAAAAGAACTACGAGACGCTGTCCGCAACTGTGGATGGCATCCGTGTTGTTCTTATTGGCGATGTACACGAACTTCCAATCCTTGACTTGGGCATCAAGAACTTCACCGCTTCAGCTGAGAATTGGTCGTCGAACCTCAAGGCTGAGACTGCCATTGACCTGTACGCCAATGTCTACAACTTCGCCAAGTCCAGCTGGGAACCTCTTCTTGAGCCTTGGCAAGTTGGCTTCGGCGTAGCCAAGGACCCTACCTCAGGACTGTTGTCGGTTGATGTCGCTTCCAAGAAGGTCTTCGATGTGACCGTTACCACTGCTTCAATTGCTCTGGGTTTTAAGACATTCCAATTCCTTACGTCAGCTGAGGATGTGTTGGACAAGCCACGTGGTGTTGAAGCACCGTACCGCATCAGAAACTACACTGGCTTCGATGTTGTTGTGCACTCTAAGAGTCCTACCAGCGATGAGCCTATCAATCTCCGCTTGGAGGATGGCGAGGAAGCCCCCTGGAGTTTTGAGCATTGGGAGAAGATGCGCGAGAACCTTCTCACTGAATCGAACCAGAATTACGTCTCTATCCAGTTGGAGGGCAGCGGTTTCGATCCTGTTAAGAACGTCAGAATCAACCGGGAAGGAGAACACCTGTATGCTCTACGACCCAAGGCTGATGTTCTCCATCGTCTCTGTGTTGAGGTCGAGTTGGGCACGGATAACATCAAGTATGTGACCTTCAGGTCTCCACTTCTTGTGGAGAATGCTACACAGATCCCAGTCGAGCTTGGTATCTTTGATGTACAGGAGGGACATCTACTCAAGATTGAGAAGATCGCACCTGGCGACGCTCGACCTGCTCCTGTGGGTGCCGTCTTTGAGAAGCAGGTGATTGTCCGACCTGATGGTGGTTTCGGGTACCAGTGGAGTACCGACCATCTTTTCTGGAGAGACATGCTCAAGAGGCCTACAAAGCAGGTCGTGTGTAAGGGAGAGAATGGCGATCCATTCTATTTCCAGGTCCATGCCCGTTTTGATAAGGGTAACCCATTGACCAAGTGAGTGTTCTGACCCCCAACAGATGCAATGATACTGACGAATGCAGACAATACCCGTACATGAAAGTCAAGCTTTCTGCACCAGTCACCCTCGAGAATCTGCTGCCGTACGACTTTAAGTATCGTATTTATGATAAGAACACCAAGAAAGACTGGACCAACTTCTTGCGAAAGGGAGGTGTCAGTCCTGTTCACGTTGTTGAGCTTTCACATCTTCTGCTCCTCAGCGTCGACATGCAAGATACGGTCTTCAAGGCAAGCGACTTCGCTATCATCAACTCAGGCACGAATGAAGAGTTCCGCAAGGAGTATAAGCTTGTGGTCAAGGATGACAAGGGATTGCCACTGAATCTTTCACTGCATCATTTCAAGATTCCCAACAGTGGAGGTGCTTCCAAGATCACAGTGTTCAGCCCGTACGTTGTGTTGAACAAGACTGGCGTGGACGTTCAAGTCCGCGCCAAGAGTTTCTTGCAACAAGCCAAGCCCGCGGCGGGTCAATTCCCTCTCATGGATACATCTGATCGAGAGCGGCCCAAGGCTCTACCCTTCATGTTCTCTTATGGTAATGATGATCACCGCAACCGAGCCCTTCTCAAGATTGCCGACTCGGAATGGAGCAAGCCTCAAAGTTTCGATGCTATTGGCAGTACTACTGAGGTTGTGTTGAACTCAGCCACCAAAGATAAGGAGATCCACGTGGGCGTTACTGTTGAGCCGGGTGAAGGCAAGTACAAGCTGACCAAGGTTGTTACGATTGCTCCTCGCTTCGTTCTACACAACAAGATGGACAGTGAGATTCTCGTTCGAGAATCGAGCTCCTCTGGCTATCTCACTCTCAGCGATGGCGCCCTGCAACCCCTCCACTTCATGCAAAAGTCCAAGGTCAAGCAGTTGTGTCTCTGTTACCCTGGCGTCAACAACCAATGGACATCTCCATTCAATATTGCAGACATTGGCACAACTTATGTCAAGATCGCCAAGGCTGGACAGCGACAGAACCTTGTCAAGGTCGAGGTTCTGATGGAAAACTCTACAGTCTTCTTGAACCTCAGCATGGAGAAGAAGAACTGGCCATACTCGATGCGCAATGAGAGTGATGTTGAGTTCATGTTCTGGCAAGCCAATCCCAACGTTGACGAAGATGGCGATGAGGACCGTAGTGGATGGCGGCTAATAAGATATCGTCTCCCGCCTCGCAGCATCATGCCATATGCTTGGGATTTCCCTGCTGCCAAGTTCCGAGAAATCATCATCTCTGCGAATGGCAAGGAGCGCCACGTCAAGCTGGCTGAGATCGGCAACCAGATCCCGATGAAGTTCCACACTTCTTCTGGAGCCGCTAAGATTGTCGACATCAACGTTGCTGCCGATGGACCGAAGCAAACCCTGATTCTCAGCAATTTCCGTGCCAGCAAGAGTATGTACAAGCCCAAGGCATTGGCTAGGACCAACACCGGGCCCGAGGCTTTTGAGGTCAAGGATCAGGATACAGGCGCTACATTCCGCGCACAGCTCAAGCTGGCCGGCATTGGTGTTTCCCTGGTGAACGCTCAAATGAAGGAGCTTGCTTACTTGACATTCCGCGATGTTCAATTGCGGTACAGCGACTCGCCTCTGATCCAGACAATCTCAATGGCTATCAAGTGGATTCAAATCGACAATCAATTGTACGGCGGCATTTTCCCTATGGTTCTTTACCCCAGTGTTGTGCCAAAGAAGGCGCAGGAGGTGGAAGCTCATCCATCGCTGCACGCCATGGTCAGCCGTGTCAAGGATGATTCGTATGGTGTGCTGTATGTCAAGTACGCGACCATTCTGCTGCAGGAAATGACCATTGATCTCGATGAGGACTTTGTGTTTGCTCTTATTGACTTCTCCAACGTGCGTGGTGCCAGCTGGACAGACGCTGACGATTCTGGCAAGCTGTGCGACGAGGACCTTGACATCCCTGAGCCATCAGGCCAACCAGCTGGCCAAGATATTTACTTTGAGGTTCTCAATATTCAGCCCATGCAGCTCAACTTGAGTTTTATGCGCACAGAACGTGTCAATGCTGAGGACAAGACATCATCGCGCAACCCCATTATGTTCTTCCTCAACGTCATGACCATGGCTGTCGGAAACGTCAACGATGCACCACTTCGGTTCAATGCGCTTATCCTGGACAACGTGAGGGTGACTACAGCGGTACTTATTCAGAACTTCTCCAGCCACTACAGCCAGGAGGTCATGTATCAGATCCACAAGATTCTGGGATCTGCCGATTTCCTCGGAAACCCTGTGGGTCTGTTCAACAGTATCTCGTCGGGTGTGACAGACGTGTTCTATGAACCATACCAGGGCTTGATCTTATCGGATAAGCCAGAAGAGTTTGGCCTGGGCATCGCCAAGGGAGCGGCTTCGTTCGCCAAGAAGACGGTGTTTGGCTTCAGTGACAGTTTCTCCAAGTTTACAGGCAGTCTCAGCAAGGGACTTGCCGCAGCGTCACTGGACAAACAATTCCAGGACCGCCGCCGTATGACAAGGGCCCGCAACAGGCCGAAGCACGCCTTGTACGGTGTGACTGCTGGCGCGAACAGCTTCATCACAAGTGTTGCGTCAGGCGTTGGTGGCCTTGCACGCAAGCCTCTGGAGGGTGCCGAACAGGAGGGTGCTCTGGGTTTCTTCAAGGGTGTCGGCAAGGGCATGATTGGACTGGCTACCAAGCCGGCGGTTGGTGTACTTGACATGGCAAGCAATGTCAGTGAGGGTATTCGCAATACTACAACAGTATTTGACGGTCAAGAACTGGATCGCACACGATATCCACGATACATTCCACAAGATGGCATCGTGCGCCCTTACAACCCGCGGGAAGCTCTCGGCCAATACTGGCTGAAGCAAGTTGACAACGGGCGATACTTTGACGAGCAGTACATTGGACATCTTGAGCTACCCAAGGAAGACATGGTGGTCATGATTACATATGCTCGGATCTTGCTGATCCGATCGCGACGTCTGACCAGCGAGTGGGACGTCCCTCTGAAGGACGTTCAGACTATCGCAAAGGAGCGCACTGGTGTGAGCCTGGCTTTGAGAGGAGGAGCTAACGGGCCGTTTATTCCTATTGGTGAGGGCAGTGAGAGGGGATTCTTGTACAAGATGATTGGGGTTGCGGTTGAAGAGTTTAATAGGAGGTTTAGAAGTGGAGAGTAAAAGGAGGATATTGTATGAGGGCTGTTATAATAAGCAGTAGTACGAGGGAGTTTGGAGTATTGATAGATTGTATTTACTAAGAACACGAGGTACATGAATGAAGCATGGCGATATCTACAATTGTGACTGACAGAAATGGTGACTACGCCAATTCCATCACCGCATGGAATTGGCACTCATCGAGATAGAGACCATAGATGGCTGTCTCAGTCATTCGCAGTTCATCGTCTACACGGAAGACAAAACGAATAGTGACCCAAGGCGCGAATGTGCCCGGGAAGTTCACGGCCTGGCCCGACGCTGTATATCAAGCTTGTTTACACGAATTGTAGCGACCGAGGTAACCGTAAATGAGGCCGGACCGTCGCTCTCTCTCGGCTACGCTTAGTAATGGCTCATCGGTCAGACAGGTTGTTTTGGGCCGATGAACCGAATGCCAACGCGAGGGACGGTATCGTGAGAGGTCAAGATGATGCTATCGTTTACGGTAGTTACAGCATGTTGTAATAAGTCGGTGTAGTCAAGGTTGAGGCGACACTCGGGGGTAAGAGTGGGATAGCCTGTTATCAGTGAAGCCAGAGTCAAAAAGAGGTCATCGTGGTCTCACATGCGAGGGCAACTCGGCAAAGTTGGGGGATGTAAGAGGAGAAGAGAGGAGGGGAGATAGGGAGATGCCATATAAGGCAAGGACAAAAGAGACATGTGATGTACAAGTATGGAGTAGAGAAGAGAAGAGGAGAGATTAGCAGATTAACGAAGATGAATTAGATCCAGATTGACAATGCATGCACTGTCGAAATTGAGGGGAAGCGTGTCAGTGTCAGTGTCAGTGTCAGTGTCAGTGTCGAGAAGACCCAAGACAACGGTCTTGATAGAGGCTGACGGGCGGGCCAGACCGAGATATCGACGGAGATGGCCGACAATCACAGCGACATCCAAAGGGACTATATCTTTCACGGAAGGAGACGAATGAGTTATCCATGTCTATCTCTATTTCAGGCTGACATGTGTGTGTGTATACAGTATTATTTGCAGATAATAGGCTATCCCCAGCCTCGGAAGAAGATGGTGTGAAGGGGAGGGGGGGCCCGTTAGCTGAAGCTGGGGAAAGTAAAGTAGGCTATCAGAATCCCTGTCTATGCATGTCGATAAGCTCAAGCAAGACAAGCTACATGGAAGCTGGGGAGATGAGTGGTTGTTGCTGTTACATAACGGAGGCGGGCGGCTCTTTGAAGCTGTAAGCCAAGAAGAGAATGACCTACCTAAAGAGTGATAGTGCGAGTTCGGGGTGGAAAGTAAAAAAACTGAATTTGGATTAAACATTAAAGAACGGGTGTGGCTTTCTTTTCCTGTATCAAGTGGAGAGAGATCGGAGATTCAGTCAAGAAACAGGCTTGGTCCTGATTCACCAAGAGGTCTAGACATTCAAGCATATCAGCACTCTTATCTACCTAGGTATATTCTTTGTGTCAGAATAGATAGGACCAGAACAACCTGTATCAGCTATGGCCCGGGGAAGGAGCATGCAAATGGCGACCGAGGGAAGCCAAGCTACACAAGTTCCCCCCAATGAATCGAGCAACATGGTCCTATTGGCGAATGAGGGCAAAGGGACCTCCGAGCTATGCCAATAACGAGCGTTTTCTCCGTTTGTGGGGACTACGTCAGTGGAGAAGACGAACCTGAGCTTTTGCAAACGTTCCAGCAACCTTCTAGATTAGGCATAGTACACGCCGAGGTTTAGGCCGGGGGTGGCGACTACAGAGCAGATACAGAGCAGAACAAACAGCACAGAGGATATCGTGGAGAGCATCAAGATACAGAGCAGAATACAGAGAATGGGGATGAGTATTCTTCAGTGAGAAGAGGTAGTACGTCTGTGCTACTGTCGCTGCTACAATACCTGCAGTGCACATCTATTCTTCGGATTGTTCAACACCAAAATATACAGAGTCAAGGCATCTCCGAAATATATGGACCCCAACTGATAAGCTCACAGTCCAGATCCCTTGACATCCTTGTTCTTGTCCTCGTGCTCACCTCCTCAAAAAAGATCGTCGTCTGAACAAACATTGGCTCAAGTCCTTTACTTTTTAGTCTGGGGTTTAATTGAACCAACAGGCCAATCTACATGCCTCCATAGATAATGAAGCACACCCCTAGTTAGTGTTACACACTCCCTGGAGGCAAAAAAAATACGCTGGGTTAAAAAAGTCAAGCAATCCCCAGATTAAAAAAAAAATTGTCGACCCACGAAGATCGTCTCTTCTGTCAGTTCAGTTCAGTTCAGTTCAGTTCAGTTCCATTGTCTGACTCCATTCTTCAAGCGTCTCCAGTTTTGAGGGCTAGACAACTTTTTTGCTGAACAAAAGCCCTTGTTTCCTTCAAGGGTCCTTCTTGCTTCTTTCTCTTGTGCTTCACTGCCCAAGCTGTTGAAGCTTCGAGGTCTCACCTCTATCGTTATCTTTATACCCTTTTTTTATATACCCCAATTGTGAGAGTGAGAGTGAGAGTGAGAGACGGTCAAAATGGCAGACTCAAACATCCACCATAATCCCGACCCGGCTCTCGAGCCCTCCCACCAACACCACCACCAACATCATCACCACTCTCCCCGCGTCGACGCCCCCGGCCACGATGATCCCGTCTACACAACCGGCACCACAGACGCGCCCGCCGTGGTCCCTCCCCAGCGCCACTCCCACGACCTCGCTGAGAAGGAAAAGGAAAAGGAAAAGGCCGGCGTGCACACTCCTCCTGACTACAGCGACCACGAGAAGCACGAAGCTGGCGTCGTCGACGAATCCGCCCGCGCAAACTCCCACAGCGACAGCCCCGCTGTCGTCGGCTGGCGCAGGCGTCTCGGCCCTGTATATCGCTACCGCCGCCCCATAATCCACCTCGTCCTCTTCTGCCTCTTCACCGGCTGGTGGATCGCTTCTCTCGTGCTGCACCGCAACGACAAGAACTGGGTCGTTCCCTTCCTCTTGTGGCTCGCCATCACTCTGCGTCTCGTCTTCTTCCACGTTCCTAGTCGCCATGTCTCCAACGTCATCAAGAAGGTCTGGCTCAACACCGCCGTCAGGATCTACGACCTCATCCCCGCCCACCTGCGCACTCTTGCTGGCGCTACCGTCACTGTAGCTGCTATCCTCATCGGCGCTTTTGTCTCCGAGGAGGTCGCTGACAACACCCGTGAGAACCGCGCCGTTAGTCTTTTCGGCATGGCTGTCTTCCTCTTCATCCTCTGGGCTACTAGCAAGGACCGCAAGCGCATCAACTGGCGCACTGTCATTGGCGGCATGCTCACGCAGTATGTTATCGGTCTCTTCGTCCTGCGAACGACCGTTGGATATGACATCTTCCGCTTCATCGCCGACCGCGCCGCTGATCTGCTGGGCTTCGCCAAGGCTGGTGTTGCGTTCCTGACCAGCGAGGACGTCGCCAACACTGGCAACTTCTTCTTCGGTGTCATCCCCGCCATCATCTTCTTCATCTCCCTCGTCCAGGTCCTCTACTACATCGGTTTCGTCCAGTGGTTCATCGTCAAGTTCGCTACCTTTGTCTTCTGGGGTCTCGGAGTCTCTGGCGCTGAGGCCGTCGTCGCTGCCGCTACACCCTTCATCGGCCAGGGAGAGTCAGCCATGCTTGTCCGTCCTTTCGTTCCTCACATGACCAAGGCCGAGCTTCACCAGATCATGACCTGTGGTTTCGCTACCATCTCTGGATCCGTCCTTGTCGGCTACATTGGTCTCGGTCTCAACCGCGAGGCTCTTGTGTCGTCCTGCATCATGTCCATCCCTGCCTCTCTGGCTATTTCCAAGATGCGATATCCCGAGACTGAGGAGACTCTCACAGCTGGTCGTGTAGTCATCCCCGACGATGATGAGCACAAGGCTGAGAACGCTCTCCACGCCTTCGCTAACGGTGCTTGGCTCGGAATCAAGATCGCCGGTACCATTGTCTGCTCTCTTCTCTGCATCATTGCTCTGGTCGCATTCATCAACGGTCTCTTGACCTGGTGGGGACGATACCTCAACATCAACGATCCCACTCCTCTTACTCTCCAGCTCATTCTCGGATACCTTCTCTTCCCCGTCTCTTTCCTCCTCGGTGTATCTCGCACCAACGGAACCAACAAGACTGGCGACATTCTTCCCGTCGCCAAGCTCATTGCCGAGAAGATCATCACCGTACGTTTCTCCTCCCCCTTTCCACTCACTCACCAGATACTGACACATTCTAGAACGAGTACAAGGCCTTCTCCCTCCTCACAAACCCCTCCCCCAAGGACAACGAATTCTACGGCCTCTCCCCCCGCTCTCAGCTCATCGCCACCTACGCCCTCTGCGGCTTCGGTAACATTGGCTCCCTCGGTATCCAGATCGGTATCCTCAGCCAGCTCGCCCCCTCTCGTGGCGGTGATGTTGCCAAGCTTGCTGTCTCGGCTCTCATCTCTGGTGTTCTCGCCACCCTCACTTCTGCCAGTGTCGCTGGTCTCGTCGTCACCAACCAGCTTTCAAGTTTCGGCCAGAACGCTTCCTCATAATTGGTCATGATGATGAAAATGTAAGAGAATGAGGAAAGATGTGTGTACGAAAAGGATGTTTGAAGGGTCGATGATTATGTCGATATGCTATACTATACTATACTACACTACTTACAAATGCTATATTGAAGACCACGAGATGGTACTAATTCACATCACTTCTTTGCCGTGATCTCACTTCGATTCTGCTATACTTGATCTTACTACGCCATACTCAGTCTCACATTTCCCTTGTTCTGCACACCTACATGGTCACTCATAACTGAAAACTTTGACGATATCACTGTACCACACTCGTCCGAGACACAGGCCACTCCACGACCCATCACACCACAAAACACCAAGCGGGGTCATGATGGACAAAATTTTCGTAGATCTATCATGGCATGAGGATAATCAGATACGGTTACCCAAGTCAGACGCATTGGCCCATCATCGTCTGATCGACAGATAAGCGGACCGAACTGCCGGAGATGACAACTCCCAGTGGGTTGGTACGTTATAAGCGACATAGGGGTGTCTATAGTCGACGTGGTTATAGCTGATGACATGCATCAAGACTAACAAGAGACAGAGGATGTGATACAAGTATCCGTGTTCGTGATCTATCTAAATTAGGTGGTATCAACTATTTATTAACCGTAATCATCATATCCACATATATATATCCTCATCCTTCATCCCTAACTATTCTGCTTCACCAACTTTTTAAACTCCTTTGACGTCCTACTACTCGATCCATCACCCCTGCTCGACTCCCCATCCTTATCCGACCCCCTCTCCTTCTCTTTCTCCTTCTCCTCCTCCTCCTTCTTCTTCTTCATATGCTTTATGGCATCCTGCGTCAACTCCTGTCTATCCAACAACTCCCACACGTCCTTCTTTCGCGTCTTCCGATCGCCGATGCTGATGAGCAGACCAGCTGTGATGTTGCAGGTTATGCTCACACAGAGGATCACGGTGGTCAGAGCGAAGGGGCGTGTGTGGTAGTCGATGCCCCAGGTACATGCGCCGAGGGATATTTGGAGACAGGAGTGGCAGTCGAGGAGGATGACGATGGCGGTGAGGTATTTTTGGGGGAAGGCGAAGTGGGTGAATGTCTCGTTGGGTTTGTAGAAACTGTGTGACTTGGCCATTTTCTTCTGATGGTGCTGCAGGCTCTTGAATTGAGCAAACGTCAGAGCGGGCATATCTGAATCAGGGCTGTTGGACTTGGCGCCTTCTAAGTCAACAGTCTCAGGACTCTCAGGTTGCGGTTGAGGTTGGTTATCCATCGTGCCGACGGTTCCGTCTCTCTCGGGGTTATAGTCCTGAGCTTCGAGAAGAGCGCGAGCCTGATGGCCCGTCAAGTGCGAATGCTCCGGATTCGTAGACACACCCGGCGGAACACGCTTCTTCTGTAATCTGTTCCTCGGCTTCTTTCCCTGCTCAGCTCTCTTGATCAAGCGCGAGAAGCGCCAGATGAAGAACATGTGGTATGTATCGACAGCTCGGAAGGGCGCGAGACCATCACCCATGACGGCGAAGAGCGCGACCAGAACACTGTCGATGACGTGGATTGCGTAGACTTGCTTCTCACCGACGTAGATCCAGCCGATGAGGAAGAGAACCCAAGCCAGACCGAAGAGCGTGATGAGTGTGGCGTAGAGTGTGACGAGGAAACCGAGGGGACGTCTAACGTATTGGCCGAAGCCCTTCATGCGACGCTTGAACCGCGCACGGCGAGAGTGCAGCATATGTCGAACATGATCATCCAGCTCGGCCTTTTCCTCTGGCGTCCAGCCATCAAGGTTCGTTCCATGTGGAAGCGCCGCGTAGTGCGAGTCTGTCAAGCGGGAGGTGATGGTGTTACTCCGCTGCGGGAAGCGAGGTTGGTCCTCTTCTTCTTCTGCCTCAGCTTCTGCAATCGGCGGGATTGTAGCGGTCTCTTGTGCTTCCAGTGCGGCTTCGCGACGTCGTTCCTGTTCAACGGCGCCTCGGGCCCAGTCTGCTTGGGGATCGTGTCGGGATAGAGCGTAGGTCGGTCGACGGTTGACCCATTTTCCAAGATCGGGAACGAAGAGGGAGTTTTGGACGTTTGTTAGTGTTGAGAGGGTTTGGACTTCGGGGTCTGTGATTGTTAGATTTGATGATGTCGATGGCGTGAATGTGGATGTTCTTACCGATGACATCGAGCCAGTCCACAAGTTCCTGGTCGTATTCATCATCGCGACGATCGTCATCTCGCTGCCCCATAGGTACAGCCATTTGATCTTCGCCAGATTGCCGACGATGCCCAGGCCAGAAGAAGCGACTCGCACGCCGCAGCCGACCAAGGCCGCCCCTCCCATTCGTGTTCTCCTCGGGAAGCGAACCCGTCGGCGACAGAGGAGCAGACTGATCATCGTTGATCCCTAGCTCAGCCAGACTCGGCCGTCCTCCCTCCTCTGTAAGTCGCGGCATCGCCACCTGCGGAACCCTCCTGGAATGGCGAGCAAGCCCATCCGAGACCCTCGCGCGCTCAGGCTGCGAGATGCTCCTGGGTCTCCCATCATCGCTGAACCCATCAAACTGGCTCGTCACACTATGATTCGAATAGACCGACCCGTTTGAATTTCGGCGGATGCGGATACTAGGCTGTCTAGCCTGATCGACCGGCGGTCTTCGTCTCGTCTGCTGTGGATAATTCGAAGATTCTTGATAGGACGGAAATGCCGAGAGGGACGTCTGCGATGGGAAGCGCGGGAACGACGATAGCGATGTCTGCGATTGTGCTGAGGGCGCTTGGCTCAGCGGGTTGAAGTAATCCGATGCTGTTTCTTCGACGGGGCCTGGACTTCCGGGATCGGGAGGCACGGGGCGTGAGGACGAGGGACTCGGAGAGCGGCGGTTGTTGTATTGGCCCGTTACGTTGAGATGGCCCGAGGGCTGAAGGCGATTATTATTGGAAGCCATGCCCATGAAGATGCATGGTAGAAGGGAGAGAGTATTAAAAAAAGGGAGAGTCGAGATGAGGTGAGAAAACAAAGTTAAACTTGTAGTGATACTGAACTGAACTGGAGTGGTAGAGGCTGGAATTAGTCAGTCGTCACAACATGAGCAGTTTGGGTTTAGTTTCGCGGCCTTGATTAACCGCTTGTCAGTGACGATCAGCCATTTTCACTCTCAAAACAAGAAAAGTTTAGTTGAGCCGTAGCGTCTCGTAGGGGCACCTCCTACGTAAAGGTCGTTAATCAGGTCGTGCAGGAGTGGGTCGCCCTACGTCAGAGGTTGATGCCGCTATGGCCAGTAATCTCCAGCCCCGATAAAAAGGTTTGGCGCCCAGGGGTCAGTTAGTGCCGGGACATCCGCGATATCCATCATGAGCCTCTGTTTTGTGAAAAAGTGTGTATATCCGCGGGAATATAACAAAGCATTATTCATGATGACTGTGATGATAGTCTGCTGATGCATCAGACATTTTGGTACTGCTACGGAGATAACGTGATATCACGGAATCTACAGGAGCCTCTCTACTACCTCTTCATCTGTAATCACTAATCCACCAGCCAACGCCACTAGATTACCACCCGCAATAATTACATCACAGCTTCTCCAGATAAAGACAAGGACAGCCGTTTCATCTACGCTGAACCACAGGCTGACAAGACAGCTTGGCAATACACTTTGGAGAGTAAATCTCTTGGCTTGTGAACCCTTGTTTTCCAAATCAGGATTCTGTTTAATTTTTAAGCTTATTATTCCTGTGCAGAGGCCATGAGTGCAGGCATCTCCATGTTTGGTGAACCACCCTACACCTGGATGATATTTGGACAACACATCAACGCTGCGCTATTGTTTGAGATGCGAGGGGGAGCAAGTAGATATTTGGTGATTATGCTTTAATTTAGATTTATGACGTGGATTATAAGTATGCTTCGCTTGGTACTGGAGTTGTGTGATTGATGCGTGCCAGACATTACTCGCTCCAAGACAAAATGATGGTAGGCGACTTTGTGTTGTTGTGCTACGTAGCACCATGGAGACCTGCTTTTCTGAGAATCTCGAATCTCGATCGATCAGCATTATGTTCCAGGCATTTTCGCTTAAACAATTTTTCCAATTTAAAATTTTAACTGCAGAGTAATTATCCTACAAACTATACGGAATAATCATTCCCTCGTTTTCTCATAATAATTACTGGTTCCAACGCGACAATCGTGTCAATCCAGACCCAAATCATAGACGCATTCCAGCATGTCTCCCTTAACGAATCATTAACCAATGATAGGGCTTATGGTCTAGGGGTATGATTTTCCCTTCGCATCTTTAAATCGACGCTTGGGAAAGGTCCGGGGTTCAATTCCCCGTGAGTCCATCTGATTGCGTTTCTTTTTGTCCATGCGCTCTCTCTTTCTTGGTGGTCAGTCAATGTTTAGATATCTGTCGTTGTTCTTTCAGTGCCCGTAGCTTTGACTCCAAACAAGCATTTTTGCCAAAGCTTGTCTCAACTCACCATCACTATCCCCAAAGGCTACCAGTCAATCATCCTTCAACCAGAATCACAACCAACAAAAAAAATCACCATGAACAGCAAAAACCATGGACTCACGGGGAATTGAACCCCGGACCTTTCCCAGAGATCTTGCTTCTGATTATATGTCAGAGTGAAGATGCGAAGGGAAAATCATACCCCTAGACCATAAGCCCGATGAATGATTACATAATACTTGTTCCCGTGCTGTCCCATATTCGCTCGCTGAGGAGCGCGGAGTTTGGTGTTCCACGGGCTCCGTGGACTGTCCGAAACACTCCCGGAACCCCGACAGCTGTCAGAACCACTGCAGGTCGATACCATGAAACAAAGGAACCCTTTTGTTTCTGGTTGCTGTGGTTTGGCGGCTGCGTATTATTCATTGGTTTCATCGTACTCGTATCGTGCTTGTCTAAGCCTCAGCACTAACGGCCGAGCAACCGAACTCACCAATGCTTTTGTCAATTGAACACGAGTTCCTATTCTTGACAAACTTTGAGAGTCCTCAAAACTGTTGGACAGTATTTTGTCGGTTTGTTTGAAGTGTGGTCTGAGTGGTTCGATATGGAGCCCTGGAACACAAGGCCGCGGGCCGTGGGCGGCTTTTGAGCTAATGCTGCAGCTGCCGAGACATGACTCTGAGGCACAACAGTCAACCCGCCCTAAAGCCTGAGGGGGGAAGCTGCATATAGTTATGCGGGGAGACCGCTCTCGGTAGGTTGAGAGATGCTGGCAATTGTGGGATATGCAGTCATTCGGAAGTGCTGTCGATCTGCATCCGGTAGGCGACTTTCATCGTCGTTGAGGTCATGCGACTGATGACTGACAGTGGAATTGTCCTATCAACTTCCCGGCCGATTGGGTACACATATCGCTAAAAATGTATGCTATAATGAGCCGGGCATTACACAAAAGCGGCTGCGGATAGCTAGACAAGTTTACACAGGAATACGGATGTGATTCAACAGGAGCTCAATCCCCGACATATACACAAATGTCGATCAAAAGCTTATATTCAATAAGTATCAACCTTGCAGAAGCTCCAAGTACCGCGGCCAGATTTGCAAGCGATACGGTAGGGGCTATACACATCCCCGTGGTTGTCGCCCGACCGATGCAGGGGACTCGACAAATGGCCGGTGCTTACCGAACTCTCCGTGTCGCTGGAATGTCGAGTGCCATTGAATAGTATTAGAAGCAATGTTAAATAATTGTGATTAAAAAGCGTGTCGAGGGCCGACCAGGACAGCAGGTCGTTGTGTCGTCCGTTGAGGTGTTTTGTAACAAGGCGTCAAGGCATGTACCGACAGATCAGCCAAGAGCAGTGCATGTCGAGCTAATGCACCAACAACAGGGAAAAAAGGTTGTTGTGTTTTGGAGAGCCAATTAGTTCCACACTCTTTGAGAACTGGTGCACGCATGGTCTTCGACTCCTATCAGCTGCCAAGACTGCTGTAAGCTCCGTATGTTCGTGCTGCTCGCTGGCCTGTGACCCTCTAGAGAGCCCATGGACACTATTACAGGGCAATTCAATCTTGAGCGACTAAATATCCTACCCACCGTGTTCTAGCCGTCCTTCGCTCTTACTGCTGTACATTCCCCTCAATGCCGAAGCTTCTCACACTCCTCCCAGCCTCTTCATGCACAAGGCCATACCCAATCTTGACGTTAGACCCTTCATGCGCTCCTAGCACTTGGAGGTTCGATGCTCTTGAAGCTTCCATGATAGATGATGGCTTCATATCACGCATAGTCCCCTCCTCGCGATAGGCCTGTAGACCTAACAACACGCCAATGACTGCCAGGAATATACTTGCCGCATATACGCTAAGGAGCTGAGTCTTGTTGTAGTGAAAGAAAGTAGCTATCCTCTCACGCCGGCAAGGATAGGCTGTTGAAGGACCTCCCTTGGCAATACCAGATGGTTTTCCATTAGCGGCCCATGACACAACCATGAAAGAAGGCTCCTCGAAAATCGAGATGATCATGTCCTCGTATAGCTTTTGGATACCGCGGTGAAGATTCTTGACTGGGAGGTAGTTCAACGGCGTGAACAAACGCGTGTATAAAAGGTCCGACTTTACTTTGTTATATGGTACCTCCATAGTTCCATTGAGGCACTGCCTCAACCTAGAGCCGATAGAATGGTAAGCTGCTGTCCGGCGGTACCTTTTGACATCATTGGGGAATATGTAGTTGCTGTCAGGGATAGCACGTGTTCGGTCTTCTAGTCTCTTGTCGGGGTCTTTCTCAGATATGTATGTCGTATCAACCACCTTTCTTAGGTATTCGTGTTTCTTAATTTCAACAAGTTTGTCACCGCGTGTATAGTTGAACTGGACAGTATAGTTGACTTCGTAATGCTCACACCCAATGATAACAGGCGTATATGCCTTCCTGTATTCCTCTGTGCCTGGAATATATGGCTGAGGGACCGAAAGATCATCGACGGTCGCGTATCCAATCCACATAATAGGCTCTGTTCTAAAGGCTCCAAAGTTGCTCGGATACGGAGGACGTTGAGTCGGTCTCCCCCCAGGATAAGACACCATTTGGGGATTGCCATACTCGCCACGGTCGTTGACGGCGTAGTACGTCAGGTTTCCCGTGGGCGCTAACACAGAGGTATTGAATGGTGCTGTAGCATTTCCGAGCTTCTTAACCTCAGAATTTACTCCAGATGCTAGCTCCTCACACTTATAGCCAGGGGCAAGAAAGTTGATGACATAGGAACAGTTCCATCCCACTCCGCAAATCTCAACCGTTGCTTCCTTGCGGATTATGGATTCGCTCATAAGTGTTGATTTCGTACGGATGAACATGTCGTACTGCCGGCTAGGGACAGTGTAGTAATCAAAACCATATGGTTTAGAGTCTGAGGGGCTCTCACCCGGAGGAATAGTCGAATTATACAGTGACATTGAGGTCACAAACTGGTCGTTTATCTTCAGAGGGTTGCGCCAATATATGTTCTCCTCGTTGCCAAAATTCAAAGTTCGAACAGATGGGCACGAGGTTATTTCTTCGAATACTCCAAAGACAACCGAGAGAGTTTCAGAGGTCAATATCACAACAAGAGGAGTGACCCAGCAGTAAATGGCGAGCAGGGTACCGACTCTACTCTTGCGGATAGAGCTCCAGGTAAAGAGGGAGAATATGTCCGAATTGGCTGTAAAAATAGAATTAATTGTCTCAACACGGGCTGTTTTGAAACGGACCACTCTCCACGCTCTTTGGTGAAAAGCAATGGTGACAGCTGTGCCGAGACTGGCTTTGGCACAGAATGCGATGGCGGTTCCATAGCGTAGCATCAAGGATTGGTTGATGGCTTCTCTGCCGTCGAGATGAAGGTACAGTAAGTGATGGCCAATAGCGAACAGAGTGCCAATCAGGACCAGAAGTAACATGTTCCAGGGTTTACGTCTGTACGCATTCCAAAACCTCCAGAGGTTGTTGCTGCTGCGCTGGGCCAAGGCAAGCTCATCGAGCTTTCTGCCATGTTTTCCAGGCTCAACATCCCCCTTGACCAAACTCGAGCTCCGAGATGTTTGAGTTTCGCGGTGTTCGTCCGGGCGCAAAAGCATGATGTCGTCGGCGACGGCGATCGACCTTTCATCTCGTTCACAATCATTCTCGGCGTAAGAAGGGAGGGATCTTGGTGATGGAAACATTTTGTCGCGTACACGAGAGCTAGTGCGGTATTGGAAAAGGTCAAATGGACTCTAGCAGCGTAAGAATTGAAGGTCATTGCAAGAACCAAGTTCCGCTTGTGTCCACAGCCTCGTTTTGAGAAGCAGGCTGTAGGTAAATATGCAGCTTATGGAAGACTTCGCGCTGTGGCTGGGGTGAGCACCGAGACCTATGCTGGCTGAAAACAATACACACCAATCATGATGTGTTACACGAATGCATAATAACGAAGTGCAGCGCCTGCTTATGCCGAGCAACGGGTGTGCTGGGACCAATGAAGATGACATAGCCACCTGTACTCAGTGGCAGAAGACTTAAGCTCGTGCAAATATCTTTTACTCTTGAACCAGCCCAGACTTGTACTCATAAGATTCTCGGTGTAACAAACCTATGATATCCCGCGTGCATCTAGGCTGAGACTTTATGCGAGAAGACGCCGTAAGCCAACAATGAATGTGGCAGAGAGCCTTAATGAAGCTGGCGGAGGAAAGTGAGAGAGAGGGCTAGCTAGAGGGCGCAGAAATAGGATTTAACGCCTTATGGCTCCAGACTGCTACCATTGGAGGTGAGAAAGAAAAGCTCTCAATTTATCAATAAAAAGGATGACATGTTTTGTGTAACTCAAATAAATTCAGCAGCAACATCATCATAAGCCCCCTTCAACAACACAAGTAACTCGTCCATCTCTTCCTCCGTGATCGTCAACGGCGGCGAAACAATAACATGATCGCCCACTATTCCATCAGCAGTCCCAGAGCCAGGATAAACAGCCAAACCCAACTGAAAAGCCCTTTCTTGGACCTTGACACCAAAATGAATCTTGCTATCAAAGGGTGTCTTGGTCTTTTTATCCTTCACAAACTCAATACCCCAAAACAATCCCCTTCCTCTGATATTTCCAACAAACTCCAGATCTTGGAAGACTTCGACAAGGGACTTGTGTAATCGTGCTCCGAGAGTAGCAGCGCGAGAAACCAAGTTGTCTCGACGGATGATCTTCTGAATCGCTAGTGCAGCTGCACAACTCACGGGGTGAGCTTGATACGTATGTCCATGGTTGAAACTCGCTGTTCCCTTCTTCAGCGTCTCGATGATCTTTCTGTGCACCAACGTCGCAGCGATAGGAGCATATCCGCCTCCGAGACCCTTCCCTGTTGTGACGATATCAGGACGAACGTCGCCGTCTTGCTCAAAGGCGAAGAACGTTCCACATCGCCCGACTCCGCACATGACTTCGTCGAGGATAAGAAGAATACCATGCTTTCGGCAGACCTTTCCAACACCTTCGAAGTATCCGGCAGGGGGAGAGATACAACCTGCTGTTGCGCCACCAACTGTCTCTGCAACGAAAGCCATGATAGTGTCTGGACCGACAGCCTGGAACTCTGCCTCGAGCTCGTCGACTAATCTTTGACCGTAGTCTTGTTCTGATTCATTGTACTTTCGTACCCGGTATTCATACGCTGGACTAACGTAGCTGACATTGTCGAGAAGAATGGCACCCTCATACGGCGCCCTTCTCGCCACGAAACTGCCCATGCTCATAGCACCGATAGTGTTCCCATGATAAGCCCGTCTTCTAGAAACAAACTTGGTTCGCTGCGGCTGTCCATTCTCAACATGATACTGCCTCGCAATCTTCATCGCCGAATCCATAGCTTCACTCCCAGAGCATACAAAGTACGCTCTCGTCAAGTCAAACGGCTCTCCTTCTAGGACCAAGTTTGCGAGATCCTCTGCACTATCGGTTGTGTATGCCATGGTGTGGACGTACGACACGTTCGACATCTGCTTGACCATTGCATCGCAGACTTCAGTGTTTCCATGGCCGATGATGGAGACTGCAGCGCCCGCGCAGCCGTCAAGAATTTTGCGGCCTGATGAGAGTGTGATCCAGACGCCTGATGCGGATGACACGGTTTCTGGGCGTGTGAGGAGGGAGCGGTGCATGAGATGGGGCTCTGAGACCGAGGAGAGTTGAAGGTCGCCCATTGTGTCTTGTAAGAAGTTGTTCCTTTAGTAGATGGACACTCAGATGTAAAGATGGAAAGGATATTTTGGATAGATGATTGAATGACTTTATAAAGAAGAGAATGAAGTCCTGTCGGTTCTTATCAAGTTTGAGGTGGAGCTGAAGCCACTCGGCTTAGAAAGGCGATTCGGGTCTGGATACTTTTCTCGGGTTTCGAGGAGACGCGAACGAATGGGGTCACAGCTTTCAGCACTGTAGTTTCAGGATAATTCAGACTACCTTGGGTTAATAAAGGTCGGTTTAGAGTAGTTTAGGACAAGCTAAGGAGAACCATCTTTCCAGCAGGATACGCGACAAGTTTGTTTTAAAAAAATGTTAACTTTAGGATTAACAAATCAAGACCTAAGCTACGTTTTCATCGCCCATATTATCCATACTCGTCGACAAAAGATGCGGATCATCACAAAACGACAGTAACCTCCACCAATCCTTACCCACAAACTCACTCCCGCTCGCCTCCTCCAGAAATCCAAGCCCATCCGCCTCCACGCCCTGCTCAGCATCGCCAGCAACCAACTGATGCAACTTCGACCCATCATCCGTCGAGACCAAACCCGCAGGTCTATCAAACGTCTGTCTCGGCATGCCCTGCAATGGCGCAAGATGTATCGAGTCCTCCAACTCCGGATAATCATACCTCGACTTCTTAACCCTCCGCCCCTCACTAACCCTAGTCATAATACTCTTTGCCGTGTTCAAAACATCGATCCACTCCTCCGCCAATCTCCAAACCTTGCCTATTCTTACTAAAACAGCCATTGTCCTTTCTGCTTGGGCATCAGCGTCAGAGGTTTGACTTGGCGTGAAGCCCATGAAGTTGGGGAATGCTGCGCCGTATATACTCCAGAGAGTGGAGGAGAAGGCGCATAGCCCGGAGAAGGGGGTGCGGAGGGGACAGCCGACGTGTTCGAGATCGGAGAGGAGAGAGGATATTTGGGATGCTGCGTCGTAGAGATCGAAGACGTTCTGGAGCCAGAATGAATCGGGGCCTCGGGCTTTGAGAAGTGGTGGTTCGATGGGGCCGCGGGGTATGACTTCATCTACTGGACTGAAGGGGATGAATTCTCGGCAGAGAAAAAGTAAACTACTATTGATCAGTATTGAACTTGGAGTTGAGATGCAGGGCTTACCTGACGTAGTACACCAAGTTGATGTATCCAAACCTCTCAGCCTGTCCTCGCTGAGCATGCACCGATACCTTGGTAGCAGGATACTTCATCAGAGCATCCTGAGACTCTCGCCACTTGATCAAGTCCTGCTTCATCTTGCTCCAATCTGAAGTCTCGTTGAACGGGCACTGCTCTGGCTCCGTCATACCAGGCTGTCTTCTTCCGCCCTCAGCGATCCACGTATGAATTCTCGACCAGATACGTAAACCCTGAATGAGAAGAACAAGATGATCATCTGGTCCGTGGCTTCTCAGACTATCATCTACTGTTGTTGGCTGAGGACTCTGCCCAAAGAGAAACTGGGTATCGTTTACTGGTAGGGAGAAGTGCATGTCTCCATCAGAGAACATAGCCTGTCGTCTCTTCCCGCAACTAAGCAGTCTGTCCATCTTGAAGCACGTCCATAAAGTTCTCTTTTCAAGTTCCGAAAGCGTCTCTCTCTTGCCACAGCTTGCGAAACCAGTGCTAAGTAGCCCTTGAGCCATTCTCGTTGCAATACCGCAGTGCATCCAAGCATTGAAGCCATCTCCGTCTCCCCAGTTGCAGAGCGAAAGTATGAGAAAGGTCTGGATGAGAGCTAGGCTTGGGCCGCTCGTTACCCTTTTTTGTACCTCGTTGGCTATGAAGAGGATATTCTTGTTGTTGATATCGGCGGTGTAAGCCTCTGTATATCGATGTGACACTGCAACAATGGCGAGGAGTCGGAGTTTCTGGACGACGCTGAGCTCATCTTGTCGATATTCAAGATCATCCGGATGGAGAAAGCCAAACTCAGGAAATTGGGCCCGAAATAAGTTGATGGCAGATATCACTTGCGTTCGAAGCGTCTGATCAAAGACTCGATTAACATCTTGCCAAACATCACCTGAGACATCTGTTCGGCTCTGATCAACACTCAATCGCTGTCTTTTAGCAGGTCTTTTCGGCCCTGAGCTCTGACCGAGAACTGGACCACCCAAGACACAGGTCTCGGTGCAACCGCTCTTTATGCAGCCTGCACAAGGGGGCTGGTCATTATGTCTGCATTTGACTTTCGATCTTCTATGGATGATGGTCAGACGCAGTCTTGGGTCTTAGAAGAGCGGTATTACCTGCATCTACAAACACGTTAGAACTACACACAAGGCATTGAAGATGTGGTTAGTTACCTCTCGCACGCAATTGTCGTTCTCATTGTCTCTGTTTCCGATCTCGCGTTTCAATTGATATGAGTCTGGGATGATTCAGGCGGGGCTTCGGGTTTGTTTTGGTGAGGTTGTTTTCGGGCCCAAACCCGATTCGGGTTTGACCAAAGAAACCTCGGGTCTAGCTCACGTGCCATGAGAATACGCGAATAAGTGAAATTGAAAGAGTAACGGATTTATCTCACTGAGCAGTGGGAAGTAGAAATAGGTGGTCAAATTAATCAAAGCGATCGGGAAGGGTATAATAGTTATAGGGTGATACTTGTAACGCCTATACACGGAATGTTCACTCTCGTTATCCCCAGCTGTATGTTTGATCTTCTTATAACATTAGACTGAGCTGTCATCGATCAATGAAATGGACTATTAATAACCACGCTTTCTACGTCGCGTGCTGAAAATGCCGCCGCGAGATAGGCGATTATGGTGGCGAAAGCTGCAACCTAGCCTTTCTCTGTAGACCAAGCTCGAAGCTATTGACTCGAAGTCGCAGCCTTGAAGTGGTCAATAGCACCTTGGATTCTGATCCAGCGGTCTTGACTGGGGAGCACTGGAAGACCGCCCATTTCTTCGGGTGCCGAGAGCGCCGAACCCACCCCGGGTCTGCTGGCGGCGTTGATAACCGAATGATGCAAAAATTCCATCCCAG
Source organism: Fusarium chuoi (assembly GCA_022627125.1). Classification (NCBI taxonomy): domain Eukaryota; kingdom Fungi; phylum Ascomycota; class Sordariomycetes; order Hypocreales; family Nectriaceae; genus Fusarium; species Fusarium chuoi. The sequence continues at coordinate 215,067 of JAJALE010000884.1, read as the reverse complement.
CCTTAAGATTCTTGGCGTTTAATTGGTTTCTTCGTACTGGTACGGTTAGTCGGCTTACAACAACAGTCTTGAAACGCCAAGACGAAACAAAGAATGGTTCCATCCAAAGTGTAATAGCCGTCAGGGGTCGCCCAATCATTTGAAACGCTTTCAACAGACAGGCCCAGCTTGTCGGCTTCCGGCCAGGACCCGAGTTTCATGATTGGCCGTTCTAGCCGTCGCAGCACTAGACTCGCCTTCTAGTAAGATACATGCAGTCTGGTGATACCATCACTCGTATAGATCGGTTAATTCGGATCTCAACTGTGAGGAAGTACGGCATCGTTTGCAGAAACTTCAAAACATCTTGGGTCTGGTGTTGTCGCTTATGTTTGACCACTCTTCAGATTACGAGATGAGCACGAGAAGTTGTTCCGAGAGCATGGGATCTGGGCAAATAGGGTATTAGTGTAGATGGTCACAGTCGAGGTGAGAGCTATATAAAGCTTGGCATGTCTATTACAAATTGTTCTCATCAACCAACTCAACTCACTTCTATTCTTTACCTACTTGAGCTTTGCTTGACGCAATATCTTCAAGTTTCTTAATCTGCGTTAATTCTATCTTTACCTGCTGGTCAGAACTCATCCACCGCTTTAATATCTTTTTATCCTTCAAGATGCATTTCTCCAACGTTATCCTCTCCACTCTTGCTGCTCAGGCCCTTGCCCAGGACAACCGTGCCCCACGCGCTCGCATTGGACAAGTTGCTGTAAGTAACTCTTTAGAATCTTTCCAGTATCAAGCTAATAGCCCGCAAGGCCCTGGTGGTTGCTGCTGCTCTTCCAGTCAGAGCTCTTCCAGTCTTTGATGTCGTTGAGGCCCGAGATGTAAGTTCCTCAACCTGCCTCTACCCAGTCATTGACTAACAAGGATAGCGCCATCATGAGGGCGTCAATGCCAAGAGAGACGATGAAGACGAAGACGAAGACGAAGACGAAGACGAGGAACCCATTGAGGGACTTGTCGCCCGCCATCACCAAGAAGCGCACGGCAAGGCTGCTGCCAAGGCTACCAATCACCACAACAAGAATGGCAAGCGAGATGAGGTCGCCCAGGGGCTTGAAGTGCGAGACGTCGAGGACGAATCCGAAGAAGACACCGATGAGCTCACCACCAGAGATGTCGAGGAAGACGACGAAGACGAATCTAGCGAGCTTGAAGCCCGAGCAGCAAAGAAGGGCAAGAAAGGCAAGAAGGGCAAAAAGGGAAAGAAGGGCAAGAAGGGCAAGAAGGGTAAGAAGACTGGCAAGAAGGGCAAGAAGGGCAAAAAGGCTGGCAAGAAGGCTGGCAACAACGCCAACAAGAACGCCAACGCCGGTGCTACCAACGGAGCAGCCAAAACTGGCACCAACACCAATACTGGAACCAACAACGGAGCAGCTAAAACTGGTACCACCGCCAACAACAATGCCAACACTGGCACTACCAATGGAGCAGCCAAAACTGGCACGACCGCCAATAACAACGCCAACAGCAACACTCAAGCCAAGGCTGGTACTACTGCTTAAGTGTGCATCCTGGACCAGGCAAAGGATAGGGTAGAAGGGCGATATGCCCCTAGTTAGCGCAGGTAGCTAATAGCAACCCTATTCTCAATAGTTAATACTTGTAATGGTTCTAAGGCTGCTAGTATTTATGTTACTCCCAACTTAGGCATTGGCCTTGAAGGGACATGTTTAACAACGTCTGGCTCAGTGGACTGAACAAGCATCACTTGCAATCTCAAGTGTTGCCAGTTAAAGATAACAAACGAGGAAAATACTCACCTCCTTCACACAAAAACGTCTGTCAATATTCGTTGAAATAGACAAGACTTAGAGTTACATCCTAAGCCGGCTTTGGCATCGCGACAGTAAATAACGTCATGAGACAGCTCTTTTCGTCTGCCAAGATGATTAGCGCCCCAACTTTATTTAAACATGTTGAAGCGAAGACCTCTCCGTTGATGGACGGATAGCTATCTGGACTATCTATTGGTCTCTGGGCTTAGCGCTAACGGGACTGAGATATGCATCTGACACAGCCCTGACCTTTTGGGAAGGGCTGAGAAATGCCAAGAACCAGTGGCCTCAGAGCACGATGGAAGCTGAAATATTCAGTTTAAGTACTGACCTGTAATAATTAGGATGCTCTTCTGTTTCAAAAAGTAAAAAGAACTAGTTCATAAGTCTAAATGATATATATACCTCTTTGATTAAGTTATTGGCTAGATTCTTATCAGATGGCTTGGTTCACATGCTGAACAAGGTCATGGGAATATCTAAGGTATATTAGCATTCTTGAATTAGTTATTGGCAAAAACAAGCCTAATAAGAGTCTCTATATAACATCAACTCAATTCCTTTACTCTCGACCTGGAACCTTCTCTATCTGCTACATCTTTCAAGACTTGAGCTAATACAATCCGACTTTCCTATATCGCACTCTACCACGAGCCTATAGTACAAGTTAGTTGACCTCCCATAGCTTTCATAAAAGTCAAAAGCAGCTTACTCCTCCCAGGCCTTGACTTTGAAGTCCACAATACTTCAAGTGCTCAGATCATTATGAATGCATTCTCGTATCGGAAGTGGATTGGCCTTGTTGCCATTCTGAGTCTTGTCCAAGCCCAAGAGCCAAGTACCTCTCAGGAGGTAACTTATCTCGACTGTGGAGGATCTAACGTGACAATTCCCTACTGTCTCCAATGCCCTCAATGTAGGATGGAATGCGGTGGCCCTAAAGTGGTAGTTCCGTGGTGTCGTCCATGTCAGGACCAGTGCGACGAGGAAATCGCGATCCCACAGCCAGGACACTATCCGCTCAAGCGTCTAGGAGAGGATGGAAAACCATTCATCGTGGGTCAGTGGCAGCTTGACACTGCTCTAGCTGACTATACGGACGGGGAGATGGTCTGGGCAGGCGAAGTCAAATGGAATGTGGCCCCCAAGAAGGAGATGGAGAACTCGGCCGCCTTGTGCTGGGCAGTCAAAGCCGAAGATGGCAGTGACAAGCTGGTATATCAATGTGTGAATGCAGGACTGGAATGATGATCGGAGGAACTACAAATGAGTGAATAGCTGCTGTTTTCATTGATTAAATTATCGCTAGTGTTGAAGCTTTTTCTGTTCCTCCAGGTCTACTATCGAGGTTATCTAAATGTCAAACGTCACACTTCGACAGAGAGGCAAAACATGTCGAACCTCGGGTTGACTCGCTTGCACCACAAGTACATACACAGATTCGTTTAGAAGTAGCAAGAGGCCGGCATATAACTTATAAGAGGCCACCGGGACCGCCTCCGTTTATCACTTATTAGCCGAAGCAACCTCGGGTTTAGGTCAGGTGCCATAGGGGATACGCGCACAAGTCAAATGAACTATATCGAGAGATCGTGATATTTTCCTTAATTCTTCACATATAGGATCAAACAATCCGGAGACTCGGATGTGATATCATGTCCACTTATCAGATCCATCTCTATGCGCGGGTTCGGATGATCCTTGCTCGTCTCAGATTAAGGATGAACCAAGCGCTGGAACATGAAACAGACCATCAGCACCGCCAAAGAAATAGTAGAGTAGACTGGCGCCAACGGCAGATTCCGTGTGATCTTGGCCTGAAACGAAGGATGTTTTGACGGAGATGAATTAGAGAAACACGAGCTTTCATTTGAGCTCTTGAGGCTGCTCCGGGGCCAATGAAAGCGCGAGGAAGGATTTCTATTGAGTAAATTCGCATCGGCTTGAGTGAAAACGATTTTTGACGGATAGTATTTTTAAGCATAAAATTAGTAAACTTAAATTGTTCAGTTGCCTTCTGGAAGCTCAACATAGTTAAGGTTCGCCGATGACAATCCCAAAGAACTGGTCCATGACAAGGGATAGCTACACGGGCGTCGCTAAGATGGCGAGAACTGCCCCATTGGGCACGATGACATACCATACCGGGGAGAGGAACCACATTAGGAGATTGATGAACTGAGAGAGCACAGACACAAAAGCCCTATCCTTGAATAACCCGAGAAATTATGGATCAACTTCTCACGATGGAGAATCTATTGTTTCCGTGTTATTATCCCGCCAATGAGACTTGTTCAACATTTCGTAAGAGGATATGATTCGATTCACCAGGTCGATCCTATATAACTTGAGCTTAGAACTTGAGAGTTGAAGGCTGAGCAAGCATCTCTGGTAGACATTCGTTTTTCTGTTCATTCGTTTCTTTCCAACACAACACTCGTTTTAACTAACTCACATTCTCTCTTTTAACCACCATGCGTTTCTCTTCCGCCGCTGGCCTCATGGCCCTCGCTACGTCGACCGTAGCCCACTCCAACTCCGCCACCTCCGATCTCGACGGCTCCGTCTGGAAGGCTCTCACCCCTCTCAAGTCGCGCTCATGGACCTCTATCCCCCGAAACCGTCCCGCCAAGCGCCAATCCGGCTGGAACCCTCCCTCCGACCTCGCCACACCCCTCAAGGAAGTCTGGGATCACGAAGTCAAGACCTACAGCGACGCGCTCGGCTTCAAGAACTACGGCTGGGACCAAGTCATTGCTGGAAAGGGCCAGCTCAACGTCTGCGTTCGATGGGAGTCTAGCGCTTCTGTGACTGCTGAGCAGCGCACCAAAGTTGCTGCTGCTCTTCAGGACTCGTATAGTGCTTGGATGAAGTGGGTTTCCGGCTACGATAACTTTCCTTACGAGGAAGTCAAGATCAATGTCGTTGGATGGGCTGTCAAGAACAAGAGCCTTCTCCAGGGTTCGACTGACGGTCTTGATATCTACACCGACACTGACGCCGAGGGCGTTCCCCAGTGTTCCGAGAAGTGCGGCCGTTTCTTCCACCAGGACGGTGATTACAGCAGCTGCCCCGGAGGCGCTGCGCGACACTACGATAACTCTCTCTGGCTGACCGATGGCATGCAGGGCGGAGCCGGTGGTGATTGGGGTCAGCGTATTGGACGGGAGTACTTTATGAATCTCCTTGGTCAGAAGGACATTCACATTCTCGAGCATGAGATCGGCCATACCTTTGCCCTTGACGATTTCTACGACTGGACTCCCACTGGCCAGACCAACTTCATCATGCTTGCTGGTTCATCCACCAAGGTCACTGACTTCGACGGCTGGATGTTGCGAAACTGGTGGTACGAGCTTTCCCGGGAGCGTGGCTGGCAATCTACTGCTTCTAGCTCTGCCTCCAAGGGTACTTCAACTGAGAAGACTGTCACTCCTGTCTCATCCAAGGCTGCTAGCACAAAGACTGCTGTTGCTAAGCCTACTACTACTACTGTCAAGCAGGCTGCTACCCAGACTGCGGCCAAGCCTGCCAAGGAGAACACCTCAAGCGCTACTGCCGGTGCTTACGCTCAGTGCGGCGGCGGTGCTGGCTACACTGGTCCTACCAAATGCGCTTCTGGTCTGAAGTGCACCAAACACAGTGAGTGGTACTCTCAGTGCCTTTGAGCTGCTCTGCACACACACTATCTGAGCTTGACGCTTGGAACTTATTTGTATATACTTAGTCACTGGAACAGAATACCTGAGTATTAAAAGATATAATTTGCTACATATCGATTTAAATCCCACCGCTAATCGGAGGTTTACAACTTCGTCTTGCTTTGCGTCTTGTGAAGGGACTAACTATGTTTTGGGACCCTTATCAGATGCTAGAAGTCTAGCTCCACGAGAGGCCGTCTAAGATCCCTGCATAATGCGCTGATCCCTTGTTTCAATGGCCTCGACGCCAGTCTTCTCAGAGAACCGGACATCCTCTTCATGGACAATCTTGACATCACCAAAGATCTCATCAATCTCTTCCAGTGATTTACCTGCAATTCGTGAGTTGTGAAACCCGAGTACAAAGCTCCGACGTACCTCGTGTCTCTGGATATACAAGGAAGAAGATAACAGCACAAAGCGCGTTGGTGAGGACGAACAGGATCTAGAAAAATGTTAGAATTGATAGGTCAAGTGATCAAGGGCCGACTTGCGTAGTACTTCCAGCCCACAGCTGCTAAAGCGATAGGCGAGCATTGCGTGATGATCAGACTAATGGAATAGTGAACCACCTGCACAATGGCATTTGCCTTGGCTCGCAGCTCAGTAGTAAAGACCTCAGGACTACTCAAGATTAGTACAAACGTCCAATTCTCCAGGCGTTCGACTTACGGGATAATCCAGGTCATCGGACCAAGAAGAGCAGAGTAATTCGCCGAGACCGCAAAAATACACGCAATCAAACCCCTCTGCGCCGCCGCATTGGTCGGCATACCAGGAATAGCAGGGAATTCAGCAGCCAGGATCGTAATGATCAAGTAGCATAGCGACAAAAGCGACGAACTAATGACCAGAATCTTCTTTCTTCCGATCTTGTCGACAAAGAACAAAGACAGGAAGCAAGCAACTGGACCAACAGAACCGTAAAGGCCACTGACGAGAAGCTGCCGATCCTCATTGAACTGGAGTGTTGCATAGATAGCTGTCTGGTAGTACTGCACGAAAGAAATGCCGGATAGCATGGCAGCTGCCCAGACGAACGTACCAACAAAGAGACGTTTTCGGAACGCAGGGGTCTTGGCTAGTTGAGCCCATGAAAGCTTTCCTTGAGCTTGCAGTTCTTCGGAGATGTTGACTTGAATGACAGTGAACTCAGTGCGACACCAATCATCATTGGTTCCGTCGTAGTGATAAGCACGGAATGCCTTCTCAGCTTCATCGTGGCGGCCCTTGAGACAAAGCCAACGGGGTGATTCACTAAGAAACAAGACGCCAACACCAAGAATGAGAGCGGGAATACTTTGAATCGCAAAGCCAAGACGCCATTGGTTCGCGTTGTGCCACTTCCCCTCCGCGACACCAATCCACAGCGCGACGAAGAATCCCCAAGCTGTCATCATCTGATTCACAGCCGTGACTCTGGCACGCTCATGGGTCTTTGCAATCTCTGCTCCAAACACAGGAGATACTCCTGTGATAGTTCCAACGGCGAACCCGACGAGGAGTCGACCAATGATGAGCATCGCAACGTGAGCAGCGCCAGCCATGACCGCACCACCGATGACCCCCCAGATGCAGCCGAAAGCAATGGCTTTGCGACGACCGAGTTTATCACTGGTGATGCCTACTGAGGCACTACCTAGCCATGCACCTGCTTGGTACATGGACACAATAGCGCCTCGAAGGGGAGGGTCAGGTTTGCCAAAGTACGTGAGGAACGAGCTCAGCGCCAAGCTGGGCGTGATGATGCCCGAGTCACTGAATCCGTTAGCATGTTTGTAATGACTGATAAAGAAAATTGACTTACAATCCATAGAGAAAACCTCCTATTCCAAGGAATATAGAAGTCAAAAAGGGCTTGCTAAGCCAAGCGTCACTCTTCATTTTCGCAGTCGTTCAGAGTTACTCGAAGATAGTAATGATTCAATCGATATCCTCTGCACATTCATCCCAAAGCGATGCAATGCAACCTCTTTATCTAAACACGGGGTAAAATTAACCGAAAAACAAGGATGTCGGAGTGTCCCACCAATCTAGCAGCCACAACAAAACTTGTGCCATCTAGCCGAAGTGACAAAAAAGTCTCAGGCAAATGCATCAATGAGTTCCATGACGTTTAGACCAGTTTATTCTGACATCTTGTCCCAATATCAGCAGTTTTCTTGCTCCCCCACAATCTCTAGCTCAGTGGAGACCTCCCGGGTTTAAACAACTCGGCATAACCGGTTGTGGTTTAGAACGCGGGGTTGGGAACAACATGACATCTCGCCTCGAGAAGTCAGAGTCATTAGGGCATCCTTTAATGCCTTTAGTCTGAGTCGTTGACGCGGGGGTGGCTTACCCAGTCTTTTGGGTTCGGCAGTTGAGGGTGGCAGTTGAGGTTGTTTCGGTTGTATGTATGCGTGCGTGTGTGTTTTCGGCTTCTTTTATTACCGGATGATAGCCGATGACAAGGTGACATACATCTCGCTTCCAGACAGAGCTTTCCCCTTGCTGTTTGGCGAGTCAAGATCGTTTCAGTACTTGCAAGCTTCACTGACACTCTCCGAATACTGATATCATGGTGGTCAAACTCATTCTCTACGCTGGCGTCGCTCTGGGACTGGCATATCTCGCCCTCATATTCCCAAGGGTAAGCATAATCCACCAATGACAGCCTTTTGCTTACTCACAATTTCAGCTTCAACAAGAATGGAAGCTCTACTCCCACCGCTCCCAACTCCCCCCAGGCCCCAAAACCATCAGAACCGGCATCCGCAAACCATGGCTCTGGTTTCAAGAACTCAGCCAACAATACGGCGATGTCGTGTATCTCCAACTCGGCCCAACACCAACCATAATCCTCGGTTCCGCACAAGCAGCCTGGGATCTTCTCGAGAAGCGCGGCGCTGTATTCTCCTCTCGCCCACGATTTATCATGGGTGGTGAGTTACTCTCCGGTGGAATGAGAGGTCTTATGGCGCCGTATGCTTCGTATTGGAGACGGTGGAGAAAGTTGTTGCACAGTGGGTTTATGCAGAGGCAGAGTGAGACTTACAGACCAATTCAGAGTCTTGAGTCCAAGGTTTTGATGTTTGATCTTTTAAAGAGGCCTGCTGATTTTAGGATGCATTTGGAAAGGTATGCGGCGTCGGTTATCGTCACTGTTACTTATGGACGCAGGGTCGAGGACGTGAGGAGTGATATTGTGGTGAGGCGGAATGCTGAAGCTATGGAGCGTCTAACGATGGTCAAGTGAGTTTGCATCTACTCTAAACACGATTTAAACTGATCCAACGCTGACGGTATTTTAGTATCCCCGGAAAGTATGCCGTTGAGCGTTATCCCGCACTGAAGTATCTCCCTAGCTTCCTGGCCCCATGGAAAAAGGAAGTTCTTCAACAGCGCCAGAAAGACATCCAACTATATACAGAACTCATGGACGAGGTTCGCGAAAAGGTCGCCAAAGGAACTGCACCGACTTGCTTCGCCAAACATCTTCTCGAAGAGCAAGAGAGCTTGGGAATGAGTGATCTCGAAATTGCTTATACAGCTGGATCACCTTTCGGCGCTGGTGTCGAGACCGTGAGTCCACCATTTCATGACGAGAGCTTTGTGGCTAATATTTTGACAGTCCGCGGGCTCACTCGCAAGCTTCCTTCTCGCTTGCGTCAAGTTCGGACCTCAATTCATCCCAAAAGCTCAAGAAGAGCTGGACAGAGTAGTCGGGAGTGACAGACTCCCCACGTTTGATGATCTGCCTAAACTTGAGTACTTTAGGGCTATAGCATCCGAGACTCTTCGATGGAGACCTGTTGCTGTGCTAGGAGGAACACCTCATGCTAGCACTGCGGATCATGTCTACAAGGGCATGTTTATTCCCAAGGGAAGTACCATCATAGCACCACTTTGGACCTGTAAGTATGGCATTCAATGGTTATTTGACAATGGCTGAGGTTGTTAGTGCATCTCAACGAAGCCGACTTTCCTGAGCCTCACGAGTTCAGGCCAGAACGCTTCATGGAGAAGCGAGAATACCCTGGCACACTTGGCCATAGCGCTTTTGGCTGGGGTCGACGAATTTGCCCCGGTATGCATCTCGGAGCTGCATCCGTTACACTTAACATCGCGCGTATCCTATGGGGATTTGAGGTCAACCCTGAGAAGGATGAGAAAGGACGTGACGTTGATGTTGATATGTTAGTTGAAGGGCTGCTCGCGAAGAAAACTCAGTGCTAATTTTGTGTAGCTTCGCTTACTCTGAGGGCTTCAACTCGAGTCCGCTGCCATTCCCTTGCTCAATCACACCTCGGTCGGTAAAGCATGCTCAGGTCATTGAGACTGAACACGAAAATGCTTTGGAGGACTTGGTGGAATACACTGTTGTCACGAGCAAGGTGTCCTGATGTAACAAGAGGAAAAGAAGAGTATATGCACAGGAAGAACTAGAACGATTGTGATAAAAATTGTATTATTGCTCTAATACTGCGTCTGGTACAACTCGTAAACTCTATCATTCACTGATCTGAATGAGCTTCTTCAGCGACTCAACAGCCGCAACAGTATACTCATTCATGTCAGTATTCTCACCTTCAAGGCCATCAAACACCTCCACTGACAACCAACTCCTAAATCCCGTCTTCAGCACAGCATGCAGCATATCCTGAACAGGCAAATATCCACCATCACACGGCAAGGGCCTATAATCATGACTCCACCTCGCCCTAGGCCTACTCCCCTCCTCGTCTTTCTTATCCTCGATAGGCGGGTCCATCTTGTACGCATCTGAGATCTGCAACAAGTAAATCCTATCTGCCGGCACAGTGGAAGCTAGTTCTTCAAGACTCTTGTGCCAGCGAGTTTTGCGCTCTTCATCGCTACTTGCTTTGACTAGGCCGTCTTTCGTAGTTGGATCGCCCCATTCAAGGCCGGCGGTTTGAAAGGTGTCGAGACACAGACCGATGTTGGGTCTGTTGGCTTTTTGGACGATTTGCCAGACTGTTTTCCAGGTTGGGGCGTGGGTGGCCCAGCACCAGTTTTCGTAGGCGATGCTGAAGCCTTTTTCGGCGAGAAGGTCTGCCACTTCTGCTAGATCGGAGGCCAAGTCATCGAATGAAGATGAAATGCCTTCAGAGTCGGATGAGCCAACCTGTGAATGTCAGTGGCTGCAAGGACAGGTGAGTCAGTAAAGGTTACCTGTAGCAAAGTGATACCAGCAGCCTCCATAACCTTGACCCATCCCCGTGCCTTGTCAAAAGCCTTCCTCCTCTGCTCATCATATTCGCCCTTCTTCCAGCCCTCAAAATTCGTAAAAGGCTGAAGCATCATGATCTTCAGGCCCAGCTCATCCGTCAGCGACTTGATCTGCTTCGCGACGTCCGCAAGCGTGTCATAATCGTCCTCCTTTGGTTCAGATCCACTGAGGAGATTTCCGTAGTCAAGGATATCAGGCATAGAAAGCTCAATCCCATCGAAGCCGGCTTTTCTAATAGCGCCAAGCTTGTCGGGAAGGCTGGCCTTGATCCTCATGGGGATGCTGCATGATGCGAACGAGATGGGGATCTGAGACCCTTGGTACTGGATCACCATTTTGAGAGTATACAGCAGGTGAAGATAGTTGACAAGTGTGATGTTGTTTGTTTCATTCAGGTTGAGGTTGAATTACCCGTTGAAGTCATGGTAATAAGGCTTCTGACGATGGTTGACGTCATCTCAATCGTCATCATGACTTGAATTTCAGTGGGTTTTAATGATGTAGGATGAAGTTCAAATCCTACCTCATTAGAACAAGCGACTGGCCCCGTCTTCCATGATATGACGGTACTCAAGACGAGGTTTGCGCATTATTTGAGTCTTGCAGCAGCATGGAACGGGGATTAGCATAGAAGCTCTAGAACTATCTAATCATCCCTATATTTTAAGAAGCCCCAAAACACTTGGTACTAGGATATATAATCCTTTAAACGATGCAAATTAACTTCCTACTGCGAGGAAACGGCATAATCAGGCTATCTTTCATCTCAAGGCACGCGTCGATGGCATGGGTTCAGAAGAGAACAGCGTCAGGGCGCATTCTATACATACCTTAACCCACCGACGGCTTCGCAGAGTAAACTTTGCCCAATTGATATGGAGGATATAAATATCTTATAACTGAGGGCTCCAAAGAAAATGGACACGATTACTTCAGACATCTGCCGACCAACAATTACTTCCTTGAGCTTATCGCCAACTTTCTGGCCAATCATCGTGGCGCCTCCCCGGTACAGTAGCAGCACTAATAAACCTCATCTCGGGACGTTCGGGGCTGACACCAATGCGCGGGCTGGGTATTTAAGTGATTTGCTCTTCTGTCATATTCATATTTACAATTTCACACGTATGTATCTTGGCGGTTCAAAGTTCCATATTCTGGGTTAAACACGACCAGCATCCTCATCATGTCGCCACACAAGCCATTTCTCGATTATATATATCTATTTATCGTAGCTCTCCATTTAGTTGGTATGCTAGGTGAGTCTACTTAGCCCTATCATGCATATGTCCGTAACTCATGACTAAACCAGGCATCGATTTTGTTCCATTCTATCCCCAGTCTCTGTCACAACCTCGTGGCTCGCCATTCCACTTTCTCGTCGCATTTCGTCAGTGGTACATCACCACCTTTTCAGATCCTTATTACGGCATTAACATTCCGGGGCATTTTTTCGAATTCCTAGTCTATGTTGAGCTTGTCGTGCAGTTCCCTCTAGCAATCTATCTCACTCGCGCACTGTCATCGAAACGGCGCATGGCTGGTCCTGCGGAGCTTGCAGGCGTCGTCTATGGTGCAGTGGTTGGCCTTTGCACGGCTGTAGTTTGCAATGATATGTGGTATCTGGGCCCAGAGGTTATCACTCGCGAAGCCAAGCAAACTCTACTTGGGATATATCTCCCATATGCTGTGATCCGTAAGCTTCACCATGTGACTATCATCGAGCAATTACTAACATGTAAGCTAGCGACCTTGATGTTAGTGGATATGCAAAACCGGTTGCTCGCCCGGCTTCATAGATCGTCTGGAATCAAGCAAGAATAGTATTTCTTGTAGGCGATAATTATTTGTAGAGGAAGGATTTAGACTAAGTTCTATCTGGTCTCAGCCCTAAGTCTCAACTGCAAATACCACACCTGGAAAACAAAGGATATAGACAGTCAACGAGGTGTCAGGTATTTACTGTAGATATGATTGATTGATAGTTAAAGCCTATGACATCTCAACGAGACATATCAAGTTACTGGAGATATGAATTGGGTGGTTTGACTTGTGCGTTCTCCTACCTATAGATCCTCAACAGACAAACAAGGAGCAACATGGCCGTGTATAGACCATCGTTAGCACAAGTCAATTTGTACAATACTCCGAGAGCACAAGCTTCTATTGCTCTCGAGACTCTATTCCTGAGCTTTGGCCATTGGAATTCTATACTATAGAACCATCGTCCATGTTACTGCTCGACTCCGGAGCAATGTTAACACACCTAGCGGCAGATGTTCCTTATCCACAAGACGCAAACCTCCATAGTCGCGGCACAAGACATCCCGATACATCTGCAACGCCCACCGAACCTCTTTCATCTTGCTACCCGAATTATTCAGATTGGCGCCTAGCTCGTGGTTAACGGTCCCCGAAACATCAGAGTCCAAGTCTGGGCTAATGTCAACTGGTACAGTCTTCAACGCCGTGTAAGCTTCCAACAAGGCGTTACTCGTTAGCTCCCGGTGCTTTGCGTATTCTTCGATGCTGAAGAAGTTTTCCAGCTCCTTGGTCGAAAGCAGGTTCTTGAACGTTTCAGAGCTCACAATTCCTGCACTTCCTGCCGCCTTGGCAGCTTCATTGATACGGCTTTCGACACTTGCCAGAGATTCGAAGTGCTTCTTGTATCGCTTATATCTCTCTTTTTCTACCTCAAAGAATTGTTGGATGATTGAGGTTGGAGACTTCTTTGCGATGCTCTCCCGAATCATTAGAATAGGCAAGAAAGGATTCCTTAGACCGAGTCCTCCCAGGCGTTCAGGTAAATGGACGAACGCATCGGGTACATCTACCCCAAAGCGATCCTTGATCATGTGCTTGATGTGACTGACGGCCCCATGGCTGCTTTGTGATGAATCTGACGCAACGGGGAATAAGAACTTTTGCATCATCTGGTAAGTCTCGAGGATGCTGTCAACATGGTGCAGACCAAAGCAATGTGCTGGTTCTCCAAAGGTATGACTAAAGAACCGTCCCATACAGCTGTTCCATGTCTGCACCCACTCCAGCACACTTACGCATCCATCCAATTGCTTCTTCAGCTGCCTCATATGCCCCTCTACCTCCTCACGGTCGATTTCCCAGATCCCTGACTTGGGATCGAGAGATAGATGCCCAACTCGGACGGGACCCTCAGGCAAAGCGCTTGCGACATCGACATCTCGCTCTTTTCCCTCCTCTGTTATGTACACAGAGCCGGTTTTACCCCTGTTGAAGGTGAGACCGAGAATTTTGGCATACTTATTCATAGCAGCCCAGGCCCTTTTGCAGTGCAGCGGTTCACCACATAGCCATAGGTCATCGTGGAGGCGGTAGAGTAGCATCCCATCCTGTTGGTTCACCACAGCATCCATGACGAAGAGGACAAGCTCGCCAAGGAGCTTCTCTGGTGCATGAGCCATCGGCACGCCGCGACGGCGCACTCTGGGACTGCCCGTCAGCGGCGAATCTGGGGAGGACTGTACATTGAGAGGCGCCTGAAGGACCTTCTTGAAGAAAGAGATGGCACCTTCGGTATAGCCAAAGAATCGCATGGTGGCGAAGATAGTTGTATGCGACAAGCCCGTGGCGAACCACTCCAGGTCAGTCTGTATCAACGATACTTCGCCCTTCAAAGTTTTCTGTATGGTGGCCTCTGTAGCGAGCGTTCGGAGTAGGCTCTGTTTAATGTTGGGCTTGTTGGAGTGATCTTTCTCCTCTGTTGGATCGGTATAGCCACCAGCCCCAATCGTCTCAACATCCTCCGGTAGCTGTGACATGAAAAACTCATTCACATACTGCCTTTTTCTCTCGTTCGCGAGATTCGAGCTAGTAGTAGCTCCACTGGCCAAGTAATACATGCGACGCTGCTTCTCATCACGGCTAGGATCTGGCCCAGTGTTCCATCTCCAGAAGCTATACTGTGTAATGAAGCAGTCGAGAGCCTTCTTGACAGCAACGCAACACTGAATCCCGATGTAGTGGATGAGAATTGCTTGCAACACATCCTCATCCATCCAGATTCTGTATTTGCCGTTCAACTGCTGTCTCGGAAGAACAGGGACTAGGGCAATGGAGTTAGTTATTTCTCTAAAAGGAACAGTTCTGGTGGACTTACTGCCTTGTTCACCAGCATCCCATTCCCAGCTGTCAATGTTGGAGAAACGCATATTGAGGACATCGGCAATCTCTCCCAAAACAACGGGCTTTTCAAGAAAGTCTCGAAGAATGGCCTGTTTCTGATCGCTGAGCAAATCCTCAGCGAGCAGCCCATTGATACACCACATGAGTGTCGTGGAATCAAATGGCGCCTTTTCACCAAAGATTTCTCTGCAAGAGTCACCAATCGTCTCTCTCAGCGCCTTGAGTGACTTAGCAGCCTCTTCACTCTGGTCACCCTGGAACAGCTCGTTGAGGCAGAGGTCAATCTCAACTTCATCGGTTTCAAGCGGCTCAAAGACTACTCGCTCAAACTTGTCGCACAGCTGCTGCAGCCTCTCCTTTTGCTGATCCAGAACCTCGTAAGATTCTTCCTCCGAAGCTGGACGATCGCTGAGAGAGGCAGTCATCCATTCGGTAATGAGCCGAGCGTAGAGGTGGCCTAGTGCTAGTTTCCGACTTGGTACCTCCAAATGCGACCGAAGTAGTTCTTCATGAGCCTGCATGAACTCGCTGGGAACAGAAACATCATATTTTGACTGACTGAGCCAGTGTTTGATGTTCTTGACAGCAGGGCTTTGGAAAGCCTCAGCGTTGAGATTCTCAACTCCCTCTAGGAGGAGGTTGATTCTTGCAGTTCGATCATCTTCTTGATTGGCCTGTTCCTAGATCTTATCCTTTCGTGATTCGTAAATAGTGCGCTGCTTTTCAAGTTCACTTATCTTGGTTTGGGTGATTCCGCCAAGGGTTTGCGAAAGTGCAAAAGAGGAAGATGCCATCTTTGCTAGTTTTTGATTTGCTGGTCTATAAGAAACTAACAACGTTGACTTGGAAGAAACTCCGTTCAAGTTGGGAATGGTTCAGATAATAAAGAGCAAGATGGCATCTCGTGGGTTCTAAGGTTATGTTGCCCAATAAGTTACTAGAATAGAAAGCGGTGTGAAGAGGATCAGGCAACAACGCTAAGCAAAGGGGATCAGCCGGGGCGTAGATTTGAGGTGGAGTGAATACATGCACCGAGACACAGCGCCCTTTTGTTGATATACGTGAAAAAGTACACAATTCACGACTAACACATACAATGTTGCGGGGTCCAGATCCTTCATCTGACAGGGTGTCAAAAGCTGGGTGAAAAGCTGGAAATGTACACGTAGTCAGTTAGGATGGTCAAATGATAGGCAAATGAATGGCCTCTTGATTGATTTTCTAGTTGCGGATGTATTCTAGTATCTTCTCTAGAGCAATCCGATCACCTTCCATTGTCCCGGCAAGGGTCTTAGGCACCCATCCCTCCGTGTATCCACCACCGAAATCAATAAGCCAAGCATCCTCAATTACATCAATTAGGATGTTGTCCGGTTTAGCATCTCCCCAAACTATTCCAGCATTATGTAGTTGGGCAATAGCTTCCTCAACTTGTGCAGCCCATTTCGCTCTCAGTGAAACCTCAGTTTCTGGCTTCAATGCACACGACAGTGTTACACGCCCACAGTCGATATAGGTAAGTAAGAGACCGAAAGTAACACCATCGTCGTTCCGCACTAGGCCGTGGAGGCGTGAGATCCTCATCTTGTTGCCAAGCTCTGCTCTGTGGATCTTCCCGTATGTATCTAGCTCATTTTTGAGGGACTGCTTGTCGCCACGGCGAGCGAGTTTGAGGAATGCAATCGTCCCGTCGTTCAAAAGGACTTTGCGCGGCGTATGACAAGGCGGACCGAGCACAAACTCTTGACAAATTCGTACTTCAGATGGATCAAAGGACCTCCACGATGCACAAAGTTCATCGGGAGCAAGAATACCGAATAGAGATTGGTGTTTGTTGTCTCCGTCTAGTTGTGGAATACGCTCATCGGAGACTGTTTGAAAGGTATAGACAAAAGTTTCGGGGTTAAAAAAGCCGTCCAAGGTTTGGGGTGCTGCCTGATCTGGAGTGGGCAGGCCCTGGAAGACAGGGAGTAAAGGGTCGACAATCCAATCCCAGAAGTCCTCGACAGTTACACCATCTAGCTCGAACTCTTCAGCAACTTGTAAAAAGAAGAGATAGCGTTCTTTCAACTCAGGCGACTCAGAAAAGGTGTCGACAGAGAGTCGTATGATAAAGCGCTTATTATTGCACATAACCGCCAGCTCTGAATCAGTATTTCTATCGCTGAAAGTGAATTGGATTACACTCCATGCGGGTGGTGTTTGAGAAGACGACGGTGCGTTGCTGGAAGTCTCGGATGCCATATTTTACAAACAGTGTATTGAATCGAGTTGTCGTATATCTTGGCTATGATGAGCGGTTGTGTTTACTATGTTGACGAGGCTTTGTTGACAAAGAGTTGTTGATCTGTGGGAAACAGATCTGAGAACCGGGTTGAGCCACACACTAACGAGTTGTTATCGCTTTAAGCGCCACAAGCCTTGGGCAGTGAGCCCCTGTACTTACCCCGCCAACTTGACCTATTAGTACATAATAAGCCTCCCTAAAGCCATATTAGAAGTTGCTAGGCTAAAAATAGTTCACAAGCGGTTACTCCGTTCCCAAGTGCTAGTTGTATAGATAATACGTGTTTAATGACTTAACTATGCTAAAGAGCCCGATAGTGAGTTCGACCACGACGGTGGTGTGTAATCATCGTCCTCAATATGGTTGCTATAGTATATAACATTAGCTCCAGCCGCAACCAAGTTGCTGACGGTCATTACCCCTCCCGCCGCAATAGTAGCGATTCGAAGATGCGGCTGACCTCCTCTAGTGAGACAGTTGAAATAGCTTCCCAAGGCCCATCCATCTTCCAAGTACCTTTGTAAAGCTTCCGCAACAGTATCGGTCTCCTCCTGGTTCTCCTCGACGTACAGCACGCAAGAATAACCGACTATGTCAACAACAGCAATGCCTAAGCACCAATGGGGCTTATTCTCCTTGGGTGCCTTTAACTTGATCAAGTTGAGACTGCCTTGGAATAACCAGAGAGCCCATCTCATTCCAATTGCCCAGTTATCGCGTTTGGGGTTGGTTTTGTGCAGTACCGCAACGGCAGAAGTGCCAAGCGTCACAATGTAGCCGACCAGACCAACTGTTGGCGAAAATTGCTGGAAGATGGAAATGCCTTCGCCTAGGCCTTCACGGTCAAGTGCGGTTGGCCAGGTCTTTGAAGTGGTGAACGTATCGTAGGCTGTATAGGCTGGCATCGCGCAAGATGATATCACCATGCCCAACCGGCAAATTCGGACGAAGCGTGAAATGTTAGCATTGTTCTCAACGCTTCGGTGGATTGTGGTAGCGATATGTTCACCACCCCATGCTGCACTAGATTTGCGGTCAGGATCTTCCGGACGATGGCCAGACTCCAGATTCGCAAAGCTCGCATGAAATTGTTTGCTCGGGGCGAGGGAGTCAAAAGCAGGTGATGAGGATCTCTACTCCGAGAGAAGTTTCGCAAAGACGGGGACAGATCGAGGTTTCTTTCCAAGAGTGAACAACTTGAACAGATACGTTGTTGGGACAGGACAACAAGACATGCCAAGTCTAGAAATGTGAGGTCGTCTCCCCCGCTCACCCGCTTGTAGAGCTTGGTCAGGACCCAAATATTCAGTTTGGTGTTGAACACAGACCGGAAAAGTGACACTATCTTTAGAACCACCTCGAAGAGAAAGCTGGCACTTGTTCGAACGGCACGGATAATCCCAACGAGTAAATCGACGCCTACGTTCTTGAATATATCGGCCACGGTGAGAGTCGATCCGCTCTTGAATATGCTTTTGAGATCTTGCCAGATATTCTGCGCGGTGTCTCCCAAGGTTTCCCAGAGGGGCTTCAATAATTTCTCAAAAATCATGTCAAATATGTTGG
Source organism: Fusarium chuoi (assembly GCA_022627125.1). Taxonomy (NCBI): domain Eukaryota; kingdom Fungi; phylum Ascomycota; class Sordariomycetes; order Hypocreales; family Nectriaceae; genus Fusarium; species Fusarium chuoi. The sequence continues at coordinate 196,293 of JAJALE010000884.1, read as the reverse complement.
AGGATGAAGACTGTCCCGATTGCGAACCCTTGACATCCATTGACTTGCGGACTTTCTTGTCCTGCAACTTTGACTGTGCCCATGGGTATATTGGATTGCTTATGATGCTCGTTTTGTCTTTATCTTTCTCCGGATCTGCTTTGAGACGTTGCTTTGCAAATAACAAAAGCCAAAAAATCATTTGTAGAGTGACGCTTTTACAAATATTTAAATATACCACACTCAACCTAAACTCAAGTTAGTAAGTTCCTTTATTGTTTTTGCAGTTTCATTTTCTAGTTTATAAAATATTATATCTTAATATATTATATATAGTCATTGTAAACTTAAACTATTAATTCAGAACTGCTTTCTAAGGTATTGCATCGTCCTTATAAAGGCATAAGAAATAACGGCCAGAGACATACTCTTCAAATCCTGTAACGTCCCTTACTCTCTCCATAGCCAACTTTATCCGAGGATTGCCAATGCAAGTAAGCGATGAGTTGGTGTAATCATCCGCCTTGAATTCTTCCTTCCATTGGTGTAAAATTGTGTTTTTCTCATCCTGTGTCAATTTATGACCACCCTCTCGAGCTGTTATTAGTCCTATTGCAACGTTATCCTCGCTACAATTTTTATTTGACCCCAGAAGGATACATGTCCTAACTCGTGGGCGAGTACGTGTCTCCCCCAGTAAAACTGCAGCCCATCCAGAAGTCTCATCCACGCTGAAAGTCTCATACTCGCTGAAAGTATCATACTCGCTGAAAGTCTCTTCGTTGCTGGAAGCATCATCATCCGAAGTAGGATCGCCATCAAATGTAAATCTGACCTCGATCTTGCCCTTCGCTGAGCTCAAAAAGCAATTGCAACCACATGAGGCTATACAAAACCAATCGACTTGCATATATGAAGAGTCATAAGTGAGGAAAAACTCCAGAGTGCCAGAGCGGGCATCATTTCTCTGATCCTGTACCAATTGACTCAGAGAATGGCTATGTGCCATTCGGGACTTGATAAGGAGAGATTCTGTATCAAATCCCCGAGATCGCGCTGTCGATATAATTATTGGTCGAGGAGGGTTTGGACATCTTGAGACATAGAGCGAATCGCCCGCCCTGCGGCCAGCGACACGAATACACGCTGCCTCTGTACAACTCACTTCCGTATATGCCGATGCAGCTTGTAGCATAATGAACCAAGAGCCGTCACGCCCGTTTGGAGGTAACGTTGGTACAGCTGGTAGACGAATGGACAAGCCAGCATTGGTCATAGAGAAGACAGATATGTCATCTTTTTTTTCGATGGTCTTGAAATCCCCAGCGCCCTCAAACACAGTCGGCCATGGCGCAAGAAGGCTCGCCCAATTGGTTGGAACATCCTCGTTCCATCCCCAGCAAAAGATGGTGTGATCCTTAGAACTTTTGATAATCTCTTCCTGAAGCCGCAAGAATGCTCTTTTTCCTTCTCCATACAGCAATGGCATACTTGTATCAAATATACCGGGCATGCAATATGCCATATCCTCCTTGCGTGTTGTGCTTCTTTTGCCCAACCAAGACATCCTCGTCGCGACAGGAGCGTCGCGAATGCTTGTCGTACGATCGAGATATTCCGTATCAATTGATGTGATAGTTGCGATTAAGGATGACATAGATTCGTTTTTCCACCCTATTTCGCGCCAATCTGCATCATAAAAGATAAGGCGTCTAGGCGCTAAAAGTTCTTGAAGTGTCCAGCCTCGAGTGAACCAACGACTGTTCTTGATTTGCGAATTGCGCCGACTTTCGCTTGATGCAGTGACGTCAGCGAGATAAGCAAAGCAAAACCTCGAGTTTCGATAGTATGCAAACATTGAATTTATCGCTTCTGACAGCTCTGCTGAGCTGCTCTTATCGATGCAGTTCGTATTGACCCAGAGCCAATCTAATTTGTGTTTCAGAGCTTCCTTGCATGCTTTCAAGATCTTAAGGTATCCGGTTTTCGAAGAGTCTTTCTGGCAATTTTGCCACTCCTGGAACGTGACTTCTTGATCGCCCCAAGCATGAGACAAGATAGCATAAGGGGGTGTGTTCTTGTTGAAGAACTCCTGGAGCTCTAAAGTCTTTGTGTTGATAAGACGCATTGAGGCAGGGTCGGCCAAAAAGAGGACTTAAAAAGCCGAGAAGGCGGTGACTGGTATGTGCCTGTGAGATCTGATGACCATTCAGTGTAAAGTGCAGACAAAATGGGAGACACACCCACGTTACTTATTGACTGGAGCAAATTAATGGCATTTAAGAACACCAACCAGATATCACGAGATTCCGAAAGAGGCGATAGCTAGAGTAAATCCGGTTTGGTGAAGGAAGTAAAATGGTTGATGGGATTGATCCGGACCTTGGGAGGATGTATAGCGAAGAGCGGGGTAATACATAAGCAGCTGAGTCTGCCTGACAACTGTTCCTGTACGTCTGATTTGCTGACGATGTAAGTCAGGTCACAGCCTTGTTTGTGATTTCATGACCCATAGCCACAACCAACCAAACAGGCATCCTCTGTGCAGTAGTTAGGGGGAAGACAGGGCCGTCTTGATTCCCAGCTAATCTGCAGGACATTCGAATTCACAAGCTATGATAAATGATGAGTAATGTCAAGATTTTACAGCTGAATTTATAATTGATGTTCTGGCCACGGCAGTCGTCGCTGGCCTCTTATTGTTGGTACTAACACAGTGTGGCGCGGTGAGCAGCCCAGCCCTCTCTGATTAGGCAGACTGAGCCCACTACTTGATCTACCTTAGTTAGCTTGGTAAGGTCAATCGGACCGCCACCTTGGGTGAAATAAAACAGGGCACTTTCAATCAAAGCTGAAATACTCACTGTGGCCACTCTGCGCTCCGTAAACCAGGTAGCTCTAACTTTATGCTGACGCAGAGGGTCCGATCTAATCTCAGATGTCCTCGATAGCGATGCAAGGAGGAATTTTGGCCCCCAGATCATCTGAGACATTGCATCATTGGACCCTTGCTAATGGTAACTAAAATCGCGAGCCGTTTGTTAAGGCAGGGAGATACTCTCCCTTGCAGCAATCGCGATGATCTCCGATGTTTCACCTAAAATGCTTTAATGTGATTCATGAGTTCTGAGATGTTGGGAGGGTGGAGTAACCCTGCTGATTGTATTTGTTTATGGGAGGACATGACACCTTGCCCCAAAGCCTCCAAATATTAATACCAAGTAATTCCTCAGTGATGAGAGAGATCCGTGTTTTTTGGACTTGATCTATTGTGATTTTGGTTATCACAACGGCATCCTGGAGATAGTAACACCATGGATACGCCACCAGTCATCACCATCTACAACCTCCCACCTAGCCCAGCCAGGTGGGATCGAATCGGCATATTCTACATCATCTTTTGTGTCGTTTGGACCCTCCTGGTAGTCTCTGGTATGACTTTCTGCTGGGCCAACCGCAACAACCCACTACTCAGACTCCGCGGCCTCGTTCTGTCATTCTCGGCGATTGTTCTCCTTCACCTCTACTGGATCCTCGGCCAGATCGTGTACCCAGTCGGACCTACCATACCAATCGTTCTGGCGTACGACATACAATACTTCTTTATGGGAATCTGGTTTCCTCTCGGCATTGCTCTTTTCCACGCATCCAACAGTCGACTTCTTCATGTAGCTAAGCTGCAGAAGAAGTACAGCAGTGCAGGCTTGAGAGATCAGTTTAATACGGCACAGCCTTACAATTCTTGGTTATGCCGGTTTCAATGCTTAGAATATACCAAGAAGGTGTTGATCCTTACAGGGATCGGTATGGTCGTTCAGGTCAGTCACCTTGCTTTACCATATTGGACTGGGTGAAGTGCTGACTGGGATGTAGGTTATCCTAACAGTTGGCATGTGGTTAGCATGTCGCAAATACCATCCTACCTATGGTATTCCAGGCACCGAGATCAAGAGTCTGACACTTCCTGAGCAAATAGTTGAGCTAGGTCGGGGCTGGGAGTGGTGGCCCTCTGTACTCTGGCAAGTAGTTTGGACATGGATGGTAAGAATCCTTCGAGCCGACAATGTTACCATGTTTAACTCTTCTTTCGTCAGGTTGCACCCTTTCTGATTTGGAGGTCATGGAATATCCACGATACTATGGGATGGCGAGCACAAACGATCTGCTGCTGCCTCTCCAGGTTAGTACCTAGCCATTCGCACGACACAGTACATTCGAGTCACTTTACCAACAGTAATTGACAGTCTACACGCAACACCAATGTTCTTGATTGCAAGTTATGTACCCGCCTTCGCGCCTGTCAACTTCTACTTCCCTCCAAGTTCGTGGTAAGTCCACACTGCCCATGCTGTCAATCCAATTACTTATCAAGTCTAGGATTCACGTCTCAATCTTTCTTCTTGAGATCTTTGCTGTTTTCGTCCCTGCTTTTCAAGTCATCAAGCAACGTATCCTCGTCAAGCGCGTCGAAAATCTGAACATCGAGTGGTATGCCACTTCCTCAACGTCCACTCTTCGGGAGCTCAATGATCTACGAAGAGGTTCTTCAGTGGCTACTCGTCTCGGCGAAAAAGGAGGATATGAATCCTCAGATCAAGAATTGAAAGACACCCTTCTGACCATCAGCGCTTTCAACTATACCCTCAACAGCAATCCTGGACCTCTACAAGACTTCTCAGCTCTGAACGACTTCTCGGGAGAGAATATTTCCTTCTTGACTGAGGTTACCAGGTGGAAGATCTCATGGCGTGCAGAACCAGATGAGGCAGATGTTCGTGATGCGTATAATGCTGGACTGGATATCTATGCCAACTTTATCAGTCCCCGCGACGCTGAGTTCCCACTGAATCTCGGATCGGCAGATCTCAAGTACATGGAAAAAATGTTCGAAAAAGCTGCACGAGAGACATTTGGACAAACGGACGTACATCCTGCTATACCGTTTGAAACAACAACGTCCCTTGAGTCAGCACCTGCTTCAGCCAGGGAGAGACCTACCTATAGTGGTATTATCCCTGCCGAGTTCGGGCCGGCTATTTTCGATTCCATTGAGCATCATATCAAGCATCTCGTTTTGACGAATACCTGGCCAAAGTTTGTTAAGGAAATGCAGTCACGGAGGCGTTCTGGGGAAACGACACGGAGTGGTTATTCGGCTTCGTCCGAGACGTCCATTGTCAGTCGGCTTTCGGGCAAAATGTCCAAACTCTTTTATCATATTGGCTAGTATGGTCTTGACCTCTATACCTATCGTTAATAGTTAATCTTTGTCAAAAAGTTGTCAATTGTAATTACCACTGAGTTAATAGTCTATCATGTTATGATTGTATCGCTTTTTGGTTGCTCTTCGAGCTATTCCTTCCATTTATTCACCATGAACCTGATTCTTCTTGCCGTAATACGTTCTATCAGTGTTATAAACGCGTGCTAGTGGATGAGCTCCTCATGACAGCTCTAGCTTTCACGCTAATGGTATTAGTCCTCCCAAATAGGCCAAATCACGTGTCACTTGAAGCTTAGAACCAATCGATTCAGGTACTTTTAATTCATTATCTCAACCTCGTTCCTCCACTGGCTCATGATGCGTAAATACATGAGCAAACGGCAAAGACCATGCGACTTCTGCCGTTCTCGCAAAACCGCATGCCGAATCGAATTGTCACCCCCATGTCGGTTATGCCAGCAATACGGGAGAGAATGCACCTTTGTAGAGGCTGCGAGGCCTCGGAAAAGGCAGCAAGCAGCCGAGACGAGCCCTGGATATCATGATGCAAACAACGGACATGGTTCATCGAACGAAGTTATTGAAGAACCCATCACGCCATTTAATCATGAAGATATCTCACCAGCAGAATCAAGCACATTTCCCGACATCAATATGGACTTTCTTCAAGATCTTGACATGGACGGTCCTGAATATCAGTTCATGTTTCAAACACCAGATAATAACCCTCCATCAACCGCGGCTGAGTCAACAGATGGCCCATATGGAAAGACACATCCGCTTTTGGATGGTCATGAAAACCTTCACCCCGAAACCCTCGGCTTGAGTGGAGATATGGATCCTTATCTCCTCCAGCGATATCAATCAGATGAACATGGCACGTTCAAATTTAAACAGCTCGCGATACGATCAGTGAACAACAACACGCCAGTTCAGTTTCTCATTTCACAGCCATCGTTATTTACTCAAAGTAGGAAAGAGACCGGACATACTGGCGCGTCGATATCATCACAACGAATGGAGCTTGAAAAGGCCGTTTCGCAAACTATGGGCAAGAGGTTGATAAGTCTTTACAGCAGATTCATCGCACCGCATTACCCAATATTCTCAACAGAGTCCCCTCCTGATCCGGCAACGAGCGCGCCTTGTTTGTTGGCAGCTATATACTCAGTTGCACTCCCCTTCGCCATGTACGACGACCAGCTCTGCATTGACATGGCCTATGACTCACCCGATACAGAAGATCTGGCCCATCTTATCAACACCGCAGTTGCTTTCGACATGCACTCACCAAGTATTTTAACCGTGCAAACTCTATTTCTGCTCATCGTTCGACCATCTGCAAATCCACTTGTGTCAGATGCATCGTATCGATGGACAACAATGGGAACGCTAGTCTCAGCAGCTACAAACATCGGTCTGCACCTTGATCCCTCCCTTTGGAATATTCCATCGGCTCAAATAGCTGTGAGACGAAGACTGTCATTTTTTATCTTCGCGATGGACAAGTGGTTAGCAGCTGCTTTGGGAAGGCCGCCGCATATCAACCGCGAGAATTGGCTTGTAGATGAGCTGTCGGCTCAAGATGAGCATACTTCTGGCATCGATGCGCCGCAATGGGCTGACACAATGGCTTTTTCAAGCCTAACATCCTCCCTAGCATCCACTCTCGATCGACTTTAGTGAGTACACTTCTAGCACCCATCGCTGTTTATTGAAACTGACCTTTTTGCCGCTCCCTGCGATCATCAAGTCTTACTCAGCGTCCAGAAGACATGAAAGCAACCGTTCTTGAGCTCTCCAAGACTTTGGAACACAGAAAGACCAAAGAAGCAATGTCAGCAGACCCAAGCAATGACAGCTCGATGCCTGGAATGGCTATCAAGCTCGGCTACTATTACATACAGCTACTGATACTGCGCGCTGCCGTGCACGCCCAATATTCTCACCCTTTAACAACCACCAATTCGGACTAATGGTCTTCACGCGAGAGCCTGAAGACAGTTCTCGAACAATATTCTGACTTTCTCAAAACTCTCAAAAGCGACGACACAGCAGAACACTGGCCGCCCTGGTGCCAAAGCGCATTCTCGTCACTTTGCTTCGCCATGTTATTTATGTTTGTCTCAGCCACTACCTACGAAGAAGCACTCTCATCGATGAATCTTCTCCAAACGACACGGAAGCAAATGCGTCTCAAAGCCAATGCCTTCGTAGTCATTCGGCTGGGTCTACTGAGGATGGATGCCATCTTTTGGCGAGGGGTCGACCAAGTCCTCAGATTGGAACCGCACGTGAAGCTTGTGCTGGACGCGTCAAGGCAGGCAACATAAAGAAAGATCTATATAATTCTGTTTACAGTAATGACCGGGTGGGAAGGGTGCTCAGAACATCCTCGATGCTCTTGACGGCATCCAATGCCATACCGTAACCAGCTTGAAAGCCTGTACCACCAGCACCATAATTATGCACAATTATGCGTCTTTCTCCATTGATGGGGATCTCATCACGTTCGATTCTTGCGCCACCTTCGCGAGATGGTCGCATACCCGCAAATGCAGCCAATACCTCGGGTTCCTTCCGCTGCAGCTCTTTGCTTAGTTCTGTTGTCCTTTGAAGGATAGACTCGCTCTCGGATGAATAAGTGGCGCTATCACTATTTTCCGTGTCAGTCGCATTCCAAACTGCAGAATCGAAAAGCTTACTCGTTGCCCTTTTGCATATATCCTCCCAAAATGACATTTCCATTCGACCCAGGTCTCGGAATGACGTAGGTCTCGTAGTCCTTGCCGTGACGCATGACGTTGGTGCTGACATGAGATGCTCTCACGAGCAGAACTTGGCCCCGAGTGGGATAACACTTCGCGTCTTGCACGCCTGCTAGCGTCTTTGCTGCGATGCCTGTGCAGTTGAAAACAACTTTCGTAGCAGGGTTATTGTATGCCTCATGTATGCTTCCGAGCTTTCGTCGGATGAAGCTCACGCCAAACTCTTCTCTTAGTCTGTTGTACAGATACAGGCAGTGAGCTGGCGCGTTGACGGTCAAAGTTGTGAATCCACATCCGAACTTGACGCCTTCGGGAAGCTCTTTTGCAGATAGTGCTCGGAACTGGGACCCATTAGAACCTGTTCTGTAGTCAATGACCTTAATGTTGGCTCACGTTATCCAGATAGTCGGCCATAGCCTTGATCTTGTCATGCGGGACGTTATCATCCCAAAACTCAATCGACGGCGTCCTCTTGACGAAAGACTTATCAGAGTCTTCTGCAGCTAGCTTTTTGAGGTGTGCATAGCCGTGGCGATCCCATTTTATCGCGTTGGCATCAGTACCAGAAATGGCGGAAAAGTTGCAGCCAGCCCTGGTCTGTTAGTACATAGCGCGGCTTGAAGGAGCGAGAGACTTACCAAGGAGATGTGTATGATGGCGAAGTGTCGCCGGGGAGGTATTCGGCTATGACTGTGATGTTCTTTCCATAGCCTTGTTGGGAGAGAACGAGAGCGACGTCGAGACCAATGATTCCGGCCCTGGGATCCTTGTCAGCCAGAACTCGAAGTTTTGAACGGACGACTTACCCGACGACGACAATGCTATCAGACGCCATTCTCTATCTTCAGGTATAAAATCGATAGATAATTCTCAATTGGAATCGTGATTAGATTGAAGAATTCACTTCTATAAGGAGGACGCTCGAGATTTATCTTAGCTTACTCAATCTTTTCACGATGCCGACTAACAGCCGCGGACAAGTCCAATTTCGCCTAGCTTCGGCCAACCCTTGTTCATCTCTATCGGCGTGGAATATGATTGGCGGCGTTCGTACCGTTGACCGCGGGAAACAGCCCAACGGAGAAACCGTTGAATCTAGAGATATGAATCGTACGATGACTCGATGTTTATCGGCGGCGACTGGCGAAATTGGTTGCAACAAAGAAGAAGAAAAAGCAACTAAGCGAATCACACAGTTCACTTTAACGTATCCTTAGTATCAGCCTTGGGACTGTAGGGTAGTCGGTCGCACCGGGGTCCAAGCAAATGAACCTTTAATTCAGAGCACTTCAATGGTCAATGGTTTACAAATCGTTCACAATATAATGCCATCATGGAGATCGCGTGATCTATGAACTCATCTCATGGACACTTCTTAGCAGCTCGGCTGTGTCCTCAATAAACTCGAAAGCCTTGGCCAATCCCCGTTCTGGGTGATTGTAGTGCGCAAAAGCATGAGGACAACCGGCGTAGCGCTTCGTGGTAACCTCGTTCCCTCCCTCCTTCAACAATTGCCCATAATATTCTCCTTCATCTCTTTCCAGGTCAAATTCTGCGGTGACAATGTGCGCCCGGGGAAGGTTTTTGAAGTTCAGAGCAATTACTGGTGTGAGGATCCACTCGCTGTTCAGCTTTTCCTCAAGCTCGTCTGTTAAAATTCCGTCAGTATTACTTTGTCGTTGGAATATCTGTGGTTATGCTTACCAGCATCCTCGCTGACGAAATATTTTAAGAACCATTGTTCTCGCCCGAGAGGTCCCCATGGAACGTCCTTCAGTTGCAGTACACTCTCATATGGGCAATTCTCCGATGAGAGTTGTTTGATCTTAGAGCTGCAGTAGCGCATATCTGTGGCTGGGACAATCATGAGCTGCAATTTGATGTCGATGCCTTCGTCGCGAGCAAAGTGTCCAAGAACAGCCGTCATGTGACCACCTGCGGAAAGACCACCGAACGAGACACTCTTCGGATTAATGTTAAGCTCAGTCGCGTTATTTATGACCTGTATACAATTAGAAGAGTCCTTCATAAGATATGGCTTGTGTTACCCATTTCACAGCATCCCAGCAGTCATATATGGCTGTTGGATACTTATACTCCGGGCCCATGCGATAATCAACATCAATGACTTTGATGGATGCCTTGTTGCACATGTGTCGACACCATGCGGCTTCAGATTGAAGGCCTCCAAGAACCCAACCCCCCCCATGAAAGTTCAGATGCACAGGGAATGGCCCAAGTCCTTCCGGAGTATAGATCCTCACGGTGATCAAGCCTTCTGGTTTCGTCACTGGGATTTGTCTATCCTCAACATGAAAGACGTCAGGGCCTTTATATGTCGGATATGTGAAGCTGTACTTTGCTGGGTTTTGGCGATATTCCTCAATGCTGACTTCATCAGCTCGAGTCATGGAACTTCCATGTGCATTCCATAGTTTTCGCCATGCTGGGTCAAGGCCAGGGTATTCATCTGGCAGTATTTCCAAACGCTTGAGGCTGGGAATTGAGGCCGTTACCTCTTCAATTGCTGTCGTAGTATAAGACATGGCCAAGATAACAAAAATAATAGTAGAAAATCAATAGATTTCACTAGATAAATTCCATTAAGACACTCTTTTTCAAGAATACTTATTTTATCTCCCATCTAATCCGCCTCCATCATCGGCATCACTTCTGATTGGCGGCGTTCTCAACGCCGATCAACCACGCTATCTCCCCAGATAGCGCCAGATAGGCCGTCAAACGCCGCCTATCAAAACCCACAGCGACGACCCCGCGTTATCTCCCAGCAGGGTTCCCAGCAGAATGGGTCTGTCCGACCTGGGGTAAGTTTCTCCAACTCATGATGTTTATATACCGGGCGTTGCATCCCGAGAAATGAAGAATCCACCATCATTCGAGAGTCGAATCATCTCTTTATTACCTCGGCCGAGTTTGAGAATATGACGACTGAAGTTAACATGGAGAAGAAGATTGAGAGCAATGCTGGTGATGCCAAGAGCATTGCAGGACGGGAGGAGCAGTGGCAAGGTTTGCGGAGGGTTCCTGATAAGTTGCCCAAGATCGCGTTGTTGATCCTAGCTGTCGAGGTAAGTCCAAAGACCCCTGAAAGATTCAGAGACTGGGAATTGAAGTGACTGACTCCATTTAGCTCGGTGAGCGATTTACCTACTTTGGTCTCTCTGGACCTATCCAGAATTACATCAAGTTTGTCAAGCAGTCGCATTGAACCTCACACCCACTGACACTATTTAGCAACCCATATGACCCCAGCTCCGATCTTCCAGGTGCCCTTGGAAAGGGTCAAGCTGTCGCAACAGCCCTCGGCAACTTCTTCAAGTTCTGGGCCTACGCTTCAACAGTCATTGGTGCCATAGTCGCTGGTAAGCCTCTTACTCAATCTAATTTAACAGCTCTGTTTTATTGATGATACCCAGACCAGTATCTTGGTAAATTCCGAGCCATCTGCTGCGCATGTGTCATCTATGTCATCGGCCTCGTCATTCTCGTTTCGACTTCAACACCTACAGCCCTCCTTCACAATGCCGGTCTTGGAGGTCTCATCGCAGCTATGATCACCATTGGCCTGGGTACTGGAGGAATTAAGGCTAATGTTACGCCCATGTGTGCTGAGCAGTATCAGCATTCACACCCAGTTCTCAAAACTCTCAAGTCAGGCGAAGAGGTCATCGTTGATCCAGAGCTGACTGTTCAAAGGCTCTTCATGTGGTAAGACAGGTTTGCTCGGTCTTGGATGTGTACATGCTAATAGATGTCAGGTTTTCTGGGTCGTCAACATTGGAGCTCTTTCACCGCTCATCACGGTCAATGTAGAAGCTCACCATTCTTTCTGGCTGGCGTACTTGGCCCCATTAATGTGAGTCTAATGTCTTTGACCCAGACATACCTCCAACGTCTAACCTTTTCAAACAGTGCCATTCTAATTTCCGCTGCTGTCTTCATCTCAGGCCGAAACAAGTATATCCGTGTTCCCCCAGTTGGCTCAGCTATTCTCGATGCCTGCCGGACAACCAGCATCGCCATCAAAGAGAAGGGTTTCCATAATGCACGACCGTCAGTCCTCAGAGCAACAGGCCATAACGAAAAGTATCCGTTGGCCAGTCAAGAGAGATACACTGATGAGTATGTCGGAGATGTGCAGCGGGGACTCAAAAGCTGCAAGGTATGTGGCCTGTCTCATGACCTTCAAGGTGAATATTGACGGATACGTATAGATGTTCCTGTTCTTCCCGTTCTACTTCATATGTTGGAACCAGATGTGGAACAACCTCATTTCCCAAGCTGGCACCATGGCTCTTCATGGAACACCAAATGATCTTCTGCAGAACCTGGACCCTATCGCTCTTTGCTTCTTCATTCCCTTTCTCGACTGTGAGTTTTATTTGGACACCTCTCCATCTACATTTCCTAACAAGACGTTCTAGTGATTATGTATCCCCTCCTGCGAAAGTACAGAATCGACTTTGACCCCGTAACCCGCATCTTCATGGGTTTCATGTTCGCCTCAATCTCAATGGCATACGCATGCGTTCTTCAACACTACATCTACAAATCACCGCCGAACAGCATCCACGTTTGGATCCAGGCTCCGTCATATATCCTCGTGGCTTTGTCTGAAGCCTTTGTTATCATCACAGGTCTCGAGTTAGCCTTTACTCAAGCCCCCAAGAAGTAAGCCTACATATTCCTTGCATATTGATGCGTGTACTGACCAAGACCTTCCAGCCTTCGATCTGTCATCTCAGCTCTGTTCTGGCTGACCATCGCTGTTGCTGCCGCGATCTGCATTGCCCTCGGCGCAGTTTCTCAGGACCCATATCTTGTGTGGATGTATGGAGCTGTGGGAATTTCTGGATTCATTGCTGGCTGCGCATTTTACGCTTGCTTCTATAAGGGGCGGAAGCAACATCTTTCCCGAGATGAGATTGTTATAGAAGGCAGTTTAGGGAACTAGAATGTATAAGAGTGTATAGATGAATACCTTGAAATGATAGCTGCTTTAGAATTAAGGCTCAAGACTATACAAAGATTCTAACTATTATTAAATTCTTGAATATGGTAAAATAGCGCTAGCAATTTATTTGGCTGCTACTTAATTTCTTATGCGACCTGACTAAGATTTCGTAAGAAGATTTCCTTCATCATGAAGAACTACTGTATCCAGAGGAGACGAAACCTGGGTTATTGTTTCAATAGACCGCGTGATGAAGGGACCATCGCTCCCAGAGCTCCTGATACCATGTCCATTTGACTGCAACCTATGCAGCACCGCTCGTGTAAGCTGGCGTGTATGAGGCATGCAAGATACCGTGATTCCTACACAGAGCTCGATGTAAGACCAAAAGATGGCATCGTTTCCGTTTTGGGCTGGCATAATATGTCAGTACATAAAAGCATGAAGGGGTGGGTTTGTTCTCACTTGACTTGCTAATGTCGGTCATGAACTCTACCATTTTATATAGCTTGAAAGCACAAACAATATTCAAGCTGAATGCGACACGTTAGTGGTTGCTACTGAGGGACCAAGTTATCTTTACTCACAATATGCCAACACTAAACATTGCTATCACACCTAGCTTCTTACTGACCTTGAGCCCCAATTTGTACAACTGAGAAATCGGTAAGATAAGCATCCAGATATCCAGGACTAGATTTAAACAAGCCTGCACCAGCGATGGCAACGACATATAATGCATACCCTCGCCGATCGTCTTGTATTCCCATGCTTTCCATATATCCAAGAGCACGGGTGCTTGCATCAAAGTGAGCACTACAAATGCCAGTCCAAACAGGGCATTGCATGCCGCAGTCCACTTGACCACTCTCCGAAAGGTTTCATCTGGGAAGATCTGAAGATACAGAAGTAAAATGGAGGCTTTTATAAATGTGAGGACAATGGGATAGAGTAGTGCCAATGCAAAGAAATACTGAGTCTTGTTAGAATCACGAACTAAGAACCGAAGTTCAGTACTTACTCTGAAAAAAGTTCCTACTTGGCGATGGGAGAGGTTTTCAAAGTCTTTGCCTAAACCCTGTTCTAGCACTGTTGATGATGGGTGAGAAATATCCTATGGCAGCCTTGGTTTCCACTAACACAATTGGTAGAAGACGCAAACAGGACTCAATAGGGCCTGGAAACAATCAGTGAAAACTCTTGCCTAGTGAAATATATTGTTCTTACCACTGATACTGAAATAAGTGTATCGTCTATGCCCCAAAGAGTAGGCCCTAGGATTTTGCATGTAACTCGTAGGATGTAAAAGACAACGGCTAGCGTCGTCATGATTATGCCAGTGACTTGGAACTCGATGTATTGGTTCATCGGAGGAATACCGCATGCCTTTTTGGAAATCCGAGTAAACTCTGTGATATTAATGTTAATAGGCTGTAGCTCATGAAATGCTGCCCGAATGTGAAGTCGTTTATTACCCATCGTTTCACCAAAAAGACATCGTTTTGCCACGCAATCCCCTAGTACCCTGGCAAACGCTTTATCATGGCATAGTTCGGCTTGAGTTTTGAGCGAAAACGCCGGGTCGCTGAAACTCTCGAGAGCGCATTTGACCTAGGTTATCCGTTAACGACAGATAGAGACACAACAAGAGGGAGAATATGAACTAACACCACACTCAGGTGCATCGCTTATTGACCTACTTGACTGAGCGAAAGCACCACAGAATAGGTAAACCCACACACAGAGAGAACGAAAACCGCGCATGCGACGAGCCTTGGACATTTCGGCCGATGTTGGCTTGTTTAAACGAAATTCCAATCGCAAAAGAGAGTCAGAAGAAAGAAAGAAAGACTGGGACTGTGTTTCATATTTTAACATCTTGCAGTTCGTGACAAATGCTCCGAATGATAACGCCATGGCTTTGTATAGTAAGCCATCGAAAGCCGGAATTGGTAACGCGCCAGGAGTCGAGATCTGAATCGTGGCTTGATGGCGGACAGGAACTGGTTCGATCAATCATAAGTCTGTATAAAAAGGTTTATCTTTACCAACAATGTCTAGTGTGTACAAAGCCGGGCCGATATGTAGAGACAGGCGTAGAAATTCGTCATGCCATTCCGGTCAACAGAGGCGTGCAGATCAACCAGCGCCGGCAAGACGGTCAGATAGACTTAACACCTGTCGTAGCAGGTCTCGAAGCACTAACATACCATTTTCTGGCTTAAAAACGGCTTAGGAACTACGGCGCGTTGGCATGGAGAACCGTTTAATTAGAATAAGCCGTGCAGATTGACGCAGAATGTTGCTCCCAACAGTACCTAGCTCCAACGCTGGACTCGCGTGCTGCTTCGAGGAAGTGGAACTAAATAGATTTATATGCTTTAAAGTACTGTTAATAATTTAAAGTAGCCTAGAGCAGTTCAAAGTAGTATAAACTAAGGCAGGAAGATTGGCCGTTTCGTTTATAGATCCTTTCAAAACAGTAACAGACCGTCGGTGGTGCAAATGTGACCTAACCTTATGACCTAGAAAAGACTCAAATTCTAATCAAGTCAGTAAATAATCGCAAAACAATCATCGAAGCTGATAAAATTGGCTCTGTTTGCGCCTCCGCAGATAATTCTGGAACGAATATCAACCCACTCTCAATTTTGATCTATCAGGAACCCTCCACCCGGGATGAAAATCTGGGTTTATAAAGCGAAAGTGGATTCAAGCGTCAGACTTATTCTGTTACTTTCAAGGCCTGATTACTGTATCTGACTGTATATTAAGATGGACGGATCGAACCCTTGCTCCTGCTTCAGATCATCGTTTACATCTCACGACTTGAACAAATCCATCACCGTGCACTCAGCATGGGTACACATCAACCGCATCCCAAGAAGCCCCTCAGCTAATGATAACAGACTCTCATTAACCTCCTCCTCGCGTCTTCGGCTCCATCCGCCTTGGGCGGCAAGTGTAATGCTCCACGCGAAGCCGGCGAGAACAACAACTGCCTGGGAGGTTCCTACAGCGACTGTGTAGCGAGGAACAACCAGCTGTGCACGGGCGAATGTTGTGGCAAGCCTGCTGGTGGAGCTGGTGCCCCATGTTACACTGGCTGCACCACTAGGAACCAGCAGTACTGCGCTGGCTACTGCATGAAGATTAGCAACTGTGATGACTGCATAAAAGGTCTCAAGGAAATGGGCGCTGCGGGATCCAATGAGCACCACAAGGACACTTGCAGCCAGGAAGGTAAGAGGTGTCCCAGAACCCGTCAAGAGTTTGACTTTGCTAACGCTGCTGCAGGTGACTCGTACTATTGCAACTTCAAGCCCGTACTCTTAAGTTCCTAGATTTGAACTTAACATGCTACTTGGCCGGTTCCTGGCCAAAAGGTTAGAATTTGGGGTAGAAGCTAATACGAAGCACCGTGAATGGTGAAGAAAAACGACACCGTACAAACTAAGTTCATTGTCCTGAGTTTATGCTCTCAGCCAGATGTATCAACCGCCAATACCAGACCCAGTTAACAGTTTAGACATTATGTCAGAGTGCTTGACCAATTACCATAGCATACCTATACCTAGAAGCTTTGTTATGATACTCTACCAACCAAAGCCATGGCCTGACACCGTAGCTTTAAATGTTTGCGCACGCTGAATATTATTTTAAGGACAGGATGCCCCTCAGTAGGTCAACACACGGAACTCTCCTAGTAACGAGATATCTTTGGCTTCTCATCACATTGTGATCTCCATCAACCTGACCAAACTTCACCTTCAGTCCAGCAAGAAACACCGATAAAATGGTCTACTGGCACTCGTTACCTGCCGAGATCCGCTGCCTGATCTTGGAGACCCTGATAGAACACAAAGGGACCGCACTCTTCGCTTCCGTCTCAAATGAATGGCGAACTTTCATTGAACAGAGAACCTTTTCTCATATCAGACTTCACCCCGAGTGTCTCGACCACCTCGAACAGCTCAACGACCACTATAGGGGGCTGATTAGGCATCTCTGGCTCAATATAAAGCTCGACGGATATACTTGTCGATCATGCCGAAAGAGAGAGTCCATGACATTGTCATACTCCATTGCAAGAATCCTGAGAGAAGCCATCACTAGGCTGTTCTCCGTCTTGACAACTTGGAGGGAGCCTTTGACTCTGGAACTTAATATTTACTGTCCGAGCGACTCGCAGCACTGGTTCAAGAAAAGTTACTTTGGAGCTCCTGACGAAGATAAATTCGATTGCCAAGAGCCTAGTGATCCCATTCACGATCCCGATCACGGGTGGTCTGAAGGTACTATCACTATAGCGCCACCAGAAGATGCTCTACGACGACCTTTTGGACTATCTGAGTTGGACTTCCGGGAGGGTCTCCCTTTGGTCAATGCCGTGACTAAATTTGTCTTACGCCGCCAGTGTCGTCAGCAGCTCAATCCTCATGTTTTACGGTATCTTTGGTCAAGGTTACCAAACCTAGAGGAGATCAGCTACGAACCGTGGCAATCACACATGACCGTAGTACAGCAAGTTTCGGATATAGGTAAGTAATAAACAAAACTAAATGATGATACAGCACTGACAGAGTGAATAATAGGCTTTGTAAACACGATCCACCTCATCCCAGCAAGCGTTAACAAAGTCACCATATTTGAGGATTTTAATGAGAACTTTCTGGAACTATATGCTCTTGGTAGAGGCATCTCAGCATACCTAAATCCAGAGCGAGTCAGACTTCCTTTTAGCGTGCTGGGCGCGGCCTCTGCCATGCGAAGCCAGCGGCTCGAGCATCTTTCCGTCGCTTTCATGATAGATGCCCACCATTTCTTCGACGGGTGCCTACCAAGTTGGAGATGGCCTCGGCTAAAAACTCTCACATTGACAGCCCGGGGTATCGCCAAGGACAGTGTCCGTCAGACGAACGAGCTCTTCCAAAATGCCGCACAAGTCGCACTCAACATGCCTGAGCTTCAGACACTGACGATATGGCACGGCAAAAGGAGAGAAGCTTGTGCTTTTACCTATCGCCGAGCTCATGGTTCGATATGCTGGCAAGGCACACGAGATGTGAATCTGGAGTTGAAGACTCTTGAGGCTTGGGAGAAAGTAGCCGTCACATACACTGGGAGAGTGCTCACAGTTGAAAAAAAGCTGTTCATGGAGGATATAACGTCTCATGGGGATGCCGTTCATCATTTGGGTCTACATCAGGTCGTCGACAGAGTGTCGCTACAGCAAATACGAATTGAGAACCGAGTCTCTTGGCATGGAGCCATATAGAGAAAGGAAGCTGCTGAACTTGGAGGGATTAGCCTAAAGGTGTGAAAAGTCTATTCTAGTCTCCTTAAATGTTTTTGTCATTTATAATATTTTTCCTAAGATTCAGCTTTCATCCACTGGTCTGAACCACAAACAACACATCTAGGTCACATGTGCCATCGCTGTTACCTACGCCAAACGGTGCATCCTATAATGGGTCTTCCTCTTTCAATCCGTAGCTCCCGGGGTACTCCTTCGGGGCGTTCCATAAGGGCCCCAGCTTCGGCTAGCTCAAGAAGCCAGGTTTCTGTCAGCAGCTCTGTGGACCCTCTTCTTGATTCTGCGAACAACGACGATTGGGGTTACGCTCCGCAACAAAATGTGCGAAAGGTCTTTCCAGATACGTGCCCCAGGTGTCAGAGAACAAGAAAGTTTTTCCATAATTGCCACCTTTGAATATAGGGATCGGACGAGGAGAGCCAGGTCAGACTTTCTGTCCTCAGGCTAGATACTCAGTACATGTCCCAGAGTGGGCAATCTCAAATAAGCAGATCTGAAATAGCTCATGTTTTTAAGCTCATCACATAATATTAAGTTCTTTCAATTGAGCTCTTTTTGAGCTCTTTACAAAACGATATCACATTCTACTGGTGCGTGCACCGTGGTATTAGCAGTTGGACTCAAGCATTCTGTGAATAAAGTGGGTGTGGCACAAGATTTCAAGCTAGAGCGCAGGTAACCTGTGAGTTGAGATCTGGAATGAGATCAAGCCATAGTGAGGTATACGAGGGCTTGACCTTTCAGGACCACTTGGAGAAACTAGATTCAATGTCTCTCCCAGTGACACATCAAAGCTATGCATATTATGCCCACAGTCTTCAAGGTTCATATGAGAGCATCAGGCCAGCTTCGAGCAAGGCGGGATTAACACGGAAACATGAGAGATAAGAAACGACATATTCTAGATTGTCTCATGACTCTTGCATCGACAGCGCACTTTGGGAGAAGATCGTGTTTCTACCCGAGAGACGGTGAGGATGCTATATTGTGGTGGACGCTGCTTAGAGAGATGATTTAATGACCTATGACTTGTCCGGATTATTGACGCAATGGACCGAGTTCACTGTGTCGAGGTGCAGATCGTTAACATCTCTCGATACATAAATGCTAGAACCTTTGCAGTTCTTCTTCCTAGGAAGTATTAGCCTTAATAAGTCAGTTGCAATCTAACAAAAATCTTACTCATATAAGTAGCAGAACGTGCTTCGACGAAGGTGGATGCTGTTGACCTTGAACTTGCTGCCAGAAGATTAGTGGCGCCAGGTTCGATTATTGACGCAAAATATACCTAGATCCGACATTGCCACATCCGTAGCCGTGAACGTCTTCGTGCGATCCTTTGAGGTTCTTCTGATTATAGACCCTCGCCTGCCAAAGGACAAGTTACTACTTAGGCGCCAACCAGCTGATGTGAAAGAAACTTACGGTGATCACATCTGTCGCAGCAGCAGCGACAGCAAGGTAGGAAATAAAGGCGATAATCTGCATCGCTGTTATATAAAATAGCACGGCTGATAAGAAAGATTAAGCAGTTTACCAACAAGCGTGATGGGAAAAAGGGATATGGCGAGGCTATAAAAACATTTATGAGGTTTTTATGCAAGGGTACTGGAAGTGGGCAGTGAAAACGGAGCCATGGGTCGCGGCAAATAGCTGCCGAGCATCTAATCATGTTAACGGAAGCAAAGAATAGGCGCTGTGGCTGAAGAAGATCTGCCAGGCTAGCCTACTTACGCATAAGCTCCTGGTTATCTATTAGGTCAATACTACGCTGTTCTCGTCGTGCATAGCCTGAAACGCGCTGTTTCTTATGAGATTATGCTGGGGTTCATTTACCATCATTTCGTAGCGGAAACATTCAGCATAACTACAGTCCATTTAACAAAACTTAAGTGTCAATAGATTTGGAAAGTCTTTCATCTCTTGCTATCGTTCATTCAGACTTTACTGATCTATCCGCTGTCTGAAATCGCGGGACCTTGCAGCTTATATTGGTGCAGAGGACTATGCTCACCTATGTTCTCGAGCTGCTCCTCAGTAAATTGATCTCAAAGACACTGGGTTTAAGATCTCTTTATGCATTCTCATTGGGATTAGTAGGCATAGCTGAATAAAATGCTTCAAAGCATTTTTTGCAGGTTTGCCTCCACTGTTCTGATCATTGATGTTCCTGTTGTTTCGCTGAAACCAGGTGAGCCAGACGTTCACACCGCTGTTTACAGCTAAAAATGGCATAAAAAAGACTATAGGTCTATACTTCTTTTAATAAGAAAGGGAAATAATAGTTTTATAGTAGTACAAGATTTATATAAGCTTCGGAATAAGCTTATAGTGGCAGCTCGGTCCGCAATAGCAAAATTTAAAGTACAATGAGTGGAATGCCCGGGTTAGACCGGTAGCTAAGAATAACTACATTATGTACGACTGTCAAGAGAATAGTGGCAAATGGGCGAATGACATCATGGGCCAAGCTGAGAATACGGGAATATTGCTGAGTGGCATGGTTCCCGAATTACCAGACAGATCAATACAGTAATCTTCAGCTATCGGGGAAAAATCTGGAAAGCTCTATCTTGGTGTCTCACCTGTTTGTAAGACACGAATAAAGACGCCTTACCGTATTCTCAGGGGGCAAGAAAACACCGGACCTTATTATTGGGTGTCAAAATAAACTTAGCAAAGCTTCCCCCAAGGTTTGGCTAAGTTTACCTAAGTATTTTTATCATTTATGGCTGAGGTCCCGAGTTTTCTTTTCTTCCCTAGCGTATCAACCTTCGCGTTAGCATCAGCCAGCCACTTCTGGGCCTCGAACAGACTATGAACGCCAAATCTCACAGCCCGTCAAGTTGTCCCTCCCACATCTGACTTGCCTCGATCAGATTCGCGGGCCAGTAGGATATAGTTCCGTTTTAGAGAAACCTACGTAGCCAATAATTATTGTTGGTCTGTACCCTCCTTCACTGATAATGATCTTACCACATTTCTGATTTCGTACTTCTTCCTATCAGCTACTGGTCCCCGCAAGTCTAGGCCCGGGCCTTTCGCCGCTATTGGTCTGGCCCACCTTTGAGGCTAAACGTCGTCGTGCCAGAATGATAAAGCTGAAAAAAGGGAGGTATTGTGGCAATTGAATGGGAAAATGAGGCATAAATATAAATGTGATGTGTTGCCCATCTTACACCTGCCACTAGCTGTGATCCATAGCCAAAAGATCACCTGAATTGCTTCTTCAATTGACTAGAGCATATACAATCACGATGTCGACAGCCACGGAGACCCCACCGTCTGAAAGGACACTGCAAGAAAAGATCGAGCACCTCGGTGATCTCGTGAGAGATCCCAAATCGGACTTGGGCGCCGATGAGTTGCCACATCTTCCCGAGCTCATTGATGATTGGTACAATACCGATGTCGATGTCACTAAGGAAGAGTTCCATCGACGAATCTTAGCAGTCTTTAAGGATTCCAAGCATGAGCAGGTATACAATGGCGTTATGGCTCAATTGCCTGATGAGACGCGAAAGGTTCTTGAGGCTTTCATCGATGGAGATAAGACCGCTGATGAAGCTGGTGAAGCTATCAAGGAGGTTGCACCTTTGGAGCTTGGAGCGTCAGGTACCAGCTCTAACTTTCAGACATTCTCTATGATGGCGCAGCAAGTGACTCCTCCCAGCAAAACCAAGGTTCGTATTCTCCTTCAATAGTTGTGCGCTCTATATCTAACATCAACAGGGCAAGGAAACCAAGGACTTGACCTTTCAGAACTGGGGGCGCACCGTCAAGAATACGCCCACGGTCACGTATTACCCCGAGACTGTCGCCGAAATCATCGAGATTGTTCGCGATGCTGTTGCCAAGAACAAGGGCATTCGGGTTGCCGGTTTCCGTAAGCTTCTGGTCCTACCAAGTGCCCTCTCAACTGACCGTATCCAGGGCACTCATGGGCTCCCGTTTTCGGGAGGAGCAACAAGGCTGGCCAGTCTACCAATGGCGATGTGTTGATCTCTACCTTGACTGAGACCAACGCAAGCAGGTTGCCTAATTTCACCTCGGTTCCTACCAACCTCTTTCAGCCCAAGGACACGGAACTTAACGCGATCAACGTAATCACGGACCCCAAATTTGTAGGAGCTCCGGCTCTCAAGAATGGCAGGAAGTATGTCCAGGTCGGAACGGCGACCACGAATGAAAAGTTCCGACGATGGTGCATCAACACGGGAAATGTTACTTTGCCCATGAACATTATTGAGGTCGAGATAACCTTTGGCGGTAGCAATGCTACAATTTGGTGAGTTCCCCAGTGAAGCCTTTGACTCTTTGAACTAACGCTCGTAGTCACGGCGCGGGCATCAACAACCCAACCTTGAGCGACCTTGTCCGACGAATCGACTACATCGACGTCAACGGCCAAGAACGATTCGTCAACATGTCAGATCCCACGCTTCTCAAGGCCGCAAGTGGATGTTTCGGTCTTCTCGGTGTCGTAACTTACATAACCTTTGAATGCGACGCCATGTGCACCGCCGTCATGCGTCCAGTCAAACTTGACGTTATCGATGCTATCCCGCCGCCGCCCGAGATGAAGGACTCGGACATCCCTGCTCCCCTTCGCCAAAAGCGCACCCAAGCTGAAAAGGATAATAACGTCCGCGAGTTTGAGCGTCGGGCAAATGAGGACTTTTATGCAGAGTGGTTCTGGTTTCCTTACTCGCAGCAAGTCTGGGTTAATACCTGGAAGACTGATACTGACACCAAGAACGTGGTGAACTATCCCAGTAATGCAAAGACTTTGTATCAAGTTGCCAGCACCGCCATTATGAACATGGCTCAAGAGATTGGAAAACACATCCATGCTTTACAAGTTGCGCCTCAGACCCAGACTTCACTCCTTTGTAGGTTTAGACCATTGAATTTGAGGAGAAAAAGGCTAACACGTCGCAACAGCTTGGCTCGCAGTGAAGAATTTCGACGATGTCAAAGGAACCAACAAGAGCATCAGAACGCTGCTGCCTAATGCTCTTCACTTCCAACGCGGCGTCCAGAATATCCGGGTCCGCAATCTAGAAGTTGAGATGGCTGTGAGTCTTTCGTTCTTTGGCATCAATGCAGAAACTAATGTGACTATTAGCTCGACTCAAAGAAGGGCAAGCCCAATGAGAGGGACTACACCAACGTGAGACGTGCTTGGTGGGACGTCATCAAGACATGCTACGCCAACGCCAAAACATCTCCTATGCGTATGCCAATGGAGATGCGCATAATGGGTTCCAGCGAAGTCACACTCGCGCCACAGCGCGGCAACAAGCTTGGAACATGCGCCATCGGCATTCTGACTCTGGAGGCTGTGTCCGACATCTGGGTTCCCTATGCGCAACAGGTTCTTGACAAGTGGACGAGCTACAAGACGAATGAAGGCAAACCCGTGGTGGTGAAGCCTCATTGGGCTAAGGAATGGTATATGTACAAGGTTGGCGGTAAGCCGTGGGTGGAGAAGCTAGTCAAGGAGGACTACAAGGAGGAGATCGCGGAGTTTCAGGCGCTGATGGCTGCTATCGGTAAGAAGCATGGTTGGACGCTCGGGGATATCAAGAGGACGTTTTCGAACGATGTCCTTGACAATACCTTCCTGGGTGGCGTTGTTACATCTCAGCCACAGCAGGCTGTGAAGGCGGCGAAGGTGGTTCAGGTTCAGGTGCATGAAGTTCCTGTGGATGTACTCTGAGAGGTATCTGTTGAAGCACTAGTAATTACTATATCATAATAAATCGTTAATAAGTCCACCGGCTTAGATGCCCTGACAACTTAAGAAAAGTAAGGTTGGGTTATACAATCAAAACGGCTGACATTCTAAGATCAGCGATCTACATAATGAGGCCCTCTGCATGTAGGCGTCTATTGGTTTGAAGTGTTTGAGTGGAGTTATGATTAGCTACGTGAGCTGACATTTGTTCCGACCCGATTCGTCATCGACCCCAGATCGATCAAGTGAAAGCGACACGCCAGCTTCCAGACGCACGGAAGTGTGCCTGTTTCTGAGAAACCGAAGTGTCTGGGACGATAACCGGCAGGGCAAGAAGCAATGGTTGATATATTATTAGGCGAAACCTTTTCGCTGCGTTATAAAATATAACGAATTACCGGTAATGGCGTAGTAGTTCTTTGCGTTATAACTCACCGGCTTGCCCTTCATACTGCCTCTTTCTCGAATCGCGCGGTTCTATGATATTGTATCAAGAGATAATAATTAATTGTATGTGAGGAGGGATTGGGAGTATGTTTTTAACCCAACTGATAGCAAAACAACAGGCCGCGACTGCCCGAGCTTGCAGCCATGATTGATCTCTGAATTGTACTTTCGTGTCTGAACTTCAAAAGCTACTACCAATCGCATCCTGAATATAGTGCCAGGTAAGGCGGGGTTGAGACAAGCTGGACAAATCAGACGAAAAGTGGTTCGCTAAGCTTAATTTTAAGGCTTATACCGCCCGATGGTACCCGATTACCGTAGACATCAGTGAAACCTAAAGAGAAAAGTTAGGAGAGAGTGGGGAGCTTTGTCAAGAGTGCCTAGAGCATCCGGTCAGCGGCAACGCCCGACACAAAATGTGTAATTGAGGTACTGTACAGGACTTCTGGTAAGGCAGCCCTAGAGTACAAAGCTCGTATTCGGCAGTTGTGTAAGATGTACAAAGTATTAAAGGATGTCTAATTGCCCCGATTACAAAGTGTCTCCACCTCGGTGTGAAGTAAAGCTGCAGAATGGCTGATGCTAAAATTAGCTATCTCCCACCTTTGAATCTGGAGTTTCTCTAGGACTTATGCACCCCTCCGTTAAGGGTAGTCACAATTGTATTAATACCGTAGATGCTGCTTATTTCTTAGTTACAACTCCCCGTGCTATGCAGCTGTCACTCACACGTGTCAAAGAGCTAAAATTTACACCGCCCTACAAAAGGCTGAAAGTTTCAGCACTTTGTCAAAGCCCATACACAAATTGATTTACTGAGGCCTGTCAAACGCACTGGGAGAAAGCTTTTAGCCGTAGACCGGCGAATAGCCTAAAAAAACCCTGGAAAGCATGTTATATCCCTGCAGCCTTGAACTAAAAAGCTAAGAAAAGAAAAAGATATTCCATTTCTGTCAAAACATCGAATGCAATGCCTGTAGCCTCGACGATTATCCGGGCTGGAATCAGCAAGGAAGACAATGTTCAAGCGCTAGAGGGTCTGTCCTTAGATTCAAAGCTTAATCTGAATCGAGATGAAATACCTGGCGACGACCCTACCGTTTTCTCCATTTTCACTCTCGCCACACAGTATCATGTCCCAGCTATTGATTTAGCACCGATATATGGGGTATCTATTAAAGATTCTACAAGCTCAGCAAGGGGGTCTCTTGGCCTTGGCTCTGGCATATCTTGCAATGTTGTTGTTCTTGAGACGGATGAAGAACACAGCAGTGTATGCCCGGTGGGTATGCTTAGTTCATCCAACTGACTCTTGACTTGACCTTTGTGAGTTAATATCAAGATCTACAGGAACCCTGATTGCCCTAAAAAGATACAATACCCGGCCTGTCGGTGATGAGGATGGAGGAGTGTGGACGAAGAAGATACACCAGTGGTTATCCCAGGAGCTGAAAGTTTTGTGCCATCCCGACTTGAGTAAGCATGAGAATATTATCAAATTGCGGTTTATTGCCTGGGAAGAAAACTACCAAATTCCACACTTGGGCTTGGGGGTGGCAACCTATGGTGGGTCGACTTTGGGCTGACGTCTTGGATACATGACCTACTGACGCACATTAGGAACCCTAGAAGACTGTCTTCAAGACCTTCGATCCTATAGCTCCATCCAGCGAAAGTCTCATCTAAGCCTTGATATAGCATTGGGCATCGCTGCTCTAGCCTCCCTAGACTTGGTACACGGAGATGTCAAACCAGGCAACATTGTCATTTGCCCCCACGATGAGAGAGAAATTGTCGCCAAAATCTCAGATCTCAATGGAGTTGGGCTCGCTTCGGACTACGGCTCGAGGGAGTTTGCTGCAGGAACACCGGCATGGCAGCCTCCTGAGGTACTCGATAGACGATTGAATATTGACTGGCATCTCACAGACGTATATGCTTTCGGTATGGTCATAGCAACGCTCTGGTCTGCCCATGGCTACATTCCCCAGGGGGGCACATTTCTGGACCCATCCATAGTCTACAATCTATCCCACGAGGAATACTTACAAACAATCGGAGTTTGGAAGCGGAATCATGATTTTGACCCACAGAGTACAGTGCAGATAGGTTTGAAGTTTCTCACGGTCAAAGACGTTGATCTTCCCCTGAGAGATATCATCACCAACACCCTATCGGCAATTCCAGGACGGAGGACATCTATGATTCGTCTCCTAAAGGCACACTTCAGCAACTATGCAACGAAGGTTGGCAGGGATGCCTCGTGAGTCAGCCCCTCAGGCACAAGCATGAGAATCCTGGAAATTAACAAGTCAAAAGCCTGGAATCTTTTCCAGAGAGGACGGCATCAACGACTTCTTACTGGGAGTCTAACAACCTCACCCCGAACATGGTACGTGCATGGTATATCCCTGGATGACACCATTCTGACTTGTAGGGACGGTAGTGTCTTCAGCCAGGATTCCTTGACCGTCCAAGGTCCTTCCAGACCAATATGGTTCAAGCTTTAGAACTGCACGGGGAGAAGCTAAAGAATCTGATAACCTTCCATCCGCTACAGAACCATACTGAGAGTTTTGGACAAGATGAGGAGAAGTTGATGCAATCCAGCATTACAGAAACATCACGAATCGAGGCTAGAACTGTGGCGGATGGGAGGCTGCGCACTCTGGTATATGCGGCAAACAATCTTGGATTAGCCTACTTGCTCGGACTAGGGGTGGGGATTGACGAAAGAGCAGGTATGGAATGGTTTCGCATTGCATCAGAGTTGGGTGAATTCAATGCTTGCGCCTGGTTTTGCCCCTTGGAACAGTCCATTCAAGGTGATCTTTTGGCCCAGGTTCCAAGAAAGAATTGGGCGGCACGCGGGACTATGTACGGCTACTCGTCTAATGCATCGTGCTTGAAGAATCTCGACTACGAACTATACCAGGTAGCGACCAAATGGCCGACCCGACATCAGTGGGGAAGAAAGGCAACACAAGTGGTGCAAATCAAGCCTTACACGGAGCTCATCCTCAAGCCCATCGAAGAAGATCCTACCCGTGTCAATGACAGGGTCAAGAGTCACGGCAGACCCGACATCGGCGAGAGGGCACTGCACATTTGTGCTGGCATTGGAGATCTCAGTCTAGCAAGACGCCTTGTCTCAGAACTCAACGCGGATGTAAACATCGCTAACGACCAGAATGAGACACCCATCTTTTATGCTACGAGAGCTGGGCACTATGAGGTTGTCGATTTCCTCTTGGAATCTGGTGCCGACGTCACAGAAGTCAGTACCATGGGCCTCAGCATTTTGCACTGCGTCGCATCTATGGAAGATGAAAGAGCTGCGGGATATGCGCTCATCTTTGCCGAGCTTGGTGCTAAACTAGATACGGCCGTCGAAGAAATCTCTGGGGACTACCTCGAGCCTTTCTTTCTTGGAGCTGGAATTCCCCTGTTTTGGGCAGCTCTGAAGAACAAGCCATTACTCTTCGCATCTTTGGCGGAACTTCATTGTAACCCAAGAGATCAGCTCAGTCCGCTAGAGTATTATGTTCTCTTACAGACAATGGCCAAGTTGAACATTCATGGCATACTTGCCTTGGCGCTAGAACTCCAATCTTCTCTTGTTGATTGGAACAAAGATTGCGCCATCAATCTGACCGTCAAATTGGCCTGGGCGAGATTTCGCCGACAGAGACTGGGTGAGCTCGATGTGGTAACGTCTAAGATCGTAGGATGCAATTCCCTTACGCCACAGCAGTTAGCAATCCTATTGTATCATGCTATGGACACCTATGAATGCATCCTCTTGCATCGGCGCTATATTCATATGGCCAACTTCCGTACTGCGAAGGAACAGACAATCAGGGTCTTACTTGACTTGGGGGCAGATCCTATCTTCCGCGGAGATAAAGCAGCACCAGCCACAGCCCTCTCATGTTCTATATTTACCGGCGACACTATTGCATTCAATGTTTTCATGACGGAGTTGGAGACTCAAGGAGCAGACATATTGTCTATTTTGTCTGATGATGGCCTATTCGAAGGCACCCAGGTCTTTGAAATGGCTATATCGGCCGACTCTAGGGAAATTTTCTCCCTATTAGTCAGTGAATATCCAGACCTACTCGAGCAAAGAGATTCCTATGGGCGTGGGCCGCTTCACTGGGCAGCGCTGATGCCATGGTCTGGCTATACATCGAAGTTGCTGGACCTTGGAGAAAGCCCGCATGACAGGGATAACGAAGGGTGCACAGCGTTTCTGGCAGCTCTCACCAGAAATCCTGTGAGCGATTCGGGCAAGGCTATCTCCCATTTGATTGCAACAAGAGCAGATACGGAACAGCTTCTTGGAACAGACAATGGCTCTGGCATGGCATGTTTTGAGCAGCTCCTTCGCTGTAAGATGGATATTAGCTTTGATCCCATCCGTTACTTTGTTGACACGTATGGCAAACCTTCTATTTATGGAAGTCGCAAAGTCACGATATTCCAGATCCTCCTAGGCCATCACCTTTCCTTAACGGACCATGCTGGGATAGCTCTGCAGTGCACCGTATTGAAGTACTTCCTCAATATGTTCCCGGACAAGGTCAATGTTCTAGGCGATACTGGTCTTTCACCACTCCATACTGCCGTTATGTTTGCAAATTCGGCAGCTGCTGAAACTTTTATCGCTCATGGCGCCGACATCAACATGGAAACTAGGGAATGCTCGCAAGCCATAATTCCCCAAGGCTATACGCCGCTCGGCATTGCTCTTTATCTCAAAACGCAGCCGATTCCCCATACTAATCGTTCTGAAGGCCGACGGGCAGCTGAGACCAGAGAAGATAATCTCGACAGCATCGCAGACCTCCTGATCAAGACTGGTGCCAAAGATCCTGGCAAGAACGCAGACTCGGCGATAAAAACGGATGCAATGAACTTGCTGAATGGGAAAGAAGTCGATGTCAAACTTTTTCAGAGAAGCATCCGAATGCAAGAGGTCGAGTGGCCGAAGAAACTACCGGGGCAAGCGAATGAGACCGAGCCTTTTCAGTCCACTGACCTGCTCAAATCTCAAATAGAGATTCTGAAGGCAGACGGCTTATCTACATTCTGCGGTCTACAAGATATTGCTGCAATGCTCCAAGATAAGCGCCCCCCTCGTGTGGCTTATGGCAATTGTATGAAGAAGCCCGAGCCACCGGATGATTACGTGGAGAGTCTGCAATCGCCCATATCCACCACGGCACTTGAGTCTTGCGACATTGAAGAGCCATCATACTTGAGTGGCAACATGTTGCTATCTGGTTGGGAGGTCAGGATGACAAAAAAAGGGAAGGTTTACTATGAGGACCACAACACGAAGACGACATCGTGGGAGGCACCAAAAGCGGAACTTGGTTAAACCTTATGCTTTTTATCATATTTTCAATCCTTTGCTTTGGAAGGCTATATCAGTTACTGGTGTCTACCCTAGAATGCGTTTGAGATTGAAATGATTACAATTTGTTACTCTTTATCAGAGCCTGTCAGCTCGCTTGCTTATGCCTTACATTCAGCTAGAGGCTCTACAACCCTCTGCCAGAATTTGTGACTCATGACCTTCCGTTCATCCTGAGGCCTGCGACTGTCTATATCAAAGTCCCCTTTCAGACAACAACTGATCACCTTGACGAACTTAGTCCCAACCATACCTTCAAGGTCCCTCCCAAACTTTCCATCCAAACAATTGACGATGTCATCAGAGATCTGGGCCATTGTCATCTTCTTATACTTTTCTTCAAACACTGGTCGCCTATACGCCACTTCCAGAAGGATGATTCCAAGGCTATAGACCTCACGAACCTTGTTCCATCCCAACCCTACTAGCGGATGATAGTAAACGTCCAGTTTCGGCTGTCCTAGCGGTCGACTTTCAAGAGAGGTATCAGCCGCGGGCAGGCTGTACTGGAAGCCACAAATGAAGGGTGCAGCCAGGTTAGCATCTTGGATGGTCCTGCCACTGAAAAGGATGTTGTCACTTCGTAGTGATTTGTGTAACCAGTTGGCTGCGTGTAATAACGCCACGGCGCTCGCAAGCTGATGGGCCAAGTGGAAGCGCACCTCAAGTGGTGGCCGAGTGCCACGCTTAGAAATCAGCTCAAGCAGAGACAAGGGTGAATTTGCGTCGATTTCCATGCCTCGTGGAATAGAATATACCAGGCCAATACGTCGACTACCCTTAGATGCCTGCTCATAGTCCAGATCATCAAAGACTCCAAAACAGGACAGTCGATGGAACTCCGCTGGATTAGCGGTCGAGAGCAGTGTTCCAAGAGCACAGATACGCGACGCACTCTGGGTCTTAGCCTGAACAGTAGCACTGACATACTTCCACTCGATAAGGACCTGCTGGGGCGGCTTTCCCGGCGAGTCGTAGGTGCCATTGCTATAACTGGTACTGGCGTCGGGTTTATAGACCAGGTCGAGATTTCGAGCTTGGATGAGGTTCGCACGTGACGCGGCTGCTAGAAAGTCTTCTTCTTGGACCTGCTTAATCAAAGCTGTAAGCGAAAGGAGGGTGTCCTGAGATGGCGACATTGTGGAGTTACTATGGACTGTAGGTAGCGGTGCCAGCGACGATCTCTTCTCGAGGGCGCTCACGATATTGGCGACTACACGCGCCTCGTCGTACTGATCTGGACGTACTAGCCCCTCCAATGCATTATTGAATTTGTCCAAAAGTTCAACTTGCTCCTTCAATTTGAGTTTGTCTTTGGCCGCCCACGCGATGGGATGTGCTGTCTTCTGCTTATCTCTTTCGCGTCGGAAGTGGGATATCCAATCGCTCTTTGTATGAAAGGCAGGTTGTGCTCCCGGTCCTCCAGGCTTCCCAGGAATAGGAGAAGTAAGGGGCTTGATCTTGTGTTTCTCCATCAATAGCTTCCCGACGACCTCCTGTGTATCAATGATCGCGGCAACGGTACGGGCAACAATGTCCTGTATCTCTTTAGGCTCCTTCATGACTAGACAGCTTTTTTGATCGTGGGCCTTGACACGGTCGCTCCAGGTTTTGAACTTGATGAGCTGGTACTCGTAGAGTATCGTGAGATTGTCTGTTTCTTTATGGGAACCAAAGATATCGCGAATCAAGATATACCCGTCTACAGCGCCCTTGATGGCCAAAAGGATCCCAGTACCGCCAATGACAGTACCGACAATGAATTCAGCCATAATCAGTCAAATAGAAAGATGTGAAATCCTGGTGCTGTGTACTTCTATACTCCGTGGGCAGTCGGAGTACAAACAAAAGAAGCTGTAAGCTGAGTCTAAACCTAAATTCAGTATTTTTATCATCACGAGTTAACTATTCCTTCTTGTGTTACGCAAAAATGACTCGGGTTGACTCGGGTCCTTCAATATGATTGGCATAACGCACAAATATGCTGCAGGCTTTGAAGATAAAGATACGTTTTACATTCAGGTGCATGAAAGTCCGCAGATTTAGTCTCAGGGGAATCTGTTTGAGCAGTAGCCATTAGATCAAGAACTAGATACTAACTTATTTCGGAACGGTGCTTGAGGAATAGCCATAGGTTAACCTATTACAACTAAGCCGATCTCGGCATACAGGGTAAGGGATTAGTCAGCACAGAATACTGCCTGGCCTGATTCTAGCATCGTCAGCACAAAAGTTTCCAACACTGCCCACTCAAGCATCTCACTAAGATCTCATCTAAAGACCTAGCATCAGTGTGTATTCATGTTTTCATATGATAGCACAAGTACAGGAGACGGGCTTGGGCCAACGCAAATCCGTCTCCTACATCTACTTCCAGCAAAAGACAACAACAATCTGATTGAATGCCGACTCAAAGTTGTCGCATTTGAAGAAAACCCAGTGTATGAGGCTCTTTCGTACTGCTGGGGCGATAGTACTCAGCTCCAGGAGATAAAATGCAACGGTGAGGCATTTAAAGTCACCGAAAGTCTTTTCTGTGCACTGCAGCACTTGAGGAACGAGCATATGGAGCGGACACTATGGATCGACGCCATTTGTATCAACCAGAATGACCTGGAGGAGCGGCAATCTCAGGTCAAACTGATGACGGACATATATACCAAATCAGAAAGAGTGGTTATCTGGCTAGGTCCTGATCCCGCCTCCGATGGAGTCAACCACTTGTTCGAAATGCTGCAGACGATTCCAAAGCTTCCCGGCCCTCAGTTGAGCAAAAGAGAGAGAACTTTTTTCGAGATGAACGTATTCGATGCTGATCGCTGGCATCAAGGTGAGGACGGGATTTCGTCCGAAGTTCCTGATCATAGTAAGAAGGATTTCGTTATACCTAAAGAGGTCGCAAAGGGCGCAATTGCTGTATTGACAAGACCATGGTGGTCAAGGATATGGACCGTCCAGGAGATGGTTCTAGCTCCTAGTGCTATCATCATGTGCGGGCACTTAGCTGCTCCAGCATCAGATGTCCGACGCGCCTGCGCTGATGTTCTCATGCACGCAGTCAGCGACGCCTTTGACACTGGCGATGACGATGATCTTCTGAGTTTTGGAGACCTGTTTGAAGACCACAATGGCACAATATACATGGCCACAATGCGACTACATAGTAGTTTCAGTGCGAAAATGGAGCTGGGGAAGCTGCTACGTTTTCTTAGATGGTTGAGAGCCAAAGATCCAAGGGATAAGGTATATGGCTCTTTGGGTATTGCCGCGTCAACATACGGCATTGAGCCGGACTACACAATTTCCACCGTTGAATGCTACACACGTGCGACCTTTAATATCATAACCGGTAGCGGATCGCTGGAGATTTTTAGTGCTCTGCGAAGGCCATCCTGCATAGAGAGTACCTTGGCAGGCCTGCCATCGTGGGTTCCTGACTGGACTTATAACTTCTCTAGTGTTCCAGATAAGGAGAAGGGACCTTCGGCTATCAACAATCCTATCATGAGGGAAAATGTCCGTACCCCAATGATGCTAGAGATGGCGGATTCGTTTCCCGAGTGGAAGGCATCTGGATCGAACATACCCTTCACCGCAGGGCTTTCAAGTGATGGCAAAACACTGATCCTCAAAGGTATAATCCTGGATGAGTTAAGTTGCGTTGGGGACAAGTTCGAATACCCCTGGCCAGGACCTGAACTACAAGCTGGGAGTGTGGTCAAGGAGGCGATTCACGATTTCAAGAGAAACTGGAGAATCTATGGGTCTATTGGAGCCGCCATGGATACTATAAGAGGTTGGCAAGATCTGGCCTTCAAGAACAACAATGTTCAAACAATATCCGGAGAAACCCGAATGGACGCTTTCCTCACAACATTGCTGAGCAACCGGATTCGTCTCAGTGCTGATCGACGAAAAGTCTTGGATTATCTTGAACAAAGTATCGGAACGAGCTTCAAGATGAGCAGTAGCGGTACTGTTATGAATCAGCTTCATCTTCCAAACGTGGCACCGAAAATATATCACAAACTACTGGGATTCGCAAAGATATGCAGTATCGATGAGAACGAAATTCTCTCGTTCGGCAAATCATTCACTGACGTGCAACTGGCGTTTGATCAAAGAATGGCAACGACGGGATCGGGATATCTCTGCATGCTTCCTTGGCCTGCCCGAGTTGGTGATCGGATTGCACTCCTTCGAGGCGGAAAGACACCGTATGTCCTGCGGAAGGCGGGGGAGAAATGGAAGATTATCGGGGACTGCTACGTTCATGGCATCATGTCTGGCGAGGCATGGAGTGATGAAAAGTGTGTTGATATTGAAATCATTTGATCAAAGGGTAAAGGCTCGAAGAGGAAGCCTTTATGTGGTACCGTTGGTGGACAAGGGGGGCAAAATGAAGTGCTGGAGGCTGCTTACAATGGCGATATTGTCTGATGGATGCTGTGCCAGTGATGGGAGACGGTTAGAAGGCGATTGAGGGATAGTGAGACAGAAGAGATCTCCTGCCGGGCCGCAGCCTCGTTGATGTGTGCCCATCCGTTTCTTAAGACGATTCGTAGGCAAGAAGTGAAATCGGAGAGAGACAAGCACTGGCATGGGAGTTGGTAGATGTTTGTGTAAAATTGAAGTAGACGATGAACCCTTCGGAGTGCAACATGCCTCGTATTCTTGACATAACGGACTGTATTTTGTGAGCCCATCCGGCCTTGGGAGGTTGGGCAACCTTCAAGAAGACAGATCTCAACGTCACAATTCACTGTAATCTGAAACCCCAGGCGTAACCTGATTGGGACGATGAGTCACATGCCACCAGAATATCCAGTGAACAGTGATACATGATGAAGTCAGAGGAAATATGAACAAGAAACCAGCCAGAAGTAGACACATGAGTCAGTCTGCTGTCGTGAAACGTGGCCATCAGAGTCGAGCCCCCATGCAGTGATGCCATGCTTCTCTGTCCAAGCTATAAATCACCAGACTTCGCCACGAACCAATTGTGATCACAATGATATTGACATGCCCGGGACTGAACTCAAGATGCTTGGTCTCTGGATCTTCCTTCTCGCTGTTCTTGTCTGGCGTCTTCACGTCTCGTACAGTCACTTCTGCAAGGTTCCATATGGTATACCGTGGTCACCACGCGGACGATTTACTCCGTATCTCGTTACACAAATCACTGGAATCTGGAACATTCCAAGCGTCATGGAAAAGTATTATCAAAATGTACGCCAAACAACAACTATTTTAGCCCTCTGGCTGATGTTTGCAGTACAGCAAAAAAGGCTCTGTTTGTGTGATTGCTCTGCCTTTTAGCCATCCAGAAGTTCTGTTGCCTCGGAGTCTCATTCGGTGGATGACTACACAGAGTGACAAGATACTTAGCCCGATTCCTGTGCAACATGAAGTCGTTGGTGCCAAGTACGCCTTTCTGAATTCGTCGGTTCAGAAGGACTCGACGGTATACGATATTTTGCGTGTGCAGCTGAATCGACACCTTCCAAGAATGATCCCCAGAATTAGAGACGAATTGACTAATTCGATAGACAGGACGTTTGGATTGGATACAGATTGGAGTGAAGTGCAGGTCTACAGTCTTGTACGGGGAGTGACAGCAAGGATCACAGTTTGGTTGGTGCTTGGCGGCATACTCAGTAAGCAAGTATACATACTGCAAAGGTTTGCAACTGACAATCACTAGGCACCGATGACGAGCTCGTTGAGAACCTGTCCAAGTTCTCCACCAGTGTCATACCCAGCGCCATCGCCCTATCATTATTTCCTCCGTTCCTCCAACCATTTACCTCCCGATTCACATCCATTTTCAATCACATCTACATGAGTAGAGCCCTCAAGATCCTCGGTCCCCACATCGAAAAGAAAATTATCGCCGTCGAAAACGGACTTTTGAAGGACATCTCATAAGACAATGTGCTCACATGGCATATCCACGAAGCACTGCGCAAAAGAGATCCTCGCTTTGAGATGGCTAACGTCATTGCTTGTCCCGCGTTTGCCACAGTGTTTGCAGCACTGGAGTCGACAACACTAACAATGACATATGCTCTCTTCAATGTTTGCGCAAGCGATCCTTCCACGCAGGTTTGGCAAGCTTTGGAGGAAGAAGCGCTTGGTGTTTTCGGCACAAACGTGGACCAAGCGAGTTTGAATAGCCTGCATATCGCGGACAGCGTTATCAAAGAAACACTTCGGCTTAATACGTCAATCAAAGCACTTTCAGTGGAGGTCATGCAGGAAGATGGCCTAACGATTGAGGATCGTATGATCTACCTCACTCAAGGCGCCCGAGTGAGTATCTCTGCTTGGGGAATCCATCATGACGAGGACATTTATCCTAATGCATACGCATTCGACCCATTTCGATTCGTACCGTTACACAATGGTGAGGGCATTCAGGACACGGATTCTCTCGTAATACTTTCAGAAAATTACGTTCCATTTGGGCTTGGGAAGCACTCTTGTCCCGGGCGACAGTTTGCGGCTGTTGTTACAAAAGTGTTTCTTGCATATTTGGCGATCAATTATGATCTGGAGGAAGTCCATGAGAAGCCTCGTTTCCTCAGTTTGGGACATCTCCCTGTACCTCCTGTGAGGGCAAAGCTGAGAGTCCGAAGGAAACCAAGTGAGTAAAGCTTCAAGCTCACAATCGAGTTTGGCACTTCCCTGCATCGTGCCTGTTTCTTGCTTGCTTGCGTTTTCTCATCGTGGATGTGATGCTAGGGACGGCAAGAAAACTTAGAATCAAGATCCTGAGATACAAAAAGTCTTAGGCACACTTGTTATATAAAATCATGCCTTTAGACCATCCAAGTTTGATGCCCTAAGCTTTGGTGCTTCTTGGGAAATGAGGGCAATGTTTCCCGTGCGGGACAGTGCGACGGTTGATGCCTAGAAGCGACAAAATGTAGGCAGTCTCTACTCAAATCAGGTCAACTGGTGGAGAGGCTTGCCTGCAGTTTTTGCTCTGTCGCATCAACAATCAGACAAGTCGGAGAATTGTTTGTTGTGACAAGGCCTATGAAGTTTGAGTGACGAGTGGGCCTCCTGCAGGCACATCGCTTCTTGATCATCTTGATAGGAAGGCTCAAGACAAATCCAAACGAGGTAAATTATGTAAGTGAATGATGGAATAGAAGTCAAAAATCTCAGAAAAGCCTTCTTTCTTTCTACCTTCTCTATCCCTCAACATATCTTGACTGGTAACTGTTATACCGTTCAACAACAACTCTTAATACAGAAGCATCTTTGCAAGATGGTGTATCACGACGGGTCATTTTATGTCCCTGGCTACACGGAGCAAGGTCAATTGCTGTTCCTCTCGACCAGAGTGACATACACTAATATTGGAATATCAGCTCCAGGAAAGCCAACAGTCATCGCCATCTACGGCATTCCCGGCTCCGGAAAGTCCGTGATCCTCGAGTACCTGCGCAAGGACCTGGGTGAGGAAGAATTCGCATTCTTCGAAGGATCTGAAGTCATTGCCTCCATCGTCCCTGGAGGCCTTGCGGAATTTCAGAAACTCGCTGGAGCCGAACAGTACGAATATCGCGTCAAAGCCATCAACCACATCAAGAATGAGGCTATCACCAGCTGCCGAGTCGCTGTGGTGACTTGTCACTTTAGTTTTTGGTGCAAGGAAAAGGATAGACCCGAAGATGACTTCACGGACGATGACTGGACCACAATCACCCATATTATCTATCTGAAACCTGACGAGCAGACCATTATGTCAAACATCAAGAACGATAAGGACAAATCTTACCTGACCGATTTGACAATGGAGGACTTGGGGCGTTGGCAAGCCGAAGAAATCTATTCGCTGCGACACAAATGCTGGAAAAACAAGATTCTCTTTGCTAACATCCAATCTCCCATGCCCTGGAACGTCCTGACCTATGTTCGAGACTTCAAAAAGCCCGCAACGGCCGAAGCAAACATGGCAGAGGTGAAGAAGCTACTGGAAGAGATCCTTGGCCTGCATGACAGCAAAGAACTACAGACATTCCTGGTCTTTGATGCCGACAGAACATTGTCGGCTGAAGATGGTGGCCGCCTTCTCATGACCGAGGTGGACGGAGACGATTGGGACATCGGCCCCAGTCGCGTGAGCAATATCTTCCGTGGTCCGATGGGGTACTCAGATGACGCTTTCCGCCAGGCTACCTTGCTCCTGGAAGAGAAATGCACTGATGAGGTGTTCGAAAATAATTGCAACAAAGTGTCAGCGTCCGTGCCTCTACACCCTGAGTTCCTGAATCTCTTGCGCCTCGTCGCACAGAAGAAACACATAGGCGCTGTTGTCGTGACTTGTGGCGTTGGGCGTCTATGGACCAAGGTGTTGGAGCACTACGGCCTTGCAGACAGTGTCAAAGTGATTGGCGGTGGGAGGTTCTCGAGTGGTTACATTGTCACTCCTCAAGTCAAGGCTGCTGTGGTATCGCACCTCAGAGATGTTCATGAGCTATGCGTGTGGGCTTTTGGTGATAGTCCCTTGGACATCCCTATGCTTTGGGAAGCGGACCAAGCTATTCTCGTTGTCGGCGAATGGTACA
This sequence comes from Fusarium chuoi, assembly GCA_022627125.1. Lineage (NCBI taxonomy): Eukaryota > Fungi > Ascomycota > Sordariomycetes > Hypocreales > Nectriaceae > Fusarium > Fusarium chuoi. The sequence continues at coordinate 157,842 of JAJALE010000884.1, read as the reverse complement.
AGAGAAGCAAGACAATGGATGAAGAGTTGGAGCGGGTTATTCGGGAGTATTACCTCCGGGCCCGACAGATTCTCTTGCCAAGTACAGCGTCGGCTAGACTTGACACCAACACTCTACCTATTGTCAGCATGGACGAAGACTTGGTCAACTCGATCATCGATCGCCGCCCTGACCGCCAGCCGCTCAAAATCTGCGACGCTACCAACAAGGCTGCCGCCAAACTTCTCATGTCGCCCATGCGCGACGCCGCAGTATTTGGCCCAATGCTCGGACAAGCACACGCCAATGTCGGGCGATATCTCGCCACTGAGTATGTATCCGAGCTCATCGGTCTTGAGGACTACGCCATTCCACACGTGCAGGGCCACAAGACAACCGGGTACTATCTGCGCAACGAAGCTACTACTTCGATCATCGCTTTGATGCGCGGTGGTGAACCAATGGCATTCGGCGTCAGCGAAGTGTTTCCACAAGCCATGTTCATTCATGCGTCTACCGCTGAAGACGTGAAGATGCATCATGTCCAGGGACGGACGAATCTGATCTTGGTGGACTCTGTGGTCAACAGCGGCAAGAGCGTGATTGAGTTCATCAAGCGCGTTATCCGTCTTGAGCCCAACATCAGCATTACCGTCGTGGCGGGTGTAGTTCAGGCTGAGGCTATCGCCGAGAGCCATCTCTTCGCCAAGGTGATAAGACGACACGGTGCTGGATTAGTTGCGCTCCGAGTGTCGGAGAACAAATTCACGGGAACCAAGACGACCGACACTGGGAATCGGCTCTTCAACACGACTCACTTGGCTTAGGCTTCTACAGCGCCATGACGCCTTGGTTAACCCAGATGACTCTAGAGATAGGCAGTAGTAGTTGATGATAGATGTCACAAGAAATTGAAAAAAATATTTGGCATTATCTGATTGAAAGGCAATTGACAGACGATGCTGTACTTCCACTTCCATGACCCATCGCCGGCTTCGACCCGAACGACTTAACCCTCATTGTTACAGTTCGTGCAGTAGTCCATAACAACCTTACACGAGTTCGACAACTCAATGTGTCCACACATCCAAATGTTGTCATTCTTCTTCGCGTTCTCACGTCTATACCAAAAGTCAGTAAACAATCCATACTCAACAGCTAGGGAATGGGAACTTACGCTTCCTTGATGAGTCTACCGCTCATACCAATACCGTAGTCATCACAGCTAAATTTGGCAATACAAGCAGCCTTTCCCATAGACATGACCATCAAAATACCCTTGCTAGACCGGCTGTAGCGCGTAGTGTACCCAGTGTAGATAGTATCGTCCTGAAATTCATTAATGGCGCGGTCACATGCATCGCCGAGACCAGACTTGGAGAGTCCATCGCTTGTACCGCACTGCCCCGACCCATCGTTATCGACGTGAGTCTGCGTGGGAACTGGTGTAGCGATGGTCTTCACCTCACCAATACCGTTAGAGAAAGTAGCAGTGACGTCCTTGTACACCTGTCCATACGCAAGAGTGTAGGCAGTCCAGGCGAGGACAGTTCCATCAATGGTCTTGGTGAGAGGTTCGTTGATGGGTGCTTGTGTAGGAGGAGGAGCTTCGGTCGCGGGATCGACCTTGGAGGGATACTCGATGTACGCTTCGCATTTGTTATCGATGAGTGTAGCTGTCGCGATGTACTGCTTGCCCGAGACGGTGGTGGAGCATTGGCAGTAGGCTGATGTGACGCGGGGACCGCCGTAGACACCGCAGGGGTAGTATGTGCGCACTGGGGCGGTGGTGAGTTCCTCGGTTGAGCCGGAAGTAATGGTGTTGGTGGTTTGGTCGGGGGGGCGGGTTGTTGTAAGAAGGGTGCTGGGCCTTGTGGTGGCGGGTGCCGACGTGTCAGTCTCATCAGCCTTGGAGGTCTCTTCAGTCTTGACGGTTTGATCAGCGGTGCTGGTTTCATCGACAGGCTTGGTAGAGGTCTCTTGGACAGAGGTCTCAGCTGCGGTGGTAGACTCAGGGCCTTGATTGGAGGTAGTCGCATCAGCGGCTTCAGTCGATGTAGGCACGGCAGAAGTGCCAGTCTCGGCCGGACCAGCAGAGGTGTCACTGCCAGTAGCGCCATCACCACTCGTGGGAGGCAGAGCGATCGATGTCTTGGGCTGGGTATCTGAAGCAGCAGGAATGCTGGTAGTCTCCCTCATCTTGCAAGACCCTGTTGTCTCCGTCGTCTCAGCGGAAGTCGTAGTCTCAGCCTCAGTGGAGGTAGGCTTCTCGGTGGTGCTAGCCTCCGTCTTGGACTCTTCCTCTTCTGTCTTAGACTCCTGCTTCTCAGTCTTGGACTCATCATCATCGTCGTCGTCCTCTTCGCTCTGATCCTTCAGATCATTGCTGTTGGTGGTAAGAGTGCTCACGATGGGAGTGACGCCCTCGACAATGCCACCAGTGATCTTGCCAGTAACATCCTCAAGGTTGGAGACGACACAAGATAGAGTGTTGATGACGTTGGAGACAATGTCGAGAAGTCCGCGACGTCGCTTACCAGGACAACCGCCGGACTCATTACCACCAAGATCCTTAATAGCCCCCTTGACACCATCGATCAGGTTGTTAACCTTGTTCAAGGTATCTGTCTTGAGACCATCAGGGTTGTTTGTCCAAGCGACGATGATAGGGATGATGTCGTCGACCTTGGAGTTATACTCTGAGGCAGTGACCTGGGCTTGAGAAGCAGCAGCAGTGGCTTCTTGAGGAGGGGCAGTGACAGGTGCTGAAGTGACATCGCTGGGCTTATCGCTTGGTTCGGAAGCCTTCTCAGTTGTGCTGGGGATATTGTTGAGGGGGGCGGTAGTGCTAGGCGCATCGACATTGTCGGTTGTTGTCTGTGGAGGAGGCACCTCAGCGCTGGTATCGGTGTTGGGGGGAGGAATAGCAGCGGAGGTAGTGGTATCGATAGGTGCCTGTGGTTGGGTAGTGGTCGTCTCAGGACCCGGAGCAGGAAGATCAGTGGCAGTATCGACAGGTTCAATCGCATTGCTGGTAGTCTCAGTGCCAACCGGAACGGCAGTGTTGGTGGTGGTGTCAACAACCGGAGGAAGGACATCGCTCGTAGTCTCTGTTCCAGCAGGAAGAATACCAGTGTTTGTGGTCGTACCAACTGGCCCAACAGCATCGTTGGTAGTAGCTGTCTCAGTACCAGCAGGAGGGGGAACCTCGGTACTAGCACCCGGAGTACCAACGACGTTGGTCTCTGTACCAGCGGGAGGGATCCAGTTCGATGTAGTCTGGTCATCCGTCGTGGTAGGGATAGGGTTCACAACAGGGGCGTCAGTGCTACTCAACGCATCCACGATCGCTGATGTCTCAGTACCAATAGGCGCAATCTCAGCGCTGGTGGTGCCATCGACAACTTGGCCAATAGTGGTAGGAGGCTCAACTACTTGAGCCGCGTTGGTAGTTGTGTCAACAACAATAGCGTCATTGTTGGCTGAAGTCTCAGTGTTGATGACAACAACGTCTGAACTTGTAGTAGGAAGAACGTCAATAGGCGCGACGGCGCTGGTGGTTGTAGAAATGAAGGTATCAGTAGTAGTGTCAGTGTTGACGTCTCGCTCGTTAAGCTGGTAGATTCTAGTATAATTAGTCCACGATAGTAAACTTTAGCAGCAGTATACTCACTGGTAAGGAACGGCTGAAGTGAACTTGGCTCCGAAAGACAAAAGAAGGAAACCAATGCCAATTGGCATGGGAGAGTCTGTAGGGCGCAACATAATGAATGAAGAAGCTAGCCCAACCAAGGTTTGCGATACTAAAACAACTGACAAAAAGAGTGTCTGTAGGAAACAAAAGACTTTAAGTAAAGCCAAGCTCAATAAAGGACTTATTTACAGACAAGACTCAGCATCAACAGGATAACTTGACATGGATTGTAAGCCATCCCCATAATTCTAAATTACAGGGCCGATCCTCCAGAAGAAACTTCCAAAGGATCTCAGCAACATTAGCGCATCGAAATTTGACTCCAGAAGCAGAAATAGACTGCGCGGCATCGCATCTGCCGAGAGTGTTACGACGCAGAGTGAGATGGTATAATTTAAGAACTCCTTAATCTCCATCCTTCGGAATCCTTAGCTACAGGGCTGTGAGGCTCCATCCCGTGCGCTTATCGGGGGCTGTTAGTGTTTGGCCCCAGTGGTGTTCTAGGGCTGAGCTGACTCCACTGGGGTAAACAAGCAGGGGAGTTATGGAATGGCTTGCTCTCATTGGTATGATCGGGCTGTAAATAAAGCATCACCTTGTAATTTTTTACTCTGTAGGGATTTGTTTATTCCATGCGTTGGATTTGAGTAATATGTCATCGTTGCAATAGGATTCAGTGCATGCAAGCAACAAGGCAAATAGATGATCCCAATACCACCCCCATTCTACCTATTTCAGCATCTCAACACTCAAGACCCTCTGCGGGACGCGCAAAAGCTCAGCCCCCAATCTCAGCACGTTTCAACTAAAATCTCATCCAGACCCCAACTTTGATCCTCCAGACACGGCAAACACGGGAAGATCTAACTTAGAGCCCCGTCTCACCATTCAAGCCTCCCGCAGAATGTCTCAGTAACCCGCCTGAATCTTCGGTTCACGAGTCATCAACACGCTATAACTCCACCCACATACCATCAGCTAAGCCCTGTTTCATCGGGAGTGGAACATGTCAGCACAGGGATCTCCATAATCGCTCCTGTTTCAAGTACAATAGAATTTAGATGAACTAATTAAACGGATTACGCCAAGGATTCAGCATGCATCCTCCGAAAAACACGGCATATTTTTATCTTCTAAGTCACTACCAAAGTCCTGAACGGTCCGTTAAATAAATGCACTACCCAGCATTTCATACAGCCCCAACAGCACGTCGTCGATATTCCTCCTACACTCTTTTGGATAGTCATTCTCTTCAGCGACAATGCTGTTCTCAAGTCGCTTCACCTTTGCCCTCGGGGCTTTACTCTCTTTTATCGCCAACGCCAGCGCCGTTTCTGGCGAAGGCGGCTTTCCTGATTTCATCTCAAATTGGGCCCTCTTCCGAAGATGGGAGGACATGACAGATTCCATCCCCGTCTTTGACGTCCCCGGCATGGATGGCCTCACCATGGGCGAATGGGTCAATTCTGACAAGAAGTTGACCTGGGAGTGCTACACGCTCACCAAGGACAGCCTCGTCGCCAATAGCTTGACTGTCATCATCGACAAAGCTACGTTGACTTGGACCGACAGTGATAACCAGCCGCAGCAGCAGACTGTTGTTAGTAAGCGCAGTGGTATCAAGTCTGGCTATGGCAACGCCATCATGTACGGCGCTCGTCTTCGGAAGGCCCTTGACCATCCTAATATTCTTCCTATCAACCATATTGTTTACGGCAAGGGTGGTGTGAAGGACTATGGTTTCGCTATTATGCCTTATGTTCAGGAGGGCTCTGTGGCTGATAACCTCGGCAGTCTGACTGATGTGAATGGCGCTTTCAAACAGATGCTCGCTGCCGTTGCTGCTGTCTCGGCCGCGGGAATTATTCACCGTGATCTCAAGCCCGAGAACTTTCTCAAAGATGGAGATACCATTAAGCTTATGGACTTTGACCAATCGCGAGACATTGGAACTACTGTTCAGATGGATGTCGGAACTCCTTCATACACCGCACCAGGTACCATATCCAGTTCCTCTACTTCAAACACAAGCTGACATTTCTTTAGAAATTATCATTGGCAGAGACTACACCACCAAGGCTGATACTTTCTCTCTGGCCATGAGTTTCCTCGTCATGTCTGTTCCTGACCTGAGAAACTCTGATGACCGATTCCAGCTGTGGAAGGATCTCATTGAGCCTCCCAACACTAGCTACGAGCGCGTCACGGCTGACAAGACTGAGGAGATCCTCCGGGGGAGAAACTATGGTGTTTTCAACGGCAACGATGGTCTGCTGAAGGTCATTGCCAAGGCTATGTGCAGTGAGAGCGAAGGGCGCTACACCCCTGCTGAGTTTGAGACTGCTTTTAACGGAGCTACATAATGTCTAGATTCGCCAGGTGGAGGGGTGGGGTTCTGAATATTTTAGGTCAAGCTAGTTGAGATATTTAGACTTCTACGCATCCTCACATTGGTGATCATTCCATTGTTAAATTCGCCATAGATTTCTTCAAATCGTAACATGCTCTTCGTCACGTTCAGTGCACACATATGGCCTTGCATCGCATCTGTGAGATAAGATCTTGGTGATTGAGGCTAGCGCGCCACTCAACATTCAACCCAGAATGACAACCAGTATTTATTGACAATAGATGATAAGAGGACTATAATGAAGATGTCTAGGTAGGTGACTACATCTCTTCATTCCTTGCTTGCCGTTAACGAGTCAGCCGCTTCCTTCAAGTGTTCGACAGTAACATCCTTCTGAGATTGCACTTCAAGCTGCAAATCATTAGCCAAACCCACCACAACAGACCCAAGACCCTACCGTAGCCACATTCTTGATGTCCACTTTCTCAGCATACCAGGTCAGATCCCTCCTCACCCGGTGCTGAACACGTGCATTCTTGGTCGAGGCTGTAGCAGGGAAACGTGTCCAGATCAAGATGACAGCACCTGACCCAGGATGGCGATAAAACGCAAACTGCTTTATTCCGGGAGCGTCAAAGTACTCAGCAAGGTTTTCGGGCGCTACCTGTTTGACGTGATCCTCGAACTCGATGCTGTCTTCTTCGTGATCGACTACCTGAATCTTGGTAAGTTTGGCTCTGAGGATGCGAGATGGTCTTACCATCTTCAACAGGTCACCATCCTGGAGTTGGGATAAAACTGCTGTGCTGCGGGCATCGAGGAGATAATCTGGCTCTGTTTTGGGCTGGTCTGTCGTCCCGGGTAGATTGATGGTTTGGCGTTCTTTTGATCCGGATGACATATTGAAGTCTGTTATTTTTGTCTTGTGTGTCTTGATCTGAGATGATGCTGTTGAAGTTGGAAGAAAGTACGCTGACGTCTAGAGTTCATGGTGCCTGAATGTGTGCTAGACCAGGTACTAAAACAGCGATTAGTCATAGGGGATAGCCACTAAAATCAGCGACCGGCTCAGTGAGTCCTACAGCGCACGCGCCATCGCAAATAGGACTTGATCACGAATTGTAGCGTTAGGAGACGCGGCCGACCTTCTAGGCCTGTCTCCAAAAGCAACATAAACTCTGAAATGGCTACCTTATCTTTATTGCCTTACTCACAGATTCATCTTCTGTCTAATTAATCGTTCGACACATCATGTAGATATTCTGACCAATGTTCAGCCTACCTACCCTAGAATTAACTGTTTACTCTTTCGAATTATTATTTCATTCATTGGATTGGGTTAGAAACCTCTTGGGGGTTTTCCTGAATCTCTTACTTCTCAATTACTGACGACTAGTTATTTTAAACTTGTTTTTATGCTTAAAGTAGTTTGACTTCTATCGCCTATTTTAGCCTGGCTCAGTCCAGAGAGAGGGGGGGGAAATAATGCACAGGGACTCCGACAATTCTTTACTCCTGAAACAATCGAATGAAATTAGACATTTGATCCCTCCTTGCTTAAATAGTGCGTTGTATATCTTATTCTCTTGAGAATCTCATTCTAGTTCATATATACATCATGAAGTCATACAAATTCGCTCATCAACTAAGAAGCATACTCAAATATGTCCTTGATCTCCTCAATGGACAGCTTCTTCTCCAAAGCAAGTTGGAGCTGGATTCTGGACTTGGAAGGATTCAAGTATCCAGCTCCAATACCGAAGGGTCGCTCATCAACATATCCCCAGGCAGTACGTCGGCTAACAACGACAGGAATCTCAGTCTCGTTGAGAACCTTCTTGATCTCCTCAACAGCCTTATCAGGCCAACCTCCGGCACCAAGACCAGCGAGAACGATACCCTCAGCACCGTTTTCAATAGCTTCTTGGAAAAGCTTAGGGTCAGTCTCTTGATGACCGTACAGAACATCGACTTGGGGAAGAGCAGTCTTGGTGGAGCTGGTGCTGATGTTGAAGTAGTGATGACCGAGAGGTCGAGTGGCGGGGTACCAGAAGATAGGCTCGACATTCTCGAAAGAGCCGAGATAGCCTTGATCCTCGGCTTTGAAAGTATCAAGGGAGTTGGCGTTTGTCTTGATGGTGTATCGCGCAGAAGCAATCTTATCGTTGAGAACGATCATGGCTCCACGGCCCATAGCGCTCTTGCTGCTAGCCAGTCTGACAGCAGAGAGGAGGTTGAGAGGACCATCAGCGGAGAGAGCAGTAGCAGGGCGCATAGAGCCCACCAAAACAACGGGCTTCTCACTCTTGACAGTAAGATCCAAGAAGAAAGACGACTCCTCGAGGGTATCAGTGCCATGCGTCACAACAACACCCTGCATGTGCTCGCTATCAAGATCATCCTGAATGCGATGCGCCAAAGTGGTCAGAATAGTAGAATTGATGTCTCCACTATCAACATTGGCGATCTGCACGCCCCGAACATTGGAGACGTTGCATAATTGGGGAACAGCGTCGATCAAAGTCTTGATGCCCAAAGCACCAGCCTTGTAGCCCGTAGTCTGGTCAGAAGACCCAGCTGAACCGGCGATTGTGCCGCCGGTGGCGTAGATGGTGATGTTGGGAAGACTGGCGTTGTAGCACTCAAAGTCGCTGACTGCGCGGGTGAGGAGCTGGGGTATCTCGGGGAGAGGCGAAGCGAGGGCCGAGCCTACAAGGGTTGTGAGGGTGAGCAGGGATTGCAGAGATGGCGACATGTTGGGCGGTCAGGACAAGACTATCAACGATACAAGACAACTGCCTGGAGAACAGAGAAAGAGGAACATGATGAAGGGGAATTTTGGCATCTTTTATAGTCGTGATATCTTGGTAGCTTGGTGTCTTGGTATGTCAACGTGGGTATCTTATCCTGACCGAGGATATGCGTGTAACCCACCGTGTTACCTTATCATTAGTTAACAGGTCCCGTCGGATCGGCTCTCTAGTTCGAGGATAGTAAGATAGCCAAGAGCAAGTAAGGTGAGGAGCTAGTAAAAGGTTCTCGCCGTGCGCCCTAATTACGTACGGCGATAGGTGATCGGCCAAGGATTACGGGTTTCTGCCAAGATTCTAGTCTGAATTATTATCTGTCGGCCTCTAATGCTGACATGCCGATGCAGACGCGGGGAAGTCAGCCACTGCCAGCAATTGGCTTAATCATGGTAATTATTTCTACATCTAGGATAGATAGATTCTATCTTATTTACCAATAGATCGATTCCAAGATATAGATATTAATTAGGTTGACATGCTTTGCCAAGTAATAGACGACATATAACGGCCCATTTAGGCATAGCTTATAAGCAGGGTGTAGCAGTTCCTAATATCGAACCAGCCTCTCCAATCCCCACAAACCCAAAATCCACTTTCTCTCTTTTCTCCGTTAGTTCTTGACTCAGTCACTCTCTTGTCCCCTTGAGCACTTGAGTTACATCACTATCGCTTGCGGGAATTTTTCGTTTTATTTTTCTTATCTTTCCGTTACCTCATCCCAAGGAAACTTACTCCCGTTGCGGTAAACCCTCGACCCACGCACGTGCGCGATTATCCATCCTTTATCTCTCCCACTGTACGGAGTACACTCACTGCTTGACCTAGATAGACACAGCACGCACAGTAGAGACGTGTCTTATCTGAGGCTAACCTAACCTAACCTATGCCTGACGATGATGTGCCCCCCGCCAAGCGGACGCAGGTACCTAGGGCCTGTCAGCGCTGCAAGACGCTCCGCCGAGGCTGTAACGAGTATCGGCCCTGCAGGCGATGTGTGGATGCAGGTCTAGGAGATCGCTGCATTGGACAGTCCGGCGCTCCGAGTATCCTCCAGCCCATCCACGGCCATTACTCGGTACCCTCAAATGCACCTGTCGCCGCGCTGCATCGTCTCATTGAGCTTGTACCGGCTCAGGTACTCGATCATTGCGTCGAGCGCTTCTTTGCTCGGCTTTACCCTACTATTCCTATTCTGACTCGCGATTATGTCGTGCTGCTGAGATCGGCGTCATCGTCGGCGACACCTGAATGGAGACTTGAGGCGTACTCCGTGCTTGTCGCCATGTGCGCGCAGGTACTCCTCCAGACTGAAGAACCGGAGAATTTACTATCGCAAGGCATCATCGCTGAGAATAATGCGACATATGGTTCAATGATCGTGGACCAAGTCGTCACCGTCCATCAATCCACCCCCCGCACAATGAAACCAACCCTCAACCAATGCCTCCTCGCATTCTTCCTCTACGCCTGCCAAGCGCGTCTCTCGCACCACAGCCAAACATTTTTCTTCCTGCGCGAAGCAACAACCCTATTCTGCCTTTTGCGCATCGAGGACATGGACCATTCCGCAAAGGCGTTAGCACACCGACTATTCTGGGTCCTGGTCGTATCAGAGCGATCTCACGCCATCCGATATCGCCGCCCCATCACGTTACAAATAACCGACGAGGCCCCAGAAATCGACCTCAACGATCCTTCGCTCTCTGGCTTCTGGAGTCTTTCGGCACTTTTCAGACCCATTGATACCTCGTTTGTTGCGCTGCTGAATCAGGAGCGTTTTGCCATCTCACCGCCTCTTTCGTCGCTGGATTTCGTGGAGACGGCTGTTAATACGGCTATAAAGCCAGATTTACAACTCCATGAGACGCAGAAGGCGAATTTGAGGATAACGCAGCTATGGTTGCGAATGATTGTATGGAAATTGCGCCTTCGATTGGGCCATCTCAGTGAAAATGCACATCAGCATAGTCTCACCTATCAATACCCTCTAGTCGTTGCCAAAGATCTCACGCTCTCAACGCGGGATCTTTCGATCGACAGTATAAAGATTCATGGCATCGGAGTAACAGAGAAACTTTACGACATTGTCTCAGCGGTGGTTGACGTTCTCGCCCGTGTGCCAGTCACGCCTTCAAGTCCTCGAGGCCTAGCAATGGGCACGTCACCTGAAGACGATCTACTATATATCCGGAACCTCATAACTAAACTGCCGGGAGGTGCATCCACTTATGAGCCGCTTCTAGAAAAGCACATACAACAGGCACTGCCGAGTCCCGGGCCTAGCGTGGCCCACAGTAGTCCGCCAATATCGAGAGTAAATTCATAATAAACAATCTGTACATCAAGCTATTCAATACTATATACCCACATTACTATCATACACCTCGTTTCTTTTGATCCCATCAATACCGGTACATGATCCCAGTGCCTACTGCAATTCCTTCTCGTTGAACTTCTTGTCGGAAGAAACAGAGTGCGAATAAGGATCGATCTCTGTCTTGGCAAACTTCCTGGCAGGAACCTTCTTCTCAAAGAGAACATCCAACTCAGCATAGGTACGATCCTTAGGCTCAGGAAGTCTGAAAAACACCCAGATAGCAGAGAGGAGACATGTTCCAGCCCAGAAGTAGGCAGTGCGAGCTCCCCAGTTCCACGCCGATGATGAAAGCTGATAGTTGGTCATGACGTTCACAAAGATGTTGCTAGCATTGTAAGCGGCGCGAGCCATGACGATGGTCTTGGCCTTGAGTCTGGTCGACGAGAGCTCGGAGATGAGAGAGTATGTGACAGGGCCGACGGTGAAGTCGTAGACAAATGTGAAGAGAATGAGCATGCCGCCAATAGCCCAGACTGAAGAGTTGTCTTTGGAGAAAGAGAGGGAACCAACGATGATGAGGATGAGGAGTTGAGAGCATAGACCTGAGAAGTGAATCGTGCGTCGTCCAACCCTGGACATCAGGAACCACGAGCCCATAGTGCCAACCATTCCAAGAGCATATTGACCCATAGACAGAGAGAAGGAGTTGCTAGCATCCATACCGGCTTGTGTGAGGAAGTAGGAGAAGTAACCCATAAGGTTCTGTCCGCCAAGGGTCTGCACAAGCCAGATACCAACAACAATCTCAGTTCGGCGAAGATCAACACCCTTGAAACAGTCTCTATAGCTAGTTCCCTCCTTCAAGTTCTTCTCCATCTCATTTGTATGCTCAATCATGGCGATCGTCTCGTCGGCGTTAAAGTTGGGTTGTTGGGGCGAAGTAAGTCTCAGAAGCGACTTCTTGGCTGCAGCTCGGTTTCCCTTCCTAACATACCACCAAGGTGATCTATCACAACATTAGCTCAACACTCCTCACCCTGATGATATGACACGACTTACTCTGGAGCAAAAATAACACCTGCCAGGATAGGCACGGGCCAAACCCACTGTACACCAAAAGGGATGCGATAAGCCCACTCATCACCGCGCCCAACGGAACCTTTGTTCACAGCAGCTGCAAAGAACTGGCCAATTACCCAGCACATGTTGATGAAGGTCGTGAGGTAAGGTCGCAGAACAACCGGTGCTACTTCGGATGCATATGCAGGAGTAACGCTTTGGAACGCGCCCCATGGGATACCTTGCATCGTTACATTAGCGAATGGCACATGTAGTGGCATGATATGATACTTACCGCAGAGGACTTCGCCGAGCACGAGGATCTTGACGTTGGGAGCGAAGAAGAGAACAAAGACAAAGGCGATCATGAGGACGAGGGAGCCGATGGTTGTCATCTTGTAGCCGTATCTGTCAGACGTCCAACCCGCGATGATGAGACCAATGATCTCGCCGGCGCGAGCACCATTGGATAGACCAGATTGCCAAGCAGGAGAAACAGCATATTTCTCCTTCTCAGCATTCCAAGAGCCAAACTTCTCATTGAACACAGGAGACGCGTACAAATTGCCAAGCAGAGCAAGATCATAACCTTCCATGATAAGCGTCGTCGACAAAAGAACAGACCAGCCGATGGCCTTGGGATAAGTCTTGATAGCTTGCCAGAGGGTCATATGATGCTCAGCCTCGGCAGCGACTTTGGCCTCTGAAGCAAGAGCCTCGGGGCTTACGGTCTCGTCATGCTGAGCGTCGATACTCTTCTCGGGATAAGAAGCCATGGTGAAGATTGGGTAGTGAGAGAAAGTAAGAGATGGAGATGCTGGGGATTCGGAAAAGAGGAAGGATAGTCGGTCCTTTATGTACTTTCGCGGAGCCAATGCTCGCTACGCCTGAACCCGACAGCTCGGATGATGATTTTTCTTTTTTTCGCCCAAGCTCAACTTAGAAAAAACTCCCCAGAAACAGGTCCTGTACATCATCTGGTATGAAGCATGGGGAAACCTGGGGCACGGGGGAATTGAGTGTGTGGGGTGATTTTCAAGAAATGGGATTGGGGCACGAGTCTATTGCACAGGAGACTCCGCGGGCTAGCGGAGCTTCCACCCATCGGAATTTGTTTCACTGCAGTAATTGGCTGATCTGGTACTAAAGCTCAATAGTGCGGAACGACTCCGGTGGTGGGAGCGCTAAAGGCGGAGTCTCCGCTGGTCACACACGAGCTTGGGTTTTTTAGGTGACGTCGTAGGGTAGATTGTTGGGGTGAGAGACAGCCTCGGCTGATCTTTTACGAGTTGGCGATGGATGTTGCACTCGATTGTTTGAGCGGAGAGTCCGTTATGCGGCGTTGATCACAGAAAGGATCTGATCTCCACATTCAACGGAGTGATGTCGGCCGATAAGATGGGTGAATCATAAACACCTCGTCTTCCCCTCTCAACAATATTCCCATGACCACTCATTCCCATCCCCTCATCCTCCTTCATCTTCATCCGCCTCTCAAATCATCACAGCCATCATGGGCTCTATCATCTGGGACGATGAGCATCAATACATAGGCAAACAGCCCTGGTGGAAAGCCGCATCTTTCTATCAGGTCTACCCAGCTAGCTTCAAAGACTCCAACAACGACGGTTGGGGCGATTTACCCGGTCTCATCTCCAAGCTCGATTATCTAAGCGATCTTGGCATCGACGTCGTATGGGTATCCCCCATTTTTGAGAGTCCCCAAAAGGACATGGGCTACGACGTTTCAGATTATCAGAAAATCTACGAACCTTACGGTAGCGTTGAAGATGTCGATATTCTCGTCAAAGAATGCCATGCGCGTGGTCTCAAGATTATTCTTGATCTTGTTGTGAATCACACCTCGATAGAGCACGAGTGGTTCAAAGAATCGAGATCGTCAAAGGACAATCCGAAGAGAGATTGGTATATCTGGAGACCGGCGCGGTATGATGAGAACGGCGTGAGACACCCCCCTACGAATTGGAGAGGGTATTTTGCGTGCTCGACGTGGACTTGGGATGAAGGTACCCGGGAATATTACCTTCATCTTTATGCGCCAGATCAACCTGATTTGAACTGGGATAATGATGAGTGCCGAGAGGCGATTTACGAGAACACTATGCGCTTTTGGCTTGATCGTGGTGTTGATGGTTTTCGCATCGATACGGTTAACAAATACTCCAAGAGGAGAGATTTTGTCGACGCGCCCATCACGGATCCCTCGTCGCCGCATCAGCCTGCGCCTGAAATGTGGTGTAACGGACCGCGCATCCATGAGTTTATTCATGAGATGTACGAGAAAGTACTTGGTCCTTATAACGCTGTTTCAGTGGGTGAGCTTTCCAACACGCCTAATCCATCACAAGTCATTCCTTATGTCTCTGCCGCTGCGAAAGAGTTGGACATGGTATTTGAGTTCTCCATGATCAGACTCGGTAATGGAAATGGTTTTGGTGACAAGTATATCTACCAACCGTTTCCACTATCGAAGCTCAAAGCGTTTGTTTACAAGTGGCAGAGCTTCATCGAGGATACAGATGCGTGGGCAACAGCTTTCTGCGAGAATCACGACAATGGTCGAGCTGTGGATCGTTTCGGTGACGCGTCAACACCAGAATGGTGGTTAAAGTCAGCAAAGACCTTGGCAATCTGGCAAACAACGCTCACGGGCACTTTATTTCTATACCAAGGACAAGAAATTGGCATGACCAACATGCCTAGGTCGTGGGGAATTGAAGAGTACAAGGATATCGAGAGCAGCAACTTTTACGCCGAAGCCGTCGCGTCGGGCGATGAGAAGCGCGTTAGAGACACGATGCACGGTCTTCAAATCATGGCGCGCGATCATTCGCGCATTCCTTTCCAATGGGATGATTCACCCAACTCGGGCTTCGCTGACGCATCTGCGAAACCGTGGATGAGAGTCCACGATGACTATCGCGATATCAACGTCGCCAAGCAAGTCAAGGATCCCAACTCCATTCTCAGTTTCTACAAAGCCATGCTCCGTCTTCGAAAACAGTATCAAGATATCTTCATCTTCGGCTCTTTTAGACTTCTTGATCCTGAGGATGAATCGCTGTTTAGCTATGTGAAAGAGAGTATTGTACCTGTCAAGGGACGAAAGTCCGAGAAGAGAAAGGCTGTTGTTGTGCTGAACATGAGTCGTGAGGATCGACTTGGTCCGGATGTTCCTACAGTGTTGGGTTGCGCGCATGAGGATGTTAGGTTGATGGCGTATACGAGGGAATCTGCCAGTAGATTGAAGGCTGGACGGCCGATGCTTGCGGGATGGGAGAGTCGGGTTTATGTTAACTTTGAGCTGGAATAGGCGTTATTGGGTACTTGGTATAGATAATTACGGAGAACTGCAATTTGATAGGATTCATTTATAGATCATTAAGCCCTCGTACTATTCTCAAAATGTCCTTCGCGATCAGATAAGTTTGATCCATTCAGCCTTCAACTGCCCATCTACATCAGCAGCAAGTTTCCCGAGGATTTCTCCATGCATCAAATCATAGACATAACACTCCCCGATAACCAAGTACCCATCCCCCTTTGGCCTCAACAGAAATGGAACGTCTGCGCCGAATAGTACGCAAAGCTTATCCCCAATCTTCATATCAACGGGCCCAACTCCAAAGTCTTTCGACGCCGTCTTAAACAATCTATAAGAGTTACGAACAGGTTCCACGGCGCTGACATATCGACGAGGATTCCCGCCTTCGACGATCTGGTCAAGGTATCCAGCTTGCGTCATACCGTCGTCTTGGGGCTCGATAATATCACGCAGCGCGATGAGATCTCTGATAATCCAGTGGGCACTTCTCAAAAGGACCAGAGCAGCAAGATCAGCAAGATGCGTGGCCTCGTCATCAATAGGGTATGCTCTCCCATCGCCACCGCATGTTAAAGTCATGGCGCATTTTTTCCATGCCTCCGTGCTCCATCGTGGCTGGTTCAGGAGATTGCCGCGACTTTTGTCGTTTTCGTCGAAGATGCCCCAATAATCACGGTGCTCTTGCATGGAGGAGATGTGATCGATGATCACGCCTTTGAGGACCAGCTCTCCTTCTTTGTCATCGGGATGCATTTCCATTGAAGCACCAGACGCACATTGGAATCCTGGATCTTGCTTGGTCGGTAGTATCGTCCATGGCCGGCGCCTATGCCAACTTGGCACCCACGATGGCCTTGAGCGATCATAGTCTCCAAATGTCCCAGCTCCCGATAGAAACGTCAGTGGGTTTCCCGACTTAAGCATTAGTCTTGCGATATCCTCGAAGACTTTCTCGGAAGTAGTTGTCTCCCGATAGTCTGGGATGATCTGCTTGCCAATGGAGTCTGTTGTTTCGATACCCAACAGGCCATAGATCTTATCCTTCGGTTCTTTGCTCTGGAAATGTCGAGAAACTTGGAGTAATTGTGCAAACGAGAATTCTAGTCGCGGGAAACATTTCTGCGAAACTGATAGCCGATACATCAGATAACTGTTCATCGCTCCGGTGGGGATCATGTCTCGCCCAAAGCCGCTGGGTGACAACTCCGGCTTGTGGACCAGTATAGCTGCTGCGAGGCCAACCCACTCCCAGGGGACCTGGTAAGAGCCGAGTTGAACAAGTGCATGCCTGGCTAGGACAGCTTCTTGCAAGACCCACATCCGAGAGAACCAACGACGTCTGAAGAGCTGCATCATGTAAGAGCGGCTGTCTTCATCATCGTCGGTGTTGGCATGGAGCATGGTAGATTGACCATCTTTTGAAACCTCTGAGTAAGTTGCCTCGAGAGTCTTTTGGCCGGCCTGAGCGAGCCAATCATTGACAACTGAGCATACCCCCGAAAAGGCTTTTGACGCCGAAGAAAGAGATGTCTCAAGGACCGTGTTTCCACACATGCAGCGGTCGCTCTCTTCACCTAGCCATACAACTACCTGCCATGCGCCACTGAATATCTGCCCCATCAGCGCTACTTGCTGGCCTCTTTCTTTGACGTCCTCCTGGTTGATACAGATGGCATCAGCCCATATCACTCTGCTTGCATTGCTCCTCCGAAGCTCTCGTAATGCGATATACAAACTACCGGAGATATACATAGAATGATTCGCGCCGTTGGAGATGATTTCTATCTTCCGGTGACTAGAAATACCTGGTATACCCCAGGTGTATGACAGAGCTTCATATGCTGTCTCGTTCTCTTGTAAGTTACATACGTGGAGCTTGCATTGAAGCACGTCGCCATCGCCAGCGAGTATCTCCAGTAGTCGGAAGGTACTAGTCCCGGGTAAAGGGTCATAGATTCCAGAAGTGCTTTTAGCTGGAGTACTGTTCTTCTCAAGTGGAGTAAAGCGGCATATCGGTGATCTCGGATTGTTAATTGAGAGCAAAATTCCCTCTACGTTGGAATCTTGCTCCAAGTCAGCAAACAGGGGCAGAAGGATTCTCAAATCACTGTCTCGATCGAAGATCAACCTGTTGCTCACAAGTCCTCCGAGATATGACTCTATAGAACTTGCGCGAAGGGATGGATTCATCTGTTGATTCCGACATTAGCCGATAAGCTCCAGATGCGTCGAAAGGGAACAAGTTGGCTATGTGGCCAGATAGTTACGTGCAATAAGGGTAGGAAGGGCATATAAGATTGGAGCATACCCTGCTTAGAAGTGAAGTGGCTCTCAATGCCGCAGGGACTTTAAAATTGGAACAGCTGTCTCTCGAGTGGCGCGTGGAGGACTTGGCCTCTGTCTTGGGCTTGGACGACCACATATGAGAATCGATAGCCGATAAGAGACTCTGGTAGGAATGGAAAGACTAAATGGGGGTTTATATCAACCCTTGTTTCTGTTGTTTTAACGTGCTGACTTGCGGATGAGGTCTCAAAATATCCCCCCTCACTAGAGACCCACGCACTGGTACACAGCCACTCAGCTGACCGCCGCCGTGCAACTTTGCCGTCGCAAGGCAGAACAACATCATAACTTTTAGCGCGACATTATAATCTGAGTGATGATGCTGCGACTTTTTTCTTTGTTTCTTTTTTCGAGGTCTTCTTTTGTTATTTCTGGCCTATACTACAGCTCATCACGAGTTCCGAGCTCGCTCTGCTCCCTAATACTGACCCCATGACTTCCGCTCTGAGCGATGAAAGTATCGAGTTGCTCAACCGTCAACATTTCAGTAAAGTTACCTTTGAAAGACACAACCTCATTCGTGCCAGCGCGATACAATCTGATTGAAGGATACGAGTCAATCTCAATTGGTACATCATTTGCATCGACGTTAATCGTGGCCAGAGCAGCTTGATCAGAAAGTCCAAGCTCTGCGTACTTGGAACCAAGCTGGTTCAGCACGGCATGCAAACTATGCAATTCGTTAACACTGGCAAAGCGTAGATACAGACTCAACTTACTCGATACAGTATTGACACCACGGTACGTAGAGCTCAACCAAGACATCCTTTGACTTGTCATAAACCAAGTCGTCGAAATTACTACCCACCAACTTTGTCAAGAAAGGCTGTGAAGTCGACTCCTCGGGCACTGGCTCTGACTTGATGCTAGGTGTTAATGAGCCAGCCAGGTAAGCAGCTACATGCTTAGTGATCCTATTGGCGTTGAACACCTTTTCGGACATGGGGTATGCTCTACCCTGCTGATTTGCGATGGCGAAACCACGCTTGATGTCTTTGTTGAGGTGCATCTGCTCGCATCTCTTGGGGTAATCTGCCGCAAGGACCGTCACGAAGAAAAGCTGGTCCTTATACTTCTTAGCAAGAGGAGCCAGAGACTTGACAAGCTCAGCGCGATCGTCGCGGTTGTTGAAGAATACCTGGGCCAGTGGTTTCTCCCCCTTGAATCGTCAGTCGATGTAAAGCCTTGAGGGAAAGGATGCTCACCTTCATCGCTTCTTCATGAACGATGGGATCATATTCGCGAATCAGCGGCTGGGTTGCATCGTGCAAAAAGGCCTCGACGCCCGTGACGGTGAAAGGCCCGCGGTAGTAAACTGGGGCCTCTTCCTCTTGAGTATAAACAGCAATGGAAGAGCCCTTGCTGTCTTTCTCAAGGCCATGAACAGAACCAAAACTGTAATGCGCTCGCCATCTGTCGGCGACAGCGTCAAAGGTCTTACGCTCAAGCTGATTGTCCGAATCAAGAAAGGCAATGACTGCCACTCGAGATGACCGCGCGAAATCGAGATGGTTCTCTTCGGTAAGATCTACAACGGGAGAACCCGATTGCCGCTCAATATATTTGACAACCCTGTAGCGACGATCAGTGACCCACAAGCAATTTCACAGAAATGATGAAACCCACGATGACGCGTCTAAACCTTCTTTGTAAGTGACAAGCTCATTGTTGCCGGTTGTAAACTTCAACGTGGGGACTGTGAAGACCTGAGAGTCATCGCACACAGTTGGTTCATCGTTGCAGTTGATAGAAGCAATAGCAGTGTTTGTGAGTGCTGGCGATGCCCTGTCCAGAACTGCTTGAACTCTATCACACTCCTTGCAGCCGTCTGCTGTAAACAGAATCAACGCTGGTCTCGAAGATACCAACACATTGAACTCTGTTTTACTGAGTTTGACGGCTTGTGCATGGGCAGCAAGAACAACAAGTGATAACAAAGTTGATGAACGCATGATGCAAAAACGAAAGATGAGAGAAATGGAATGCCAGTTGGAGGGCAGATGTTAGACAACTAGAAACTCATCATATCAACACTTATCAAGTATTCCAACCCCACCACTACTCAAGTTAGTCTATTTTATTAGCCCACATCGTCATGCCTCTAGCTTATCATGAGACCCAATCTCGCATAACCGTCCTTTAATTTCAGCTCCCCCCAAAAGGCTTAGTCCATCCCAACACAACTGCCGAAGTGCCCCATGCACGATGTCGGCCGTACCGTCGTAGGGCACAGACTAAACCCTGCCAATTTCTAGAATGTTTTATCGAATGATGGGTCCCTCACCAGTAGAAATAGGAAGGTGAGCTGAAGTGTGAAAAAGACACTGAGTCATGTCCCTGGGTGATTAGTGTATCTATCCACTAACGGCTTGAACCTTAGATACGAAAAGAGATGCGGTGACTAGTAAATGATGAAACCTGAGTCGTGGAAAAATATGAAACCTAGGCCACGAGCTTTGGTAACATGGGTCCTGAGAGAATAGTTCTAGAAGACTTGTTCCAATTGAGGATATTCGTGTAGAAATTGTGTAAACCTTCCTATCAGGGTGTTTCGTGAAGTCATGTTATCTCTTTAGCACAAACTTTGAGGACCATCTCCCTCCAGCTTCTTAGTTAGGTCAGGTACATGATCAAGAAAAGCTGAGCCTATAGTTCGAATGACGGATGACTATCATGGAGAATCTATTTGCTGTCTTATACGCGGTAAAATGGCGATACAGTCGCGAGAGAGGTTGATATGGTGTAGAACAGTATATATAGATCATTGAATCCCACAGATATCACCGCATCCTCATCACAGCCTCACTTCAAACATTCCAACTCCTTCAAGTCTTCCATCATGAAGTTCACTTCCACCTCTCTTGCGCTTCTCGCAAGCATTCCCCTCGTCTTCTCTCTTCCCACTGAAGCTCAGCCACCCACTCTGAAGCTCGAGAAGCCTCAGGGTTTCGACAAGATCCAAAAGGCTGACCCCGAGCACTGGCTCCAAGCCGTCAAGGAAGAAGCAGCCCGCCAAGAGGCCGATGCTGCTTCCACCTTCAATGAGACCGAAGCTCTCGAAGCCAGAGCCAGCTGGATCTACCAAGTCCACGGCATGTACACCGACAACCTCGTCAACGTCGGTGACGTCGACACCTTCTACATGCTCTGGACGCGCATGTACGACTCCAGTGACGACAAGGGCGGTCTCTCGGATATCACCCGTGGAGCATGGAGCAAGTTCTGCAACGGCCCTGGCGCTGGTAACGGCGTCACTACACGATTCATCCTCGATGGCCAGTGGGGAGCTGTGGGCCGTCTAAGCGGCTGGTCGATGCGCGATGCCCTGATCCACTCTATGTGGCAGACCGCCGATGGCATTGGCAAGAAGAACGGGTACACCGTGTACAACAACTGCTACGGCTTCACCTGGCAGGAGGCCAAGCCGGGAAAAACCAACTCGGCATGCGGAGGACGATCCGGCAAGGCTTGCCCGAAGAACTCCGACTGCCCGTTGGCGGGGATGGAGTGCACTGGCCTCAAGTGGGGAACTTGGATGCCCAGCATTATCCGCATGAACGTCTACAACCGCGATGGATCTCTCCGTGCCGATGCCTACCAGGCGAGAATCTCTTCGCAAGCTGCTGGCTCTGGTGGTTGCTCCAAGGCCCAGACTATTTCTGCCTATGTTGCGGACTTTATCCCCATTGTTGGACCCTACTTCGCCACTGGTATCCGTATCAACTGCTTGTACCAGAGCTAAGTTCGCTCGCCAAAGGCTTGAAGTGGTCGCGGCGTCACAAGGTTGAAGAAAATTGATCTTGTGGTTCGGGGACGTGCACGAGGATGGAGTATAGTGTGCAATCGACCTTTGTCATTCTTTGTAGATAGTTATTTTAGCTCATGAATCGACTCTCCCCAGATGGTAGCTGATCTTCACCGCCTTGTAGTCGTGACCTAAAGTGCTTTGGAACCTTTCTGAGACGTGATGTAGTTATTGAAGATTTGGATTCAAATCCCTTGATAGAGAACAAGACATTGTGAAGTGGAAGTCAGAGTTTGGAGAGAAGGATGCCACCACGATTCAACACTCCGTGACGAAGAAAGACGTGCCTGGCTATGAGTATCTTAAAGAGAGGAAGCTAAGCTGCCAAATAGCTATGTGAAAGAACACATGATCCATGTGTGACCGACAATACCATTACCGTCGATCCTCAGCTATCCAGAGGTAGAATTTGAAACAGCTCAGCACTTGGGCTAGGCAAAGGCTCCTTCATGCCCAAAGCTTTAGTTTCCTTGTCCACACCTATAACCCAGCCTGGGGAATCCTCCTGCCTAATAGTAAACCTGTCGGAACCTGGCGCTGCAGGTTTGATAAACCAGTTCCACTCAACGGGGACATTGAGCCCATGTCCTTTAATGACGAACCTGGAAGTATTATAGCCAACACCTGCAGTCACGTGGCCCAAGTAATCGCCTGTTTCGATCTCTTGCAACCAGTAGGCAGAGCCGCTGAAGGAGTCAAGTGACTCCCTGCCCGAAGCCGGTATTAGGTACCATTTCTGCCATCCAGCGTTTGCAACGGCTATGGGGGCGGGGGCAATAAGGTGCTGAACTTTTCCAAATCCCGATCCAGCGCCAGTCGCAAACCAGATTGGCAACTTCATTTCCCCCTCGACTTCCATCAGGCTGTTGTAAAGGTCGATTGTAGACTTTCCGACAGATGACTCGAAAAGCACTTGCTGCTTCTCCAGGTAGCCAAGGTGACGGCTGGTAGTCTTCTCTCCCTCAGAGAAGTGAACTTGGGGGGCTTTTGTCGCCATTTCTAGAAGCTCAATTCCCCGACCGACCACTGCCCAGTAGCTGTAGACCTAAACCTTTAGTTAGCTATATATATCCAATCGCCTACTGATGAATTGTTACTCACCAAAGCCCTGCATCTAAGGTAGAAAATTCGGAACTCTTCCGAATTGTCAAAGGCACGCTGTGCGAGTTGCTTCAGGAACGAACTGTTTCCCGCCTCGCCTAGGAAGCTGTTGATTTGCTCCAGGCTCTCGGGAACATTCTTAGCAACCTCCTTGAGTCGATTGTCCAATCTCTTTTGCAGCTCACGCATTCTCTCCTTGCGTTTCTCAAGGTCCGCAATCTCGGAGTCGCGAACAACAGTCTCGAAAATGTCGATGATACTGTTGTAAAGACTGTCAATCTTTGTCAGGTGACCTTTCAAGGAGTCACTTCGAAGTTGCAGGATGCTATCGGCCAGTTGACTGGCAAGGTTGTCGATAGACTTCTTGACATCGCGAATGAGGTTGATCGCTTCTTTCAGGTCCTTCTTGACATCTGCGATCTCGTTCTTGATGGTGTTTTCAAGATTCTTTTCATCGCTGCCAAAGAACTCCTCAAAGCCCTTCTCAAAAGCCTTGGCGCCAGCAGCTGATGCAATGCCACAAGCAAACTTTACCAGAAGCTTTGTGCCGATTTTCTCCGCTAATGCTGACATGTTGTAGAGTTGCTGGAGTGTCCAAGAGTAAAGGTTAGAAGATAAAATTGATAGGGTAGTTGAGAAGGTGACGTGGGTAGAAATTGAAGAGGAATTATCTTCTTGATTGAGGGGATCTCGTTCTTTATAGAGGATTCGCGCTCTGGTTCCATTGATATCTCGCAGACTGCCTTATGCATTCGATCGAAAACAGAAGAGGGAGCCAGTATTGTGACCTGGATGTATGGTGTTGTGGCTGGCTGGTCGATACAATGCCCCATAACTTGGCAATAAAGATAGGTCGAGACCAGTTCAGCTGCCATCCTCCATGGTTTGTATATCTTCAGGGTAGATGACAGAGCCCAAGGATTGACTAGTCATTGGTCAGTTTGAGGCGGAATATGCCCGTGCAAAAATTCCGATCTATTTTTAACCCCTTCACGTAGTCACCAAATATCCCCGACGGCAGACAAGGCTAACCAGATTGACAGTCGACAGTCAATAGTCTGTCCCAACCTGGAACTCGGAGCAATATTCCCCACTTACGTCAATAATTGGCCCTTGAAAGGATAAGGGTCCAAAACTATTGAATTTTCGTGCGTAGCTGAAAACAAATTTGGACAACATGGATATACTCACGGAGTAGCCGGCCGGCTGAGTATTTTTCTCTAAACTCCAAAGTCCCATTACTGGCTTTGCTTCGACTTTGGCCGATGTTCACCGCTTCATAAATGTAACCTCATCTAGGGATGCTCTGCACTCTGATCATCGTCATGTTTAGTGATCCTTACTCCTATGTAGGCAGCTTTTAGAATAAGCATACTTCTTTCTCATGACAACCCTCATCCCGAAAAGTTGAGGACCCCAAAACTCTGACCACAGCACCTGAGCGCTTCCGAGGGTGGTTACAGGATTGACGTAGCGTCAAGAGGTGCACACTTGCATGGCAGATAAACCCCATGGCCAGAATACTTCTCAACGGTTCCCTTATCAGCTTCCTGGCCTGGCCAGCATGTCGCTTGACAGCTAGATCCTCTTGAACTCCAAGTAGAACGCCTTTGTAGTGATTGCCTGTCCCATCACGCGATCGAACTCCTGCTGTGCACCTTCCTGACCAAACTTGAGCTTGAGTCTGAAAGGCCATTTCTCAATGATGGTGTTCTGGTCCTTGATCCCGACCTTGAGGTACTCCGGAAACTTGTGAAACTCAAGATTGTGGGCAATCCTAGAAATGTCAGATCCAAAGAAAGAAGCAGAGACGTCTCCATTTGCTCACCTGTCATAGATATGGTCATAGGTGCGAATCAGCTCTGAAGCATACTGCCATTTGACAATCTCTACATCCCATGTGCAAGTAGGCGGGCGACGCATCGGAAGATAGTCTGAGAGGACTGCCATTGTTTCATTCTGGGCTCTCTCGGTCTGAGTTCCGACGCAATGATCTTCTTTTGTCATGGCGTTCTCGATGGCGACATCGAATCGCGTGATAAGGGTTGCGTGGGGATTGTCGGACAACGATCGAAGCAAAGGTGACATGACAAGGACCGTGAGATGGGGCCCCAAATGAACAGAGTCCGAGATGTTGGAAACCTGGAAGATGTAAGTTTGCAACTAGAGAAAACTCATCGTGTCTTACCTCGATGCGGTCAAACGACCCCTCTTCAAGTTGATCAAGAAGCTTAGTAGCTTCGATGTTGAGTAGCTGAAAGCTGATGTTGGTGTTCGCAATACGGGACATGAAGGACTTGAGCATAAAACGAAGATGGGTGAGGAGTTTGCCATAGATGTCGGAAGTCGCCGGTCCATTGTCAGTCTCCTCAAGGTCTTTCGGAGACCATCCGTCGCGTGGATCCAAACCACCCGGGATTGGCCAGTGGAATGGTGGCTGGAAGAACGTTCTGAAGATGTTAGCTTCCAGCTGAGCCCTAAAAGAGTGCCACTTATGGGTTCAGGATGGTAAACTCGCTGCGTTGAGCTCCAAATGGCTGAAGGATTCCGTCCTCGCGATACCGTTGCTGGGGGACACGATGAGAGGGAATCGCGCACAGATAATGACGTTCAAGGAAGTCGAAGTGGGACTCTGCCAGCGTCACAACCTTGCGAATCTGGTTCGCTCGCTCCATGGTCAAGCCCTCGGGGATGGTCGCATAGGACAAGAGCTTATCCCAAGCGGCCTTGGTAAGAACAAGTCGAAGCGAACGCTTTCCAAAGGTCCAAGTCTTGCCCAAGACGCGATTGACAGGCTTGTCCTTGATCTTGTCGCAGACGGTCTGGATGAGAGGACGGATGCGCTGTTCAAGGATAGCGTGGTCGGACTTGCGGATGGAGCTCGAGTACCAGATATGGACGATGCAGTCGATCGCTTCATTCTCGTCACCAGCCGTGAATGCAATGAGAAGAATGATAGCATTTCGCGCCAAAATAGAGAAGTCGATGTCATTCATGGTGATGTCGATGGGCTGATCCCAGCCGACTGGCAGTTGAGCGATGGTCTTGACAACATTTCGCATGTCGCCAGAGGCTGTGAAGATCAAACGTTAGTCGTTGAGCTACCAAGACACCACAACACGAGGAGCAAATACCGGCAAAGAGAAGAGGAAGATGGGAGCGAAGGAAAAGGATGAGAACCATAGCTTTGCTGGACCCTGAGGCTGGACCAAACATTCACAGGCTGTTTGCTGCAACTTGCAAGCACTGGCTGGCACTGTTAAAGCGGATACCTGCATATCGCGACCTTGCTGATTTCTTGACAGTGGTGGCTAGGAGGAAAGAAAACACAGGACTTCGATCCTAAATGACAAAAACACTTAGGTAATATAGCCTAAGCCTAGGATATCTTTATTAAGTTTAGGATACCTTTGCTAAGTTTATTTTGACCCCCATATCAAGGTCTGATGTTTTCTTGCCCTTTGAGTGGCTACGACAGAATAAGTCGAGCCTGCCTGGTCACTACATCGTTTGACCCACTACAGCAGCAGTGCTGGTATGTCATTCATATCCAAGCGTAAGAAAACTTTACAGCCCGGCAAGTATCCGGAAACATTGCAGTTTATCGAATACCTGCATTGCAGTGGTCTATGATCTCGCCTGACTGCCTTGAAAACTGACCTTGCAAGCATTGCTGCAGACCCTAAACTTTTGTGCTTTGTTTATGAGATTGCTCCTTGTCACTTTACATACTGCGGTGAATAAATTTGTTCAAATCACTGACAATAGGTAAAACTCCGGTGCCAAGCCTCAAAGGCATCAACCCCCAGACGGCGGGGCCTTTATGACACATCCTCCTAGGCTTAATGTGCACAAGGCTCATTGTCCGTTTTGAGCACCACGAGCGACGGATTGAACAAGATTATAGCAATTGATAAACTACAATCAAGTAGTTCCAGTTATAGTTACTACGATAGCCTTCACTGAGGCACTCTGACAGTGCCCTTCATGACTTCGACCGCCGTTCCACCAAGATGAACACTCTTTACCTTTCTCTCCCCAGCTTCACTCGTCTCGATTTCAACATCTACCACAATCAGACTCTCCCGCCCCATCTCAACGCCCTGCGTGATATTGAACCTGATCGAATTCGCAGAAAGCTTGTGCAACGCCAAGTAACACGACAAAGCGCACGCAGCACTTCCTGTTGCCGGATCTTCCATATTGCGCTTGACAAGTCTCGTGCGAAGATTCTGCACATGCTTTCCAGCATATGATGTCTCACCATTGAGCAGGGCGTAGTAGTAGCGCCTCGAGTCAAAGTCGTGTTTCCAGCCGTCGTCCTGCAAGTTGCCGTCGATGTAACCCATTGCTCCGACCCTGGCTGCCCCAAGTATCTCCAGAGATGGGAGCTCCACAAGTGCAAAGGTCATTCCATTAACGATGCTGAACAGCGGTGCGCCTTCATCAGCGGCAGCGACTTTGGCCAGTTTCTCATCCCAACCAACTTCAATCTCATGCTTTGGCACGCGCTCTTTATGAAGTTTGACATCATGAGGGATCAAAGCACGTGCAGAGCCGTTTTCGAACTCAAGATCAAGTCTGCCCGCCTTTGCAATCATGGTCTTGACGCCTTGGGGCTGAAGAAACAGTGCTGTGCCGATAGTTGGATGCCCCGCAAATGGCAATTCGAATTTCGGGGTAAAGATATCAATCTTCCTCTCGTCTGTTTCTTCGCGCTTCTCGACATCATGAACAAAGACAGTCTCAGAGAGGTTGAATTCGCGGGCGATGCGTTGCTTTTGAGACTGGGTAAGGGGAGTCTGCTGGCTTGGTGGGGGTATCGTCACCACTGCCAAAGGATTGCCCTCAAAGGCGGTGGTGGTGAAAACATCAAGAGTAGTAAATTGGAGGCTCATTTTTGTGCTTTTGATTTGTTTCTCGATGTTCTATCGATGTCTGGAACATGTGAATCAGCTTTTTGTACTCAGCCAATTGGGCGTGTGAGTCAGAGGAAGCCTCAGTCCGACAGTCGTAATACGATTACTAATTCAGCCGAGCACAAGTCAACAACATCGGCACGTATATACCGAGAGCATTAATTCTGAGCGATTTTAATTGCTGGCTAGACTAAGTGCCGATGTAGCCTGGCATTGACAGACAGTTTGATTTAAAAGAAAACTTCAATTCCTGTGAATTTGCTCAATAGCAGCAATGTGTTGTATCTCTATGCTACTAATTTCGAGCGCATCTCGCATCAAGAGCTGAGTTTCGATACCGTATCCTTCAAGGTGCGCACCTCGCGTTCCATGTTTCTGAGCTCAAACTCGTGTGACTTTTGTAGCTGCCTTGCCACTCTCATCCGGTTGTATCCCCAACAGAACCCGAGCAGCATGAAGACAAAGCCAGCCACAGCGCCGATGGCGATACCTGTCACCTGAGGACCTGTCAACCCAGACTTTTTACTCAGTTTGACTTTTTTGCGGTTTTTGCGGTTTTTGCGGTTTTTGCTGGTCGGTTTCGGAGTGGCTGTAGGGTCAGGTTGGGGTTTTTTGATAGATTGCGAGCTGGGTAATTCTCGTACCAAGCTTGTTGTTCCTGAAGCCGCGGGGAGGCGTTTCTTGGAACTATCCGGCATACTGACATTGAAGTATGCGGACTTTTGATACCTTGGCCTTCCGAACAATTCACCTACTTGGAATTGGAACCTGTAAACAGCGTCTTCACCATTCTTCAAATAGTGGTTGATGTCATACTGAGCCGTCCAGGAATAGGTATTTGATTTCTTTGTTACTGTAAGATCACATTAGTATAACTCTCGCAAAACTACAGAGTGGAATTCCATCATACATATTAGCCTGTCCGTTTTTGGCCCAAACCCATTTGTCGCGGGATTCACCTGCGCAGCAGTCACATTTTCAATGGTGCTACCACCCGAAAGCGTGACCATGACGGTCTCACCGTGTCTGTAGCGTTTGTTGTTGGTGAAAACTTCGAACCCGTCATCGAATCGGTCGAATTCCAGGGGGGGAGCGAATGTCGCGGCCTCACTGAGGGGCCGAGTGAGTGGCCCTCCTTGACAAGCTGCTAGGCTGGCGAGTGAGGCTACCAAAAGGAACACCCAATTCAGTTGCATGATGGGTGTTGTAGACTGAAGTCAAGATGTGGGGAGTTATGTGTTGCCTATCCAAACCTGTGGACTTGGAGTGGTGCAAGAGATGTGATGGTATGGATGAAAGGGATTCATGTAAGGGTGAGAGACGCCTATTTATCATAATTGAGCACTCCTGTCTGAGGGTCTGAATCAGCACTCAGAGTTTGGTGGCTGATGTCGGCATGGATTTCCAAGTAGGCCAAAAAGAATATGCGCCAGTCATTGATGCCGCCACCGATAACTCTAGAAGCTGAACAGCCGGGCCAAGAGTCCAGCGGCTTGAGCGATGCTAAGACGATATCATATTAGACTTTGGAAACACTCACGAGCCCAAGAATGTAGCACGTCAGTTACTTGAATCCTATCAGCCAATGAACCATTACCCCGCACACTGATGTTGATATCATCCAACGAGGGTCATGTGTTGGTTTTTCAACAGGCCAGATTTGTAGCCACAGAATGTCTATGTGTTACGATTGCCGAGCAAGATAAGTATTCGTAAACCTTTTTTGTGGACCAGGCTTTGATTCAAATACTGAAACCAATGTGAACGGTCTTTTTGGAATGGCAGTTAAACCTAAGGGATAGAAATCCCGAGTTATCCAAGCATAAACGCCCTGAGGGTTGCAAGATTTACTGGTCATCATCAAAGCTTTTGAGTTGAAGCTTGTATCGTCAGGTCCTCATTCGTCACTTGTGTTCGCAGCCTAAAGCTTAACCGTATTGGTAGCAGTCAACTACATAGCCAAAGTTTAGCTGACCCCTCAATTTCTCGCGAGGCCTTGAATGTCCGTAGCTTATCTCAGCATGACCAAGCTTCCCCGCCTATTCGTCATCTCTAGTTTCTGATTGAATTGCTCTCTGTCAAGGTGCTTCATGCAGCCCTGGTGGACTTCTGGCATATCCTGCAGGATACAGCTCAACCACCGGGTCGCCAGGTAGCTCAGCCTTTGTCTCGGAATAGTTAACCTGCCCTTGATGACTCTGAGAAACTATTGACGCGTCCGTGTTTCTTTTACCTCGTCCCAATCTTCTCCAGATCAACCATCCGATAGCACCCAGAAGTATCAGACCACCGATGGTGCCCCCAACCGCAGCACCTGCGGTTTTGCCCTTGGTCATTCCAGAGTCAGATCCTGCATCTGAGCTCGCTTCTTCGCTCGTGGATGGAACTGTAATCGTAGGTCTGGCAATGATTTGCGTATTTGACACTTCCACCACTTTTGAAGTTGCGCTGTGAGTCGTAGTCGAGGTATGCAGCGTGGTAGAGGTTTCGAGTTCCGGAGCGGTGACATTGAAGTATTGCGTCGAAGCAATGTCCAGATGAGGATCGTCAGGGTCTCTCAAGGCAAACCAGTACAAAGAATCTTCGTTTCCTTCCGCTAGTCCACATACATCCCACTCAGCCTTCCATTCAGTACGGGATGCTAGGCGTCGAGGTCAGAATGGCGTATACGAGTAAAGAATTACCGGAATATCATACCGTCTAGGTCTCTGCGAACAGTCCTTGATCTTGTCTCTTGAACTAAGAAAAGCTCAACTTTATCAAGATTAGTCCCCCAAAGGAGCTCTATCGTATCTCCGACGCTGTATCTTATATTCTTTCCCAAGCCTGCTTCACTGTCGAGACCGGTGATCCACTGGGGGGGACGCAGGAACCTGGTGACGCATGAAACATCAGTGGCGAATATGGAGAGTATCAGAGTGAGGATCGGAACGATAGTCATGCTGTCGACGAATATTTTTCAATTCCCAGAGATGATAGATGATGGGCCTTTCATGGTGGAAGAGGTCCAGGTGCAGGACACGAAAACCAGTACTGGTCGTGGCGGATAAGCTTATTTGTTTTGACTGATTCTTGAGCCGAAGCCAAGACCAAGTCGCTAGGGGCCATTAATTAAACCAGGACCATCCTCCCCGGGTGATATGCAGCCGATGATCGAGATAGGAATAGTTTAGGCCCGAGCCGCAGTCTAAAATTGCTCGGGCGGAACCTGGTGATCTGACAGATGACTCCGTTCCCACCACCATGAAATCTTCAACATAAGTGAGAAGGTAAGAAATACTATTATCTACTATAAGCAATATTCTGGTGGTGGGTTTCTTCTTATCTCTCTTTATTGCAATGTTTGAGAGGACTCGAGGTTCCCGATTCCTTTTGCCATTTTCTTCGGTACACTTCCAGATTTGTCTAGTTGCATATGCAGTCGTGACAGGGGACAACCAACAGCACAGCAACCAACAGAGGTTCACGTCGAAATGGTTTAGTCTGCTAGCAGTGAAACACAACGCACAGATATTTCTTCCCAGTAGAGAAGGTGATAAAATGGAAGCTGAAAATAAAGAAGCAATATTGATAAGCCCAGCTCTGAAAAGGGGACGTTGGCCATATTCACGAATGATAATCCTTCGGGAGTACGTTTCTTGTCAGCTTTCGTCCGTAGTTGCTATCAACGCTGCTAATTTGTCGATGTTCCAGACAGAAGTAACCCTTGAATAGATAAGGTGCTGGTCCACCTTTGAGTGAAGGTGCCTCATGAAACTGGATACACAACTGTCTTGGCCATTTTACTGTTAGCTCATTGCCAGGAGACTGATATGCCCAGGGATTATTAACTGGCATCAACACTGCGAGCCCCCTTCTGGGTGATGGGCAGGGGCCATCACGAAGCTTATGTTTTCGCAAAGTCAATATAGCCAAGATGTTAAGTTAGTGTGCATGATTTCTCACTCCACTCCGGAGACATTGATAATGGTGACGAGACGGTAGCGGATATATGAACTGAAGATCATAAGATCATATAAGTTTGTTATTGTTTCTCAGTTATGGCTAGATGCAAGCTGTGATCCAGGCAAGTGAAGGAAAAGTCCAAAGATTCATCGTCTTGGTAGTGAGAACAGTAGAATCTAGTCTCACAAAGTACCGAGATAAGCTGGTTTATCCAGCCTCAGCCTGCTTGTCGCAACCGCCCTGCTTAAGGCTACACTGCGCACCAGTGAAAACAGCCTCCTTGTAATTAGTGAAAGAGGCACGGCGATCACGCCCGTTTTTGACAAAGTCGATGACAAGATTGCCTCCGACACCTTTGATGTTGAGACGACCCCCATCAATAGCACGGTTGGTGCCCTTCAGCTGACCGGTAGCATACTGCTTGCAAGAGCCAAGGAAGCCATCGAACCTCTGCGTGGAGGCTCCGTCGACTGGGGAAATGGTGATAAGGCATTGGCGGCCGCAGGCTGGAGAGCCAGGAGTGCCACCACCAGGAGTTGAAGCGTCCTTGACATCGAGGGACAAGGCGCTGCTGGCAAACGCGGCGATCATGAGAATAGAGGTGGTCTTCATAATGGCAGCCTGAAGGGATTCAGCAAAGGAAAGAGAAGATAACAGTTGGTGGTGTAGGCTTACAGAGTTGTGTCTCTTTGTAAAGACTTTTGATAGTTTGTTATACTTCTGTGATGGTTGCTGAAGAGTTGTGTTGGTAATATTCAGTTGAAGTGGTCGGTAGATGGCCTTATATACTTGAGTGAAGCATCTCCAAACAACATCCGTTGAAGTGGCTATAGAGAAACTACGAAAAAAACAATCGGCGATCTAACATTGATGAGAAAATCGCATTGGCTGAGTAAGACCGACTAACGAGGTGATCAACACATTTGCAGTTCGCACATGACGGGTCACGTTACTGAGAGAGGCAGTAAAGACAGGTATGCTTGATGGATGATTTCAGAATAAAATTGTCATTAGGCTTGTGGTACTGAAACTTTGGACTCTATGTGATCGTCGTACTAGCGAATAGTTAGGTTACGTTGTATGGTTCGGCCGCCTTTTAACTATGCACGAGCGGCCGCTTGGTAGTGTTCGGCCACCACGCGGGAGAGATCTACATATATACTACGATCCTCCACCCCCAGCGGGACTTAACTCTCGTATAGAAAGTGCACGAGCATTAAATAAAGCTCTGTGATTAAGCATTGCGAGATTCCCGAGACGTTAGCTTATGCAAACGGCACGTAAGATATAACATCACGGACATTTCATAATCTCGATCTTTGCCGGAGTTTCCGTTAAGTATGGGGATAACTGCTGCCTATAAGGTTAACCTTTAGGCTGTAAATATAGGTAATAAATAAAAATACGGTATTCTTTTCCTTAATATAAGCTTTTACTTAAAAGCTTTTATTAACTATTATAATTAAGGTATTATAAAGTAAAGAGATTAAGAGGTATATAAAGGGATATAACTTTAGGTTTATATCTTTATATATATATTATAATATAACTTTATAACTCTATAAATAGTACATTTATAACTCTATAAATAGTATATTTATTACTTTAATAAATTAAACTATTATTAGTAAGGACTATATAAGCCAGAAAGCTTAAATATATATCTATAGACTTTTTATTATATATATTACTTTTTTATATATAAGTAAATAGTAAATTAAAAAGCAGAATAGCTTTAAAGACCTTAATAAAATTAAAGACCTTTAATTTTATATAAAAGCCTACTTTAAGCTTATCGCTATTTTAAATATAGTTTATATTAAGTTAGCTTTTTTTAATTATAAGGTATTTAAAGTAACTATTAATAACCTAAATGCTTATTATATTATATATTTTATTTACTATAAGGCTAATATATTAAAAAAACTAATAAAAAAAGAAAATAAAAAAAATAAAGATATTATAGTATTAAAAAATAATATTAACTAAATAGTAAAGCTTATAATTCTATAGATTAATATAGTAAATTAAAAAAGGCTAGTAATAATTAAAAAGCTAATAATTAAAGTTATTAAATAACTTTAAGAAAGATTATATATATATTATAATAAAAAGGTTAAACTATTAAAGGTTTTATTAATTAAATTATTTAGGTTAGAAAAATTAAAATATTAATATTTTTACTATTAGTTATATTTAGGTAATTAGAAGCTTTAATAGTTAAGAGAATATAAGCTAATTAAGTTTATAAGATTAATATATAATAATTTATTTTTAGTTTCCGTTAATGTTACGATTCGTGCCCGTAACAGCGCTATAAGGCTCTATAAGTAGCTGTACACACCACTGTAATTGCTACAATAGCAGTTATAGCCCAATCTTTTGCCCTGTGGCGTAGTGGTTAGGTGTGACCGTTACAGTTAAGAGTAGAACTAACTTATAACAGTTAGGGTTTCTAAATAAGTAAACTAGTCCATACTAGGTTTATATTTACAGAAGACATAAGGCATTATACTAAGCACATTAGGTTATTATATCTCTTAATAGTTAATAGTATATATTAGGCTTATTAAGGTAAAGAAGTCTTATTAATAGCTAATAAGCTAAATTCTATCTAATGCTAAGAGAGTATATTTATATACTATATAGTATTAATAGTAATTAAGGAAATTACTATAAAGTTAATAGTAATTCTTAAGAATTACTAATAATTAACTAAAATTACTAATAATCTATTTTAGATTTTAGTAATTAAATCTTGGTAATTACTTATAGAATCCTTTAGTATACTGTAATTATAAACGATTAAAAGAAAAATATAGGGTATATATAATATAAGTACTTCTTCCGTTTAGGTTATAATATAATCTCCCTTCCTTTATTAGTTTTATCCTTAAGACCTATATATCTATTTTTCTTTAACATTTATCTCTAGTAAGTCTAACTTAAACTTATATTTTCTTACTATTACTAATAGAATATCTTTTATAGTAATTTAGTATTATCTTACCTATATAAAACTTATTACCTTTACTGATTATAAGATTATACCTTATTCCTTATATATTGAAAATTATATTAAATATATAATAAAAGATAGATAGAAGAATTATTCTAAATGCACCTATTATAGTTATTTTTATAATAGGAAAGGTATAATATTATTAAAAGGTTAGTTTTTTATTATTATCTATAAGGTATTTTATATTAATCTTTATAGCAGATTATCTAGTTTAAGAAAAGAATTAAATTAAAGCTAATAAAAAGGCTACTAAAAAAGAGCTTATTTAATTATAGTATTAATTAAATAAGTATCTTTTAAAGCTAATATATCTTTATTATTAAAAGCATTTAATTTAATCTAAAAGGCTAAAGGCCTTTAAGTAGGATTTTAAGGCAATAAATAATAGTAAAAAGGCAGAGAATTTAATTATACCTTCTAATTCCTCTGCTATAGTGGAGTTAATTAAGGCAGGTATAGTAGACCTTATTAATTAGTTTGCTATTTTAAATCTTTCTTTAGTTTTTAGTAAAAGTTCTTTAGGAGTTATTAGGCATTAATAAGGTATTTTAGTAGTTTCTATATATTTTCATTTTTTAGGTAGTTTTTTTACTTAATTAAGTATTCTATTTTCTTATTAATTATCTTTATTTCCTAAATTACTTTTACTTTATAAGCTTTTAGTCTTTTTACTTCTATTAGTTTATTATATATTTTAATATAAATTATATCTACTATTAATTTAAATAGTAAAATATAAAAAATAGGGTAGATCCTAACTTTTAGTAGTAAATCCAGTTTATAGTTATTCTTTAAGACCTTCTTAATAATCTTATATAGTCTTATATATTTAAAGTCAAGTTTATAGTTTAGTTATTTAATAGTAATATTTTTTATAGATAAGTAAACTATATCTCCCTTTAAAAAGGTAGGTCTCTTTACCTTTTTAAGATTATAGTACTGTTATATCTATTTCCTAATAAATTTAAGTTCTATCTATAGCTTATTATATAGATTCTTTAAGTTATTACTCTTAATTATTGCTGCTAGGTTAATTGCTTTAGGCTCTTATAGGTCTCTATAGGCTTTTAATATAAATCTAAAATTAATATATATTAGTATAAGCTTTATACTTTTATTATAGGTAGTATTATATATTAATTAGGTATATAGTAACTTTTTAACCTAATCGTTTTATTTATAGTTTATATAATACTATAAGTATTATTCTAGCACTTAATTTATTTATTCTATTTATCTATCTATTTAGGCTCTAAATGCTATTATAAGCTTATAGTTTAGGCCTAATAATACTAAAAGTATATTTTAAAATTATAATATAAGTATTAGTCCTCTATCTAAAATAATTTTAAATAGTAATCTATATATACTAATAATATATTTATAGATAATATATATAGGTTCTTCTATATTTATATCTTCTCTATAGGATAGGTAGTATAAAAATTTAGTAAGTTAATTTATAATAACTATAATACTATTATAGAAGATTCCTATTAAGGGTTCTTTAGATAGTAATAGCTTTATAATAAAGTCTATTATAATTAAGTCTTATAGTTATTATACTATAGGCAGTAATTAAAGTTCTCTATATAGTTTATATTATTATACTTTTATTTTAATATAAAGATTATATTATTTAATAACCTTTTTTACTATTATTTACTGTATTTTATATCTATATTATAGAAGTTATTTAAAAGTCTTTATTACTTCTTAATATCTATATATAGGATATTTATAGAATTCCTATATAAACTCCTTTAATTTCCTTAGAATTTCCTTAATTACTGTTACTTATATCTATCCTAAAGTTTATATCTATTAGGTAAATCTGTATTCTCTTTTATTATTTATCTTTAATACTTATTCTATTATTTTTATAGTTTTAGTATTATAGTCTAGTTATTAACTTATTATATTTACTTTTTTATTTTTTAATCCCTTTCTATAAATAATTATAAAATCGAATTTATATAGGTATTTAGTATAATATAATTATTATTAATTAAGTTTATATATTATAGTAAAGTAAGAGATATTTTAATAATCTATATATACTTTAATTTAGTGCTTACTTCTTATTAAGTAGTATCTAAACTTCTTAAAGTAGTTAATAATTACTAAAAATTCCTTATTATAGATTAGATAGTTAAGTTCTACTTTATATAACTTATAAAAGTAAAATACAATAAAGTATAGCTTCTTTATATTATTTTATTAACTAATCTATTCTCTTAATATAAAGTTTAATATATTTATTTTTAGTTTAATTTCTTTTTTTAAATTAAATATTATTAATACTAATTTATTAAAAATAGCTTCCTTAAGCTATATAAAGGCCTTCTATACCTTATTATTCTATTTAAATATTTTTCCTTTTTTTATTAATTCTATTATTAGGTTAGCAATTTTACTAAAATTCTTAATAAACTATCGGTAATAATTAGTAAATCCTAAAAAGGCTTATACTTCCTTTATATTATTAGGTCTCTTTTAATTTATTATTACTATAATTTTCTTTAATTCTATTCTAATTTTATTAAATATAATAATATATCTTAAAAAGTCTACTTTTATAATATAAAAGAAACTCTTTTTTAATTCTACTAACAGTTTAATATCTTATAATATTTTTAAAACCTTATAGATATATTTTATATATTCTTTTTTATTATCTAAGAAGATTAAGATATTATTTAGGTAATATACTATAAAGATATTAAGGTACTATTTAAGTATACTATTAATTATCTACTAAAACGTTATAGATATATTAATAACACTAAAAGGCATTACTATATATTTAAATAGTCTAAATCTAATCTTAAATGCCATTTTCTATTTATCTCTTTCTTTAATATAAATAAGGTTATATACTCCCTTTAAATCTAAAGCTATAAAGATCTTTTTACTTTATAACTAATCTTTAAGTTCTATAATAAGTAAAAGTAAGGTTTAGTCTTTAATAGTATATATATTAATTAATTAGTAATTAATAACTAATCTATCCTTTTTATTCTTCTTTAATATAAAGAATATTAATAATACTAATACTAAACTAGATTTCTTAATATAGCCTTTCTTAAGTATTTTATTTATATATTCCTTTTAAACTTATAGCTCTTTTTAATTAAGTAGATAGAGCTTTTAAAATAGTAATTTATTATCTATAAGGTTGATTTTATAGTCCTATTTACTGTATTTAGGTACTTTAGTTTTTAGTTCTTCTCTAAATAGTCTATTATATATCTAGTACTATTCTAGAATATTCTTAAGTCAGTCTTAACTTAATTCTATAAATATCTTATCTTTATATAGGTCTTATACCCTAAAAATGCTTAAGATTTCTATTTTATTTTTTATGCCTTTTTTATACTTATATTATATTCCTTTTAGAGGTAATAGATATTTTATTCTATACTTACCTATACTATCTTTTTTAATTAGGGTTTAAGATCTCTTATTATTTATTATAATTATTTTTTTATTACTATTAGGGTTATTAGAGAATATAACCTAGCCATTCTTCTAATTAATAAGTAGGTTTTATTGTTTAAGCTATTATATACTTAATAGGATATCTATATTCTTTCCTAAGGTATTATATTAAAATCTACTTTTTAATTTCTTTCTTTAATAAAGACCTTAAGGTAATTAATCTCTTAATTTATAATATTATTATTATAATTAAAGAGCTATCTTTTTATATTAACTAATAAATAAAATAATAATTTCTATTTTTATAATAGCTATAGCTTTATAACTATTTTTAGGTTAATAAAGTTTTTCCTTACTCTATAATTAATTTAAGTATTTAACTATTTTCCTTTAATCTAAACTTATAGCATTAGGCTATCT
The DNA here is from genome assembly GCA_022627125.1 of Fusarium chuoi. Classification (NCBI taxonomy): domain Eukaryota; kingdom Fungi; phylum Ascomycota; class Sordariomycetes; order Hypocreales; family Nectriaceae; genus Fusarium; species Fusarium chuoi. The sequence continues at coordinate 119,288 of JAJALE010000884.1, read as the reverse complement.
ATTAAGTCTATTATTTATAGTACTTTTAATATATTTATTAATTTAAGTCATTTTTATCTATAGTTCTAGCTTATTTATAGCTTAATTATAAATAGTATACAACTTTTCTTAATATATTTTAGTATATTTACTTACAGTTACTATTATTATACCTTTTTTTATTAAGGCAGTTATTACTAAACTTATTATTAAATATTATCTATTAAAAGTATTTTTTTAATTCTATATTTATTTCTATATTTCTTTATCTAAAATATTCTTTATTAAGTAGATATAATCTATTTACTTCTTATAATCCTTATAGTTCCTCTATATCTTCTAAACTGGTATTATTAATTAATAGTTCTTTTTTCCCTTAAGTATACTTTCCTTAAGTTGCTTTTTTAAATTCCCTTTTTGTATTTTTAATAACTTATATATTCTTTTTAATTCCTTAAGTTAATTTATTAACTTAATATATTTTTCTATATAATATTATATTAAATTATAGTTTTACTACTTTTAGGTAATTATACTAAAGGTATATTAAGTATCCTTCTATTTTCTCTATTAAATAGAGGTTATTATTAAGTATTTTAGATATAGTTATAAAGAAATAATTATTATCTAGTTTATTTAATCTATATTATTTATATTAATAGTTTTAGTATAATACTTAAGATATTATATTATATTTAAGGTATATTAGTATTATTATAATGGTTAGGGTTTCTAAACAAGTAAACTAGTCTATACTAGGTTTATATTTACAGAATATATAAAGCGTTATACTAAGCATATTAGGTTATTATATCTCTTAATAGTTAATAGTATATATTAGGCTTATTAAGGTAAAGAAGTCTTATTAATAGCTAGTAAGTTAAGTTCTATCTAATGCTAAGGGAATATATTTATATACTATATAGTATTAATAGTAATTAAGGAGGTCACTATAAAGTTAGTAGTAATTCTTAGGAATTACTAGTAATTAACTAGAATTACTGGTAATCTATCTTAGACTTTAGTAACTAGATTTTAGTAGTTACTTATAGAATCCCTTAATATACTGTAATTATGAATAATTAAAAGAAAAATATAAGGTATATATAATATAAGCGCTTTTTCTATTTAGGTTATAATATAATCTCCCTCCCTTTATTAGTCTTATCCTTAAGACCTATATATCTATTTTTCTTTTATATCTATCCCTAATAAGTCTAATTTAGACTTATATTTCCTTACTATTACTAATAGAATGTCTTTTATAGTAACTTAGTATTATCTTACCTATATAAAACTTATTGCCTCTACTGGTTATAAAATCATGCCTTATTCCTTATATATTAAAAATTATACTAAATATATAATAAAGGATAGATAGAAGAATTATTCTAAATATACCTATTATAATCATTCTTATAATAGAAAAGATATAATATTATTAGAAGGTTAGTTTTTATTATTATCTATAAGGTATTTTATGCTAATCTTTATAGCAGATTATCTAGTTTAAAAAAAGAATCAAATTAAAGCTAATAAAGAGGCTACTAAAAAGAAGCTTATTTAATTATAGCATTAACTAAATAAGCATCTTTTAAAGCTAATACATCTTTATCGTTAAAAGCATTTAATTTAATTTAAGAGGCTAAAGGCCCTTAAGCAGGATTCTAAGGTAATAAATAATAGTAAGAAGGCAGAGAATTTAATTATGCCTTCTAATTTCTCTACTATAGTAAAGTTAATTAAGGCAGGTGCAATAGACCTTATTAACTGGTCTGCTATTTTAGATCCTTCTTTAGTTTTTAGTAAAAGTTCTTTAGGAGTTATTAGGCATTAATAAGGTATTTTAGTAGTTCTTATATATTTTTATTTTCTAGGTAGTCTTTCTATTTAATTAAGTATTCTATTTTTTTATTAACTATCCTTATTTTCTAAATTACTTCTGCTTTATAGGCTTCTAGTCTTTCTATTTCTATCGGTTTATTATATATCTTAATATAAATTATATCTACTGCTAATTTAAGCAGTAAAATATAAAAAATAAGGTAGATCCTGACTTTTAGTAGTAGGTCTAGTTTATAGTTATTCTTTAAGATCTTCTTAATAATCTTATATAGTCCTATATATTTAAAGTCAAGTTTATAGTTTAATTATTTAATAGTAATATTTTTTATAGATAGGTAAACTATATCTCCCTTTAAAAAGGTAAATCCCTTTACCTTTTTAGGATTATAATACTATTATATCTATTTTCTAATAAACTTAAGTTCTATCTATAGTTTATTATACAGATTCTTTAAGTTATTACTCTTAATTATTACTGCTAGGTTAATTATTTTAGGCTCTTATAGGTCTTTATAGGCTTTTAGTATAAATCCAAAATTGGCATATACTAGTATAAGCTTTATGCTTTTATTATAGGCAGTATTATATATTAATTAGGTATATAATAGCTTTTTAATTTAATTGTTTTATTTATAATTTATATAACACTATAAGTATTATTCTAGCACTTAATTTATTTATTCTATTTATCTATTTACTTAGGCTCTAAATGCTATTATAAACTTATAGTTTAGGCCTAGTAATATTAAAAGTGCATTCTAAAATCATAATATAAGTATTAGTCTTCTATCTGAGATAATCTTAGATAGCAATCTATATATGCCGATAATATATCTATAGATAATATATATAAGTTCTTCTGCATCTATATCTTCTCTATAGGGTAGGTAATATAAAAACTTAATAAGTCAGTCTATAATAACTATAATACTATTATAAAAGATTCCTATTAAGGGTTCTTTAGATAGTAGTAGCTTTATAATAAAGTCTATTATAATTAAGTCCTATAGTTATTATACTACAGGTAGTAATTAAAGTTCTCTATACAGTTTATATTATTATACTTTTATTTTAGTATAGAGATTATATTATTTAATAACCTTTTCTACTGTTATTTACTATACCTTATATCTATATTATAGAAGTTATTTAAAAGTCTTTATTACTCCCTAATATCTATATGCAGGATATTTATAAAATTCTTATATAAATTCCTTTAGTTTCCCTAAAATTCCTTTAGTTATTATTGCCTATATCTATCCTAAAGTTTATATTTATTAGGTAAATCTATATTCTCCCTTATTATTTATCTTCAGTACTTATTCTATTATTTTTATAGCTTTAGTATTATAGTCTAGTTATTAATTTATTATATCTACTCTTCTATTCTTTAATCCCTTTCTATAAATAATTATAAAGTTAAATTTATATAGGTATTTAATATAGTATAGTTATTATCAATTAAGTTTATATATTATAGTAAAATAAGAGATATTTTAATAATCTATATATACCTTAATTTAATACTTACTTCCTATTAAGTAGTATCTAAACTCCTTAAAGCAGTTAATAATTACTAGAAATTCCTTATTATAGATTAGATAGTTAAGTTCTACTTTATATAACTTATATAAGTAAAATACAATAGGATACAGCTTCTCTATATTATCTTATTAATTAATCTATCCTCTTAATATAAAGTCTAATATATCTATTTCTAGTTTAACTTCTTTTTCTAGATTAAATATTATTAATACTAGTTTACTAAAGATAGCTTCCTTAAGCTATATAAAGGCCTCCTATACCTTACCGTTCCAGTTAAATGTCTTTCCTTTCTTTATTAGTTCTATTATTAAGTTAGCGATTTTACTAAAATCCTTAATAAACTGTTAGTAATAGTTAGTAAGTCCTAAAAAGGCTTATACTTCCTTTATATTACTAGGTTCCTTTTAATCTGTTATTACTGTAATTTTCTTTAATTCTATCCTGATTTTATTAGGTATAATAATATATCCTAAAAAGTCTACTTTTATAATATAAAAGAAACTTTTCTTTAGTTTTACTAACAGTTTAATATCTTATAATATTTTTAAGACCTTATAGATATATTCTATATATTTTTTTTTATTATTTAAGAAGATTAAAATATTATCTAGGTAATATACTATAAAGATATTAAGATACCGCTAAAATATACTATTAATTATCTGCTAAAACGTTATAGGTATATTAATAAGACTAAAAGGCATTACTATATATTTAAATAGTCTAAATTTAATCCTAAATGCTATTTTCTATTTATCTCTTTCTTTAATATAGATAAAATTATATACTTCTTTTAGGTCTAGAGCTATAAAGATCTTTTTACCTTATAACCAATCCTTAAGTTCTATAATAAGTAGAAGTAAGGTTTAGTCCTTAATAGTATATATATTAACCAATTAGTAATTAATAACTAATCTATTTTTCCTATTTTTCTTTAGTATAAAGAATATTAATAATATTAATATTAAGCTAGATTCCCTAATATAGCCTTTTTTTAAGCATTTTATCTATATATTCCTTCTAAACTTATAGCTCTTTCTAGTTAAGTAGATAGAGCTTCTAAAATAGTAAGTTATTATCTATAAGGTTAATTTTATAGTCTTATTTACTGTATTTAGGTATTCTGGTTTTTAGTTTTTCTCTAAATAGTTTATTATATATTTAGTATTATTTTAAAATATTCTTAAGTTAATTTTGGTTTAATTCTGTAAATATCTTGTCTTTATATAGGTCTTATGCCTTAAGGATACCTAGGATTTCTATTTTATTTTTTATGCCTCTCTTATATTTATATTATACTCCTTTTAAAGGTAATAGATATTTTATTCTATACTTACCTATACTATCCTCCTTAATTAGGGTTTAAGATCTCTTATTATTTATTATAATTATTTCTTTATTGCTATTAGGGTTACTAGAGAATATAATCTGGCCATTCCTTTAGTTAATAAGTAGGTTTTATTATTTAAGCTATTATATACCTAATAGGATATCTATATCCTTTCCTAAAGATATAATATTAAAATCTACTTTTTAATTTTTTCTTTTAATAAAGACCTTAAAGTAATTAATCTCTTAATCTATAATACTATTATTATAATTAAAGAGCTATCTTTCTATATTAACTAATAGATAGGGTAATAATTTCTGTTTTTATAGTAGTTATAGCTTTATAACTATTTTTAGGTTAATAAAGTTTTTTCTTACTTTATAATTAATCTAAGCATTTAGCTATTTTCCCTTAATCTAAACTTATAATATTAGGCTATCTGCTAAGTCTATTATTTGCAGTACTTCTAATATATTTATTAGTCTGAATTGTTCTTATCTGTAGTTCTGGCTTATTTATAGCTTAGTTACAGACAGTATATAACTTTTTTTAATATATCTTAGTGTATTTACTTATAGTTACTATTATTATACCCTTCTCTATTAAGGCAGTTATTACTAAATTTATTATTAAATATTATTTATTAGAAATATTCTTTTAATTCTATATCTATCCCTATAGCTCCTTATCTAGAATGTTTATCATTAAGCAGGTATAGTCTATCTGCTTCCTATTATCCTGGCAGTTCTTCTATATCCTTTAAACTAGTATTATTAACTAATAGTTCTCTTTTTTCTTAAGCATACCTGCCTTAAGTTACTTCTTTAAATTCTCTTTCTGTATTTTTAATAATTTATATATTCTCTTTAATTTCTTAAGTTAGTTCTTTAACTTAATATATCTTTCTATATAATATTATATTAAATTATAATTCCACTACTTTAAGGTAATTATACTATAGGTATATTAAGTATCTTTCTATTTCTTCTATTAGGTAGGGTTTATTATTAGGTATTTTAGGTATAGTTATAGAGAAATAATTATTATCTAGCTTATTTAATTTATATTATTTATATTAATAGTTTTAGTATAATACCTAGGATATTATATTATATTTAGGGTATATTAGTATTATCTATATATTATCTTGTTTATTAAATGTAGGTTCTGGGTATAGTAGGTTTAATGCCTTATTAGTGTGGTATACTTTAGTATAGAGTTTATTTCCTGTCTTTATATTTCTATATTCTCTAGCACCTTATATATAGATTTCTTCTTATATCTTATAGATCCTTAAACTATTTTTATTATATCTTACTTTATAATATTATTCCTATTTCTATATAATTTACTTATTTTAGTGGTAAAGATACTTAGCTGTATTTCTGGCAGTCTTGCCTCTATATCTTATACTGCAAGAGTTTCATTATTTTTTCTATTAAAGTTAGCTTCCTGCTTTAACTTCCTATCTTTAGTATTTTTCCTTATCCTAAAGTATTATCTTAATAAAGATATTATTAATAACTTATACAGTTTGCTTCTACTTATCTATATTAGGGATATTTAGGCTACCCTATTTTATTATTCTTAATATTTATATCTTCCCTTATTTTAGTTATTTCTTAAGTTTCTCTAGCTTTTATTATCTTGCTTTATCTTTTTATTCTTTCTGCTTTACTTTAAAGCATTCTTATTTCTCTAGATCTTCTATATACTTATAGTAATTCTCATTCTATTATTTATTTTATTAATTCCTCTTTTACTTAAGTTCTTCTAGAATGTATAATTTATTCTTTTTCTCCAGTCTCCTTTTATCTTTAGGTTCAATCTAGGTAATTCCTATATTACTGTTAAAGTGCATATTATATCTATTGCATATTATTCCTAGCGTCTTAGTTCGGGTTTTATGGTTTTTATAGTTCTAGGTATTACTATACTATATATCCTATCTAATTGTAATTATAGCATTTACATTTAGATATATCTTATAGCTTATAATTATTGTTTCTTTTAGGCTATATAGTGCCTAAAGATATAAGTCCTAATTGCATTCTATATAAGGTATTGTTTTAATACCTCCCTTATTATCGTTAGTTTTAAGAGTTACCTTAGTTATTATTACTTTATTATTAGTTAGGGTAATAAGGGTTAAAGTTATTTCCCCTCTTATAGTTAGCTTTCTCTCTTTTATATTTATACTATTATTTATTAATCTTAATTACTATAGTAATATATATAGTTAAGTTATTAAGTCTATCTATAATATATAGTTTATCCTTAACTTCTTCTTTTAGTCCTCTATAGTATATTTCTATTAGAGTATTATTATTTTACTTAATCTTAAATATAAGCTATTTAAATTTAGCAGAATAGGCAGTATATAACTTATGCTGCTTAAGTATAAGTAATTTAGCTACTGCCTATCTTTTCTTATTAACTACTTTAAAGTTATCTTTAAGGGATTATTTAAAATTATCTTAATTTATAAAGATATTTTAAGTCTTTTATTTCTATAACTATTTATTATTATTAAGGAAGTCTTATATAATAGGTTCCTATTATTTTTTGGCATCTCCTTAGATTAGGGGTAAGGTATATAATACTTTTTTTATAGTAGTATTTAGGCAGTTTAAGAATAGATAAAAGTATACTTTTATTTATATAAGGAATAGAATTATATTAGCTGCCTTTCTAATAAAAGGTTCTAGCTTAGGGGGTTTTAAGGCCTCCCTAATATTATATTAAAACCTATTAGGGTTTTCTCTTTTATTATTAGCCGCTATAGGTTATATATTTACTTAAGCCTGTAGGGTTTAAATAGTATTATGAAGTTATTAAACTTTAGCTGCTATCTTAGCGTTATTAGGTAGTGCTTTAGTATAAAGAGATACTAAAGTGTTAGCATTACTAGATATCTTAACAGTATAGTATTACTTAGTTATTTAATATAATATATTCTAAATAAGAGCTATTAATATATAATAGTTAGGGTTTCTAAATAAGTAAACTAGTCTATATTAGATTTATATTTACAGAATATATAAGGCATTATACTAAGTATATTAGGTTATTATATCTCTTAATAGTTAATAGTATATATTAGGCTTATTAAGGTAAAGAAGTCTTATTAATAGCTAGTAAGTTAAGTTTTATTTAATACTAAAGGAATGTGTTTATATACTATATAGTATTAATAGTAATTAAGGAGGTTGCCATAAAGTCAGTAGTGATTCTTAGGAATTACTAGTAATTAACTAGAATTACTAGTAATCTGTCTTAGACTTTAGTGACTGGATCTTGGTGGTTACTTATAGAATCCCTTAGTATACCGTAATTATAAATAATTAGAAGAAAAATATAAGGTGCACGTAATATAAGCGCTTCTTCCGTTTGGGTCGTAACAATTATTTATATATTATCTTATTTATTAAATACAGGTTCTAGGTATAATAGGTTTAGTATTTTATTAATATAATATACTTTAATATAGAGTTTATTTTCTATTTTTATATTTTTATATTCCTTAATACCTTATATATAGATTTCTTTTTATATCTTATAGATCTTTAGACTGTTTTTATTATATCTTACTTTATAAGGTTATTTCTATTTCTATATAATTTATTTATCTTAGTAGTAAAAATACTTAGCTATATTTTTAGCGGTCTTACCTCTATATCTTATATTATAGGAGTTTTATTATTTCTTCTATTAGAATTAGCTTCTTGCTTTAATTTCCTGTCTTTAGTGCTCTTTCTTATTCTAAAGTATTATCCTAATAGAAATATTATTAATAACTTATAAGGTTTATTTCTATTTATTTATATTAGGGATATTTAGGCTACCCTATTTTATTATTTCTAATATTTACGTTTTTTCTTATTTTAATTATTCCTTAAGTTCCTTTAGCTTTTATTATCTTACTTTATCTTTTTATTCTTTTTACTTTATTTTAAAGTATTTTTACTTTTCTAGATCTTTTATATACTTATAGTAGTTCTTATTTTATTATTTATTTTATTAATTTCTCTTTTACTTAAGTTCTTTTAAAGTATATAATTTATTCTTTTTCTCTAATTTCCTTTTATCTTTAGGTTTAATTTAAATAATTCCTATATTACTATTAAAGTATATATTATATCTATTATATATTATCTCTAGTATTTAGGTTTATATAACTATCTATAAATCCTATTATTAAGTAAGTCTTAAGGCTTACTTACTTTAGTTTAGGTTTTATAGCTTTTATAGTTCTAGGCATTACTATACTATATATCCTATCTAATTGCAATTATAGTATTTATATTTAGATATATCTTATAGCTTATAGTTATTATTTCTTTTAGGCTATATAGCGCCTAGAGATATAGGTCCTAACTGCATTCTATATAAGGTATTATTTTACTAATATCCCTATTACTATCTTTAGTTTTAAGAGTTATTTTAATTATTATTATCTTATTATTAATTAAAGTAATATAAATTAAAGTCATTTTTATACTTATAGTTAGCTTTCTTTTTTTTGCATTTATACTATTATTTATTAATCTTAATTACTATTATAATATAGGTAATTAGGTTATTAAATCTATCTATAAGGTATAGTTTATCTTTAACCTCTTCCTTTAGGCTTTAGTAGTAAATTTCTATAAAGGCATTATTATTCTATTAGGTTTTAGCTGCTAGCTATTAGAATTTAGCTAAATATATAATATATAATTTTTATTATTTAAATATAAGCAGTTTAGCTATAGCTTATTATTCTTTATTAATTACTTTAAAATTATCTTTAAGGGCTTATTTAAAATTATCTTAATCTCTAAAAATATTCTATATATTTTAATCTTATAGATTTTCTTTATTTTCTAGGTAGTCTCTTATAATAGATTTAAACTATTTTTTAGCACTACTTTAAATTAAGGGGGCTATAAATAGAAGTTTCTTTATAGCAGTATTTAGTTTATTTAGAAATAAATAGAAATATCTCTTTATTTAGGTTAGAAATAGAATAATATTAATTACTTATCCCTTAAAGGGCTTAGGCTTTAATAGCTTTAGGGCTTCTTTAAGATCTCTTTCTTATAGTTTACTGCTACTATTACCAGTTATTATAGCATTTTACTGGTTATTTATCTAGGCTTATAGGGTATTATAGCTATTATATAGCTATTATAGCTCTATTATTATCTTAATGTTATTAGGTAGAGCTCTAATATAAAGAGGTATTAGGCCAGTATTACTAAATATCTTAATAGTATAATATTACTTAATGTAAATATAGTATATTCTAAATAAGAGCTATTAATATATAATAATTAGGGTTTTTAAATAAGTAAATTAGTCTATATTAAGTTTATATTTATAGAAAATATAAGGCATTATATTAAATATATTAAGTTATTATATCTTTTAATAGTTAATAGTATATATTAGGCTTATTAAAGTAAAAAAGTCTTATTAATAGCTAGTAAGCTAAGTTCTATTTAATACTAAAGGAGTATATTTATATATTATATAGTATTAATAGTAATTAAGGAGATTACTATAAAGTCAGTAATAATTCTTAAGAATTACTAGTAATTAACTAAAATTACTAGTAATCTATTTTAGACCTTAAAGATTAAGTCTTAGTAATTACTTATGGAATCCTTTAGTATACTATAATTATAAACGATTAGAAGAAAAATATAGGGTACACATAATATAAGCGCTTCTTCCATTTGGGTCATAATATAACTGTTAGTGAAGTTACAGCGAGAGGGGGGTTCCCAAGGTTCGCATATGAGTTCATCAGGGCCTTGTTGAAGAGAAGAATCGTAGAACTATTGGCTATAAGTTATACGAGAGTAATACGTGTACCGGACCCAGACCACTCGCCAATCCATTCACCTATTTGACCGTGTTCAAAGGTCCCAATGCGTCTGAAGTTAGCCCCCGAGACATTCTCTAGCATGATGAACACATTTGTACCCCCTCCATAGCCTACATAGCTTCCACATAGCGGCACACAAACCCCCACCACCTCCGGTACCTCTCTGAACTTTTGCACCATGTCCGTGGTATTAAGATGCAGATGGTATGTGCTAAATTTCTTTTCGAAATATAATTCGAGTTTACCCTCGTCTTTGAAAACCGCGAGCGTGGTAGACTGGGACGTCCAGCGGTACTAATACAACATGCACTCGATATCGAGCTCTGCTGATCGTAGTAGGCCTTTAGGATCGCCCCCTGGCGGCTCCGATACAATTCGCTCCGCGACAAGGTTTATAAGAGAGATTGGTGTGCGTCCATACTTTTGATAGACCATACTGAGTGACGTGTGTCCCCCAACAACGGAAGCCCAACTCCATGTTGGAGCATACGAATCACTGCGAAGCACCTCGGCCCCATCGCCAGCATCAGCCTTCCAGGTCAGATCAGAGTGGATGAACTTCTTCCATAGTCCAGCTAGGTAAGTGTCTTTAGTAGCATCTTGAAAAGTCTTGGCGATACCGGACATGGCGATTAATCTGTCTGACTCGTTTGTCAAAGCGCAGTTTGCGTAGATCGACACGAGATCACCCCAGAGACGGAGGTAAGTTGTTTCTTCTTCCCTTGTACTACCATGTTGCCCGGAGAGTGCTTTCGACACGCTCCTCGCAATCTCCAGTCCCGCCGTTTTGTATACTGTTTTGATAGGCGGACGCCAATGCCAATCCTTAGCGAGGATCTTAAGTTCCTCAGTTGAATCTGTTTCACTGGTCGTAGCCTCGAGGCATTCCCAATACATCTGGTTCTCCGCAAAATGGAGAACCCGAGGAGCGAGGAATCGTTCTTGCACAACCTAACCACGTTTGTTCAGAGGCGCACTTACTATATCGTCCAGCCAAAGTGAATCGTTGAAGAACACCCATGGCCCAACACCGAGGCTTTCACCGTCGCCCAGTAGTTGCCTGTGTACCTTGAAAGGGAACAGCAGCCTCGAGGGAAGTCTTCTTTTGGAGAAAAGAACGATATCATCGGGATTTCGAGATGCTCCGGTGGCGGAAATGTTGCAAAATGAATGGCGATATACATCTACCATCACCTTGGCTTCTTACTGCCACTCGCGCAGAGAGTCCTGAAAAATGCACAAGGAGTCGATCCATATGTATCTGAAGCCCATACGATGAACAAGCAGTGCAGCGTCACGAAAGGTTAGTGATAAGTCGCCGACTGCTATGCCAGACCGAAGTCGATTCTCCGTGCTTTGTGAGAGTTGCACAATCAACTCCGGATTACCCCAACGATGTGAGAGGGTCCAGTAGGGAGGATACTCTCTCTCTAGGTCTCCATCTTTGTGCACCTCGTTCAAAAACCTGGTTCTTACTTCAGATCTCTCACAGAGAGACACTAATCCGTCTTTGACCCTGTTTACATCAATAACTCTCGTAGGGAAATACTTCCTTTGAGTCGAGCCCTGAGAAAGACAATATTTATGCCCTGCTTCACATGTCGAAAGCCAGGCTTCAACCTGATGAAGGGATGTGCTTGATCCCATATAGTCATCGAAATTGGTCCAGGGTTGAGCATCAAGAAAAGTCCAAATCGGCGAAGGCAGGTAACCCCCCCATCCCCGGTATCCGAGATCTTCATTCGCGCACATAGAGACTGGTTGTGTTGGTCAATGGAGGGTCATAGATCCTTCGAGATATCTTACCTCTGAGAACAATATTTTCAGCCCAGGGGCATATGGCAAGAAATTTGAGATTGGGCCGGTCAACAGTGCAATACATCTGAAAGTCGACGGTCTTTGAAAGGCCACTGTCGGGGAGAGACGGCAATTTATTCCACAACCACGTACAAATAAAGCAATTATTGTCCTTACTGACAACAAGGTCGTCATATCTTTGATGGTGGTAGTCGCTAAGAGGATGGCCGTCATCGGAAGAATGATCCGTGATCTTGTTTTTGCCTCTCAGGGCTGAGATACATGTATCGCACAGAACTCCCTCCGCAGAGTCCATTGCGTAGGTAACTTAGGTATTTTCGGACTTCCAGACAGTTAGATTCCGTAACTTTGGTCTCTTGGCATCCAAATCTGGTGATTTGCGATTTGTACTTTCACGGATGTTTAGCGACAAGACGCTTAGGTCGCCAAATGCATTGCTACCCAACAACCTTTGGCCAATTTGACCTGCATAATGTGGCTGCATTACCAGTGAGCTACTTTGGACCCTGATTTGCTATAGAGATTTAGACTGTAATAGGGTTAAGGGGTTAAAAAGAGGCTTTAGCCTTAAGGCTATAAAGGTAAAGAATACTAAAAAATATATATATAGGTAAAATACTTAAGATTTTATTTTTAGCTAAAAAGTTAAATATTTTAATAATTAATTTTAAAGATATATAAATAAATAGCTATTTATTACTTATTTATAAAAATAATTAAACTTTAAGTATATAAAATACCTAAAAGTAAGTTATTTAATATAAATAAATCTATTAATTTAAAATAATATTTTTAAAATAACTTTTATTATAATTATATAATAGCTAATTAATAATTAATTATTAATAAATATAAAAATTATAATTTTAATTTTAGCCTATTTTATTATTATTCATAATTAAATTTATAAAAAGCTAAATAAATTAATAAAATTTTAAAGCTTTAATATAACTATTAAAGAAAATAGCTTTAATAATAAAATCCTTTTAAAAATTATTAAATTTAATTATTATAGCTATATTATAATAATAAAACCTTTTTTTTATATTAAAAAGAAATACTTTAATATAATTAAAGAATTATTAAATAATAAAGTTAAAAAGGTAAAATTAATAAAAGAGAATTTAGCTTAAATATATATAGTATTGAACTTATAAGAGATAATAAATACTAGAATTTTATAACTATAAATATAAAATAAGTTAATTAATAAGAAATAACTTTAAAGAAAAGTTAAATAGGTTAGTAATATTTAGTAAGAAAGCTTATTTATTAAAGATTTAATTATAATTAAGATTAAGTTTTTATTTAAGTAAAGCTTTTATATTAAATAAGTTATAAAGGTTTTAAACACAAAGCAGAGATTTAGATATGTAATTAATATTAATCAATATGCTAGCAGTAGGGTAAATTATTAGTTAACAGAACCTAACAAACCCTCCATTGGAAGACGGAAACCTTTGCAGGCTGGGCTGAAAAATGAGGCTCGCCATTAAACTATTTACCCCGCAACCAAAGTCCAAAACGGAAAAATATCAGCTGACTTCCATTGAGCTGGACCGGCAGTGACGATGTCTTCAGGCCTGATAGATCTAAACCCATTTATTTTCACTCAAAGTAGTATAACAACAGTCCGGGTTTGCGACTGGTATTCATGTTGCTTGTTTCGTCGTCTGACTCATTTGATACGACTATCTCCCCCATGAGAAATGACCTACTATCTCTTTAGTTGAAAATGACCTGCCTTACCTGTACCTTTCCATCATCTCACGATCAAGGCCATCAAGGCTATACATACGATGACCTAGTACAAGCAGCGGAAGCCGATTGTCCCCGGTGCACTTTTGTAATGAGGTGTATCAGCAGAGGAGCAGCACATATTAGAGTTGGAGACATGACAAAAGTGACGGCTCTCTCCCATGGCCACTTCACAATCCACTGGTCTGGTGGCGAGTGCTCATTGGAGGTTTTCAACCAGCATGGCAAGTCTCTATCATCAAGTTTCTCAATGATAAGGGACCGCGGTGAAGCTTACGCCTGGGAAATTTAATCGTTTTGACATTTTAATTGGAGCAACTCAGACCGCGCACTAATTATTCTTATCACAGGTGTTGAAGGTGCTGAGCTAGGCATCAGACGGTTACCTGTAGGTCATTTCCCCAGCACTACAGAATTTCAGACAACAACCACCACGATCCAGGCCTGGATAAGGGATTGTGTAGGTAAACACGATGCCTGTCAGTCACAGATATATGATCAGTCTGCCTCGTTTATTTGCCCAAAGAGGCTACTCGACCTGAGTAACGGAACCCTGGTTCTCCGAGAGAATCTCGGGCAGAAATTACGTTACGCGTGCCTGAGCCATTGCTGGGGCAAGATCATTATTGTTAAAACGACAACACATACAATCGGGACGTTCAAGAGAGAAGTACTTTTGGATCAACTGCCGAAAACGTTCCGCGATGCCGTTGACATATGTCGCAGTCTGGGAATCCTTTATCTCTGGATCGACTCACTTTGCATCATCCAGGATAGCCCAGAAGACTGGAAAGAACAAGCAGCTCAGATGGCAGATGTTTATCAGCACTCATTCCTTACTATTGCGGCTACCAAATCGCACGATGGTTCCCAAGGTTGTTTTTCGCAGACAAGCCATCAATACGTGGCCAAGTTGGTTCCTGGCTATCAGGACATTTATGTCCGTCGACAGCCGCCACTTTTTCCAAACCACTGGGGTCAGTTGGACAACAACGACAGCTATCCTCTTTTGAACCGCGCATGGATTTATCAAGAGTAGAGACTATCACCACGGGTACTGCACTTCTGCAACGAAGAAGTCATCTGGGTATGTCAATATTCGCAACGTAGCGAAACGGGATGCAACGATACGGACTATAATGACGGCAAGAGTTTCAAGCCTACATTGTTCACTTGCGTTGGTGAACCCCAAAGTGACAGGGACCAGTTCACATGGCACCGGTCAGTTCAGGAGTATTCCAGGCTAAGTCTTACCTATGAATCAGATAAGACGATCGCACTAGCTGGAGTTGCTCAACGTATGCAACAAACACGGCCGGATGATAGATATCTGGCTGGTATCTGGGAGAAACATCTCCCGCTCGATCTTCTGTGGATGGTGTGGCCTACGCCGAAGGTTGAAAAACATAGACTTGCTAGGTACCCTTCGTGGTCATGGGCATCTGTCAAGTCACAGGTGATGTGGGACGGGAATTGGACTCTGTTTCAGTCTGTGGTCGTCCAGGATGTGAGCTATACTTCCGACGGTCCGAATCACATGGGAGACTGCTCAATGTCCTCAATCACCTTACGCGCTCCTCTGATAGATGCCAAGTCCTTACTACCAACCCAGGTCACACCTATGAGCGTATGGAATGGCGACAATAGTCAAAGAGTCACACCATTGGAGAATATTCGCCTCAAAGAGCTCTGTGTCAATGACTTCAAGCCTGACAGCCCCTCAGATGGGTCAGTATCTACAAAATGGCCACCTGTCAAAGGCGGGTTCGTGATTCCACTGGGTGTCAATGTCGAAGACAGCTTTACCTTCTGTGGCATTCATGTTATCAAAAGGCTGGGGAGTGACGGCTATAAGCGAGTGGGCCATGTTGGGATTAGCCATGATGCTTTGTTAACAAGCAATTACGCTAAGTTCTTGTACCGCCTAAAGAGAGACGATACTTTGCGAGTCCCGAGCACGGAGGTTCTGGAGAGCACCTCTAGAGGTTACGCTCATCGTATAAAAGAACTGTTAGAAGGATTGCAAGTTTCAGAAATTGTCTTGGTGTAGAATATGATTTCAATCTTTAGATACACGAAAGCAAATTGTGATATATCCCTTCAGTCATAATCTGGGCCATTGATAGGCTCTTCATTTCAGCGCGCATAGCTGCTCTGCACCTCCGCCCCCATGATTATTCCCGATTCCTGCGCTCAGTGCGGCCGCCTTCCTGCGGGCTTCTTTTTCGTACGAGTTGCCGTACATGTAGCTGTATTTGCGATCGAGCTCCCTTCCCCTGGCAATAATTGCTTCAGGGTCATGTAGACCATAGAATTCGTCGCCACCGATGAGCCTCTTGACGAGCCGGTCTAGCATGCTGAGGTCCAACATGCTGAAAGATTCGAAGTAGTGCGTTCCAATCTTGTAAAGTTGGTCGAAATAATGGGTGATTCTAATATGGAAGTTCGACGTCTCATGAGCGAGGGATGTTTTCTGAAGGTGAGACTTGTGGCTGAGAGCTTAATTTACAGCAAGTCTCATGTTCGAAGGGGTTTTTCGCCTGACTTGGGAAAGCGAGTCAATTTTCAAGGGCAGGGTAGTCATTGCCATATAAATACCTGGTCTGACTTGGACTTCATTCCCAGGATTCGTCTTTGGCTTGAAAGACAGTATGTGGCGAGAGATCTACATGTAGATCAAATACGTCATTTTGTCATACAGAGACTAGAGTTAGCCAGGAACAGACGAAAGAGGTAATCTCCATCGCTGGCCAATCTCCAAAGTTTAAAAATGCTTTTCGTGGCGCTTGAATAAGGTATTCGATGTATAAGCTGGAATTGAATGAAAGCGCTCAGGAATTGTGGCAAACTTGTCCGAATTGCTTGCAGAACCAGAGAAATCATGATTCTAACTTGATCTGAATGTTAGTAGATTCATGGCCAAGATAAGAAAATCCATGCCCTTCTCTTTCATCGCCTCAAAGAACTTCGACTTTTCCGCCATCGCTAATATTCCCACACACGAATGGCTGACTTCATGGTAGAACGCTTCCAAGTTCTTCTGCTCACGCGAAATAGGGCACTGAAGATCTTGGTGAAGGATTGGATTTCGAGTGCTTACCTGAAATTCGACCATCTATATTCTTCGGACAGCCGTCGAATGCAGAGTATGGATCGTAGCAGGCTCACTCCCATCACGGCAAGCATTCTTCAGGAGCGTGACTCAAACTAATGATACGAACAACTACAGCGGCTCTCAAAATGCAGACCTTTGACGATAGGGCGCGACAAAGGACTGCCCAGCCGCACGGGTGTCATGGAGTTGGGGGCAGGCCAATATGGTAGCCATGAGGGAGAAGGTTCATGGGCCTGATTACGGCAGCATTCTCAGGACTATCGTAGCAGAAGAGACCGGAAGTGATAGGGCAATTGTGTGACAATAAAGTCAGAAAGGACAAGGGATACAGATTACCGCGGTGCAGAGAGTGATGAACAACGCAATACACTAGTGATTGAAGAACGTACGTTGTAAACGACTCTCATCGACTAAAACATCTGAATAGGATCATTTAGGTTTCACAACAAAGTTATCCATCTTAAACTTGAGCGTCGAAGTCTTGCTCCCCTTCGCCCCAGGTCCCATAACATACCACTCCATAGAAATTGTCCAAGTCCCAGTCTGCGAGTTCGGAAAGTCCGCCAAAAAGTTCACCCACTGATCAACTTTATGCGTGCCCTTAAAGCTCGGCGTATAGATAGTACTGCTGAAAGTTTTGGTATCGAAGCTGAATGAACCCATTTGATACGACAGACCATCGGGAGCTTTAGCTTGGACGAACAGGCCAGGCTTGCTAGGCGCTGTGTACCCAACGCTATTTTTGGGGAGAAGCATGGACCATGAGAGCTGGAAGCGCGAAGCTTTGCAGATCTTGAAGGTCTGGTAGAGCTTGTTGTAGCTTGTCGGATCGTTGTAGCCGGACGTTCCCGCGGCTTGGATCGCGTGGTCACTTTTGTAACCGGATTTCACGACTGTTGCGGTACCGAGCTTGACGTATGTAGGTTTGAAAACCCATGGTGCTGGGTGTGTTAGCCCTGCTGAAGGCGGTAGCTCATGTCATTTGGGGGCAAACTCACTCAGAGCGCTGGACTCAAAGCTTGGGTTCTTGAGGGTATTTGCTGGTGTAGTGCAGGCTCGTGCGTCGAGAAGGCTGGGGGCATCGGCTGGTGCGGAGAATACAGGGGCAGCGACCGCTAGCCAGCTAAGAAGCGCTAATTTGACCATGGTCGTGATGTTGAATGAGGGTGTTTATATGACTGAGAATGCAGACTAATGCTTGTATACGACAAAAATTATAGATATGGGAGAAAATGGCCGATGAGGGAACACGTCTCTTTCTTATAATTAAATTGAGGGGCGATAAAAACCCCGTGGGCTCGGTAGTTGAGCATTGTCATTCGATACTCGAATCAATAGTTTCGCGAGGCGTTGATCTAGACCGCTCAGCCGCACTGGCTAGACAGGGTATCTCCAGGTTCCAGACAGGACCCCTGTATCATACTAAAGACTAAATCTCCAAGTACGTTCATATTGTCAGCAGTTCTGCTCTGAAAATCATCATTTAGCTACTTCCCTGATCTGTATACAAGATTTATATGTTCCGTAGACACGGCCTCGTCAGATATTCATTTTTGCTTCATTTTATGCGTGCTGTCGCTTGTATTTAACCGCAGCCAGGTTCTCTGCAACTTGGTGTTATGGACGAAGTTCAAGAAGGAAGTGTTGATACCAACATTGAGCTGAGAAATATCCCCTATCAATCTTCATCTCATTTCAAAAAGAGCGGCCTGAATCCAACAATGATGCCCTCCAAACCCGATGGTGGATGGATTTCGTAGTTGACCCCGTAAACACTAGTGACCTGGTGATCCGCGAACCATAACTCCCCCTTAGTGTTTCCACTCCTTCCCACCTCTCGGAGTTTCTTTCCATTGTTCAGCCAAAACTGGGCGCAACCCAGCTTCTGGCCGAACCAAACATTGAGCCAATATAGGTACTCTCCTGCCTTGGTGTCCAAGTTTGTTGTGCTGGCTGGATCTACCGCGGTAGATCCATACGCCGTTCCCCAGGTATCACCGTACTTAATCTGCAGGAGCTCAACGTTTGTGATCCCGCCTACGTAAACAGCTGTAATCTGTTCATTCTTTCCACGTTTGACCGGGGGAAAGGGCCCGCTCCCCCGAGGTTCATAGCGGCCGCGACCCGCAAAGATCTCGCGGTCTAGATTCGTCAGAGCTTCCTCCGTAAGAGGCTTTCCGGCTAGATAAGGCCAGAAGTCGGCGTAGTTGAGTACGTGGATAGTCATATCCGCATCGTACTGCATCTTGCCCCTGAAATTGGCACCTGTGTCGGCTCCAGTGTCCTGGTGTGATAAGCCCTCCCATTCGGGTTTAATATTGTCACGTCCTGACTCGTAGGTCGCTTTGGCGTATGTGACATAGCTCGAGGGTTCAATGGCAGAAATCGCATGAGTCACGTCGTCCATCGAAGAAAGGTACGTGTGCACAGCTTTCCATTTTTCCAGGGTCTCTGCAGGCACAGAACTCATTTTGGAGTCGTCTAGCATGAGATTCTCTAGAAATAGCTTGTGACGTGACGCAATTTCCGCATGTGAGACGGTCTCAGTTTCTGTCGTGAGCTTATCAAAAGTCTCCTGTAGAAAATCGACTTCGTCAGCAGAGAAGCCCCATTTTCGACCATGCTGGATGCCGTCGCCCAATAGCTTTAGGTGCATTGTCGCTGCGAGTGCAAACCATGGCAGCGATGCCACGCCATATTTGGGAGATGTAAACTCGCTCATGGAAACAATCATCGTCTGATGTAGGGATGTAAAGTACCCGAGAAGCAGAGTGGTTACGTCTTTGCCCTCATCATGCTTCTTGACCAGGGTAGAGAAATCATTGATAGCGGCGTCAAGGCCTGCCAACTTTTCTTTGAGAGTCTCAAGATAATACTCTTCGATCTTGCCATCAATCATCTGTTCAATGCGTTTGAACAGCTTCTCCCAAATGTCTGCGGCCGACTTGGGCTGGAAGATGAGGGAAGAGAAGAGGTTGAGAACAGCGGCTAGGGCGTCGCCATATCCGGGAATGAGCTCAAGACCTGATGCAAGGATTCCGAAGATGAATTTGCCAATTTCATTCGGGTCCTCGATGTCCAGGTGCTCGCCTTTCTGGATCGTGTCGAGGCCTTTCTTGACGGCCTTGTTGAGAAAATCTTCATCAATCTTGACCATTTTGAAGGACTGAATCTCAGGGTAATAGAATATTGTGACAGTATTAATAGATGGGAGGATGTTTGTCTGTTATCGATTTCTAGGCAGCATAAGTCGACTTTATATACTGCAGCGATACCAAGAATACTTCGCGCGGTCAAGGCGCGAGAGCGGAAATGATGAAACAGGGACGGTCTATTGAATAGACGAAGTAGGCCCCAAACTGAGCCAAACCATTTGAGTATCTCGATCAAAGCCTTTCTATGTTGTCTGTTTATGCACGGGGTTCGAAAGGGTCGGAGATCTGCAGTGTCTCCGTCGTTTCGGGGACATGCAGAAACTGGCTGCATATTCCGCTTTTCAGCTCTCCACTATCATCTTCCCGCCTCTTAATCAAGAAAAGATTGGACAAGGTGACATCAGTAAGCAATCACTAGGTCACCTGAGGCTTTAGCCACAATGGATCACAGACTAGGTATTGGTCAAGAATATGGTTGCGGCATCTAAATGTGATGGCCACGTCCTTTTTACCTGCAGCTGACGTAACTCTTACGGGCTAGGATTATCATTTGAGCCGTCTATCCACGTCATGATAGTGGTTCCCAAGTTGTTTTGAGACGATACATCCAAAGTGTGGCTGTTGTAGTTGCTTATGGTCTTACGAGACATTCGTCATAGCTGAAACGGAATGTCTCGGGGCCATCAGTGACGGAGAATTATATTGCTCAATTCTTGACCGCTACCTTTCCATATGACAAGTCTTGATATGATTTCTCGAAAACACGATTGACACAGCCCAATTGGAATCCTGGCTCAACAGACGACTGGAACTAACCCTCCCTGACTCCGTGTAACCGGGCTCTATCAACCCATTCATTGCGTAGATCCTACGCCTAACAGCCATCTTTACCCGATAAAGTACCGAAAGATCTCTCGGCCTAGAATTGTCATAGTTTCCTTCGTAAGAGGCCTTGCTGCCAGAAGAGGCCAAAAGTCAATGTATATATAAATATTAAATGCAAGATTACAGTTAGTTATACAGTAGCTAACATCAATTGTAGCCACTGACATGGTGCAAGTTGTAGAAAGGAAAGGAGGCCAGAATAAATATTAAATAACACTATGATTTATTCTATATCAAAGTTATCTCTACATCTTCCTCCTCTTGGAACCCTTGAGTGATAGTCAAGTCAAAAACAAATCCTGCCCCTAGCCTGCGAAATGTTCTATCTCTCACACATTCAACAAATATCACTTCATAAACAGTCCTCTTAAGATTCAGAAAAGGGTCCGTTAACCCTAATCCGTCATCTAATTGTCTTGATGCAACGTGTATAGCTGATGTCGCTCCTATTCCTGACGAGGTGTTATTCAATTCAGCCCCTCGAGGGTCCCTCTCAAACTTTGCCCAGCCACCAGCCCAATCCGGTGAGCTTGGGTGGCAGATTGTGTAATACTGATTACACGGAGATGTTTTAAACTTCACACCTGTCAAATCGCTCATGCCTTTTGCATCTTGAATGCCTGGCATAATAAGAAGCGGCTGCATCTTCGCTTTGACACGAAGCTTGGCAGTCATGAGAACCACTTCTGGTAAATGGTGAATTCCCCGGGCCTTTTCTTCATATTCTGCTCCAAGGACCTGGAGGTTAGGCTGAACCATGTCACCCCTAGGCTGCCACTCAACTTCGCCTTGGTTTGAGAGCCATGACCATGAAGGAGCACCGCATGGGCAATCCTGATTCTGATGATCGACGACAAACCACATCAAGCCATAATGAATATCTCTTAACCAGAGTCCAGAAAAGTATTCTTGTGTAGGCCTCTTACTCTTCCCTCCCTTGTCGCTTTTGCTTGGATGCTGTCTTTCGATGGCCTGTCCATACTCAAAAGCTGCCCCCGATATAGCTGCAAGGTGGTCGCTCTGTTGCGTAAGGATGGTTTTTGAGAATGCTGTTACGATCTTGTACCAAAGAGACAGCGGGTCATGGAGCCACTTAAAGTTGACCTTCAATGAATAAGCTGGTAGTATTCGAGAGACATTTGAAGAAGATTTTGCCTCCCAGGGTCGTGGCACTTCCGTAATCATATCATTACAGAAGCTTCGTGGTGCTTGGGAACAGCACTCCAAGAAACTCACTTTGTTAGTAAAGTAAATGATCCGTTTACTAAGAAGCCTCTCCTGAAATACCCAGCCGCGTGAGAGGAGTTCGCTCCGTCCAACATCAGTTAGAAACAAGGCCTTATTGTCACGTCTATACAGGAATACCGAACCTTTTCGGATACCGTTCTCTTTGAAAGCAAGGCGGGTGAGAGATTTAGGTGCTTGAGCTTTGAGAATACCGGAAGAATTTCCAGGTTGAACGCAACCTCCTATGGCGGAAATAGTGAATAGAGCACGTTCGTAATATTGACCCATCCTGAACTTCTCCTGGTCCCAGTCGTCAGTTCCTTGAATGATGCAAATAGAGTCAATCCATATGTATCGGATTTCTAATTTGCGCACGATTGTGATGGCGTCTTCAAAGGTCTTTGAAAGTGGCCCTAATTCTGTCCCAGACATGCGTTGCTGAAAGTTGGCTGGCGTGGTCTTTACGGCCTCAGCCTCAGGATTCCAACGGTGGCTCAGAGTGACATAGCTTCCCTTGATCCCCCGCGTATCTCTCAAGAAGGTAGCAGTGGAAGTGACTTCAATGCAGCGAGTAGGAAGCTCTATACATCGAGGGTTGAATGATGTATCGCTGGCGATAGCCAAGCGACATCTTATGTGGTTGGAAAGACAATCCTGAAGCCATTCGCCTATAGCAGCTATGTATTCGGGGGCTGCCATATCCACGCCGAGATACGTTCCTCCTATCAGTCCGGATCGACATGCCGGGCTCTCTTGATCAAGTCAGATAGTGGGCTCGTTGTCAAGAATGGATACAAACCTGGTTCTGCAGCCACGCAAATTTCGTGTGGAAAGTTGGTTTGTCGGGACGTCACAATAGACGTTTGGTCTGGCCAACTCTTATCATTCCCAGTGACTGTCACCAATAGTTTATTGTAGAGCGGCTCCTGTGCCGAAACTCCATTGCCTGATAACCAGAGATGAACCGTGAAGACACGGTCTTCAGGTTTAAGGTTAGCCTTGGAAAGATCTTTTAGATCAAGCTCCTTCGAGATAAAAAGAACGTGATCAAGGGCAACACTGAAGATAAGAGAACATAGGTCACAGCCGAGCGAGGCATTTCTTTTAATTGTCTCGAAGTTTCTGGAGGATATTGGGAAAGAGGGGCTTGAGGAAAAATCCAAAGCGTTACAGACTGAACAGAGAGGCATGATGAATGGCGGATTTTGTTATACGACAATGTCAGGGTCTCACCATGGTTGATCATGTCAAGGTCTATGTGTAGGTTTATACAATCACAAAAGCCAAATTACGAGCAAATTCTCAGCCGCCAGCGCGACTTGCATATTAATCCCTCACCGCCTAACTCCATTCACAGCACGACACGTCAGCAAGCTTCAAGCCTGAAGCACACCTCTGCGTATATACCCCGCACTTCTCAGCTGAGCGATCACAATCTCTACAATGAAGCCTTTTCTGAGCCAGAACTGTCGCCACTCTTGATTGAACAACGATATTTTAGTATTCTTTGTTCATTATGGATCTATGGTGGGAGGGCGTTGATGATGAGTTAAGCGAACAGCTTCGGAATTGGCATCTACACGTACCCAAGGTTTGGCCGAGTACCTTTTTGAAGACAACTCTTGATTTTATCAATCTAGAACTCATCTTATGGGCTTCATATATTATTCTTCTTGATGATTCTCAAGGAGAACTAAAGGATTCTCGTCTTTCTCCTATTTTTGTAATCCTCTCGTTCCTCCATTCTTTTTATTTCCCCCTAAATGCCATACACTTCATGGTTCATCAGCTCCTGCACCTAGCTGCGGTCTTCTTGTTCCTCTTCCTACACACCTCTAAAATTCCTATACTTTGTCGGTGCACCCTTTTGGCCCTTGCTGCAACCACGGGCTCTGGCCTTCTGTGGGCATTATATGTTTACTGGATCACGATCAAAGCTATTACCGTGAATCTCGGTGAAACCCCTGCTTTTGAACTCCACACAGATGAGGAAGAGTCTCAGGATGGAGATGATAATGGGCCTTTGGCAAGATATTACAGAGACCTACAAGTACAAAGGCAACATAGGGAGCATTCTTCAACAGTGGTAAGTTTTGTCTCTTTCTCTTGCTAATGGGAGTATACCTTACTTAAAGGTATTTAGAACTACCCGAACATATTTGCCGCTCAGAGTTCCCCAACCAGAGATATTCGCCCTCAACCAAGTCTTCAAACAAGCACCCTAAGCACAGTAAAAATTAACACAAATACATCAATGATTGCACCAAGATGTAACCCAATAGCTGTATATTTTTTATCGAATGGCCCCGGATGTTTGGCGGTTGTAACAGTGGGTGGCCTGATTCTCGAGGGTCTTGCGATGTGGAATGTTATTGAGATCGTATCAGCGGGCGGGCGCTTGAGCTGGTAACTACTTGGCTCGACTATTGAGATATAAGCTCGGTTATTGATTTGGAACCTAGGATTACCATCACACACCTTATAGAGCCTATGTGCTCTGTTTCATGGTTTGCGCTTCTTATTAAAATGCGTCAAACTACGGCCCCGAAACACCGGAGGATACTCGCCCTTTTCATTACATACCAAGCGTTCTTCATCTCAGGAAATATCTTGGCCTTCATATACTTTAATGTCACTCCTCTGTGTGTTTTACGCTTGGGGGAGAATGGCAGGATGGAATGTATGGAAATGACCCGTGGTTTACACAGGAGCTTTCTTGTATACTTCATAATAGATGTCGTTTTGTCTGGGGTGATCACGTTGGATTTCTTACTTGTTTTAGGATCTTTGTGGAATCCTAAAAAAAAGACTATTTTCCCCCCATTATTGCGCTATATAATGCAAAAGGTAGCTATATCTACATAGCGTAATATCAAATTCCTTTCTATGTGGTATTACACACAGCATAAGATGTTTATAACTTATTTCTCTTCTCGTACTTTTTAAAATTAAACATTGTAACTCTGTGCCACTGTCATACCTACGGTTGACAATGTACAAGATGGGCTTCCTGCATCAGAAATAGTAAGCACTTCGGCTTATCGCTTCGATGACTGGCAGTGAGACAATGAGAAATGGCCCAAACCCATTGTATATACCAATCTCGGCCACATCACCGAAAGTCAAGTGTCTTGACTTGGAACGAAAGCTACACCTCATTCACGTTGGAATATTGGCTTCCTGCAGATAATCGAATATATGGAGGAACACCTGACGAGCGAAAAATCAACCCACCTGCAATGCCCGGTACACAAGACAGCCATGCTACCACTGACAATAGCGAGGGGTGGAGGGTGAACACAGTCACCCAGGCTGTCTGCTGGTTCATGAGCATCACAGATCAGCTGCAGCATGGAGTCAGATCATTCGCCGTCGTGGAGAAGCAATAGCGAGTGCACCGAGGAATCTTGGCCCACCTTGGGCTAGTCTCACGGAAGAGCAACCCTCTAGAGGCGCTTCGGTACAAAAACGGCGAAGCTGGTATTGGTTGGGATCTTTCGACAACAAAAACTGGGGTGTTCCAGCACGGTGGGTTCAGCAGAAGAAGGCAGGGGATAACCCCTCAGCATCGTTGGTATCTGGCTGGGTAAGATATCCAGCGTATAAGATGCTCTGAGATTAATGATAGGTGTATACCTTTCACGACTCTAGCGGATAAGAACCCCGTGTCGGGACCATTATTGTACTCCGAGTTCGATGCGTGGGACGATCATTTCCCTTTGTCGATGCGTAAACTGAGTATCAATCCCGAAGGAAACAGGCTCGGTATCAATTTCGGGGACGTTCCTATAGGTACGGAATATTGCTCAAACGATTTGTTAGCAAGAACTTGTACCCGAACTAAATGATAACATATTGCCGATTAATTTCCTCGTCGACGCTGAATCGTGGCGTAACCCATTAACGAACAGTAATTCTTACTTTATGCGTCGATGATAATTACTTCTATCACTCGGTCCTCGGATATTTTATAGAAGTTCGAGCTTTCATAATCAGTGGGGATCAATGCTAGCTTTGGCTGAAGTATCGAACCATAATGACTGGGAAACATCGAGTTCTTGATTGAAAACTAAAACCTAACAGAGGAGCATAATAGTCTGGCAACCCCAGCTTTTGTCCCCTCTCGTTCTAACTAGCCACCTTCTCGTCGTCTCACCAACCCCAACACCGCTGTTATCATCATATAAATATGCATAAATAGACGGTGAGTAACTTAGCAAGTATCTTTGGCAACAATGACATTGTAGTTGTCAGAATCGAATTGCTGCCCTCGGACCATCTCAACAGACCAGGATGGAGCGCAAGGCCTTATGGTGCAAGGGGGGCTGTTGACTGTCCAAGAGCAAGCTGCGATGATGTGGTCGATGTAATCAGCGAGGTAGGAGCACCTGGGCGAAATCGCGTGACCGTTGTCATTGCAAAGGATGATGGCATCGCCAGTAGCACAGGCGATTTTCGTGCACGTGCGAGGTCCTGCACCAACATGACACACGTTGTTTCCTAGGGAGCGAAGGTAATTCCTCTCCCGGTGAGCGGCTCGGACATCCATAGCGCCAAAGCCACCAACTTTGCAGATAATATGACCCTAGTTTGTATGTTAGTAGGTTGAATTATAACAAAGATGGTTTGAGGTCTTACTTGGCTGCGCTTTTCAATCTCAGATTCGCTGGTGTTGTCTTCGGGAAACACGTAGTCAGGGTTCAGCTTCTGAATCTGAGCAACAACTTCCTAAGTGGCCATTAGTATTTTCGTGTCTATAGGTCTAATACAGGTAGCTTATTTACTCACCTCAGCGGTACCAGTCAGAGTGATAGGCTCGGCTCCCTCTTTGATAGAGCCAGTCCATTCCATCGGAACAATCTTATACCCTTCGAGGGGGTTGTCAACTGCCTGAACACCATCAGGAAGGGCCTGGGTGACTGTCAGTTTCTTTGTAGCCTTTTTCAGTTGGTGAGGAACTTTACCGCAGCAAAGACCGGTGTGGCAGCGGTACTAAGGAGAGTGAAAAGAGTAGCCTTCATCTCAAGTATTTCCGTTGTGTGAATATCGCAAGGTGAGAGAGTGGTGTTTGAGTGCTGGCTGTATTGCTGCAGAGATGTTGCTTGAATATTGAAGATGGCAGAGAATTTATCTTCTTTTATAGTAGGTATTTACGACTTTATTCTCTCGGATATATTCAACCCTGCGTCTTCCTTCTTTGTGAGGCCGACCTTTGTACGGGTCTACCGAAACAATTCGGGCCAAGGTTCTCTAGACTCGTATACGCCGCATCGTAAAATTTGTAGGAATTCATGCCTGTACCTTCCTCTTCCATGCTAGATGATCGACATCCAGAAGGACTTTGAATTAAGCATATCGTAGCACATCGAATAGCAAGACCTGAGGTCCACCTTTCCCGTCAGGCGCCACTAAGGTTATCTTATCTAACCGCCTCGATCCACCCTGAGCAAAAATCTACAATCTACTGGGCACAACACATCTATTTTTCCGAGAGGACGTAAAATCTAATAGGTTATTATTATCGAATCCTGAGGTTTAGAGATTGCGAAATCAATTCAACCGATCTGAAAAAGAACGTATACCCCAGATTCAATAGAGATTCTGAGGTTCAGGAACTCCCGATTCGTTATTTTACTGTCTACCTTCTCGATTACTGGTACCTGGCCTCATTTCTTTTTACCCCTCCCCTGGATTACGGTCCGGACCGTCGCTCGGCATCTTCACCGTATATTCTTCATATCGGAAACCGTACTGTAGGATTTATCCTGTAAGCTTACAAGACTTGGCGCTCATGCCCTTGTCCGTGGGGGCGCTGCACACAGGCATCAATGCCCCGCAGGTCCCTGCGGCCGCCCTTACATTACCGGCAGTTGACTGAGAAATAGCTGCTTTGAGATATTTTCCGGAAAGACGATCTCGGACAACGCATGACCTTCACATTATTAAGAGGCACATAGACACACTACTAGGACCAGTCTACCATAACTAAAGTCCAGTGGACATAGCTAGTGGAGTTACTCCACTCTCGTTACAACACCAACATCTATCTGGGTAGTAATTATTCCAAGCCCCGTAGCTGTCATAAAAGCTCGTCATATACATACTTCGCAATAGGCTGTATCCTCATTGGCAAATCAGAAATAGCAATCGCCAAAGGGTATCATCATGCCCAGTGACCCTAAATCCGAGGCGACAAGTGGAGAAGCTGCCAAGGGTTCAATTGGCCGCCAACACGTGGCGAGGATGCCATACTCCTTTTTTAAAAAAGAAATTTCATGTCAGCTACGAGCCCGGCCAGAAGTTACATCTCGTGGGCCTTAATTTCCTGGCGCATATTTATTACCGATAATGCAAGATAATGCCTCAACCAGCACGTAGACGGCGTGGTTCGCCCGTGGAGGCAGAATTTTGCAGAAGCGCGGGTCGCTCATCAACGTGCCCTTCCGCGTGAGATCAACGATACTACGAATCAACTCGTTCAGCCCGCTCCCGCTAGCCAAACTGCACTACATAGATTTATAACTAGGTAGTACAAGACGGCTGTGTGAATGGGAGAGGTCGCTACAATAGTAGATTGACGCCCTACCTTGGATATGTACTACGAGAACTAGGCACTTATACAACCTATCAGGCTAATCTTTTGGGAAAGTGAGGTAACAGCCAGCTTCAGTCAAGTGAGTTTGGAGTTACTGGAATTCCGTCGAACTTCTTGCTTCAATCCATCACTTGAGTCATGGCCATCAAGTAGCATATTCGGGGGCAGACTCGCAGTGATGTGACAAGGATAACCAGTATTAAAGGCACTGAAAGGAAGTCTAGTAACAAGTATTTTCAGGGCAACCGCAGGGTTTGAAAATTGGAGGTCTATGATGAAATGCAAGGACTTCTATATGACTCAACCTTTGAGCTACCAACTGTTAATTCTTCCCTTGCTACCTTGTATTGCTCAACGCCTAGCTGCATGTTCTTTTGAGAGAATGGCTGAACAGGTGCTTGGAAGAGACGGTTACTTTATCTCGTGTCAGCTCGCAATAAAACTATTAGCGAACTATATGAAAGAATTGAATTGTCATTTAGCAATTGCAAGTTCTGTCTCAAGAAGGAAATTCGGCCGCATTCTTATGTTCGAAACTGACATAAAACTAGTTTATTATATGTTCACCTGGGGATAAAGTTAGTGCGTGTATATGTAGTGACTGATGGAAAAGAGTGAAAGGGAAAAAATTGTCAAAGTAAATTGACTTTCACATCGGAACCAAGTCTCTAATTGGGCCGTCTTGTTTTTGAGGTTGCGACAAGCGGGGTTGACGATATCGGAGGTCGACCCGATGAGGTCGGAGCCGTGCCCCGTTCCGTTTTCGAACCAAGACGGCATCCGGGGTACAAATACCGGGGCTAAAAACTTCGAATAACGGGGGACAACTGATACAAAGAAAATAAAATGACACCGGCCACAGAAATTGACCATTTCTAAGCATCCCCTTCCCATGATCTTATCTGATCTGTAGAGTTTATCTAGCAGAGTTTGACAGACACGGCTGATGAGTCATCCATATCAGACGCGGAGCCCCACATCTTGAGCTCCGATCTAAATTTTTCCGTTGACCTCATCGCACAAACCCACTCATTCACTCACTCACTGCAACGCGCATACCTCACATCCCACACAGCAAAAATGAGTGGAAAACCTGCCCTCGGCCTTCTCGGCGGCGGCCAACTCGGCCGCATGCTCTGCGAAGCCGCATCCCCTCTCGAAGTCGAAATCGCCATCCTCGACGCCCAAGACGCACCCGCCAAGCAAGTCAGCCGCAGCAAGTACCACGTCGACGGCTCCTTCAAAGACGCCCAGAAGATCAGAGAGCTCGCCAACAGCTGCAGCGTCCTCAGCGTTGAGACGGAGCACATCGAGACTGCTGTCCTGGAGGAGTTGGCCACCGAGGGAAAAGTCGTTGTGTACCCTTCGTGGAAGACGCTGCGCCTGATTCAGGATAAGTTTGAGCAGAAGGATTATCTGGGAAAGCAGGGTATTCCTATCGCTGAGCAGGTCTCTATCCAGGCTGAGGGTGCGGATGAGATGCGCAAGGCGCTGAAGGATGTTGCTGCTAAGTTTGGATTTCCTTATATGCTCAAGTCGCGAAAGGATTCGTATGATGGCCGTGGAAACATCAAGATCGCTAATGATGAGGATATTGAGACTTCTGTGAACGAGTTTGGAAAGCTGCAGTGCTACGCTGAGAAGTACGTTCCCTTCCAGCGCGAACTATCAGTCATTGTCATCCGCACTGAGGACACTGAGGGCCGAACAAAGCGTCTGGTGCCGTACCCTTGCGTCGAGACCGTTCACGAGGACAATGTCTGCTCGCGCGTTTATATGCCCCCTCGCGATACACCAGATGAGGTATCCAAGCGCGCTCAAGAAGTTGCTGTCAGTGTTGTTGAGAAGCTCTGGGGACGAGGTGTTTTTGCTGTCGAGATGTTTGTCACGGAGAAGAATGACATCCTTGTCAATGAGATTGCGCCGCGCCCTCACAATTCTGGCCATCTCACCATCGAGGCCGTTCCCTACATGTAAGTCTCCAATTGACCGTCCCGCTCATTTCATGCTGAGAATTCCTCAGGTCGCAGTACAAGGCGCAACTTACATCTATTCTCGACGAGCCCCTCCCCGAAAAGCTCGAGCCCCACGTCGCATCCAGCATCATGATCAACATCCTCGGCGGCGCCGAACCAGAATCCCACATCCCTCTCGTTCAAAAGGCCAAGTTCATGTTCGCCAGCAACGTCGGCGTCTACCCCCATCTCTACGGCAAGCAGTCCAAGCCCGGCCGCAAGATTGGTCACATCACCCTCACCGGATTGACCGCTAGCATCAAGGAGCTCGAGGAGTATGCTCAGCCGCTTGTCAAGTTGGCAGCTGATATGCGAGAGGAGCGCATTCAAGCTAAGAGCAAGAGTCTTCGCCCTGAACAGGCCGTTGCCAAGGCTACTAAGGATCCTCTGGTTCTGGTTACCATGGGCTCTGACTCTGATCTCCCTGTTCTCAAGGCTGGTCTTGATATTCTTACTCAATTTGGCGTTCCTTGGGAAGTTGACATTACGTCTGCTCACCGAACACCTGTCAAAATGGGCGATGTTGCGACTGCTGCTGCTGACCGAGGCATCAAGGTTATCATTGCCGCTGCAGGAGGAGCTGCCCATCTCCCCGGCATGGTTTCAGCCTACACTCCCCTTCCCGTCATTGGTGTTCCCGTCAAGGCCACCCACTTGGACGGCATGGACTCTCTTCTGAGCATTGTTCAGATGCCTGTAAGTAACATCTCCAAGTAACAGTATGCACAGACTAACTCGATCCAGCGAGGCGTTCCTACCGCCACCGTCGGCATCAACAACTCCACCAACGCCGCTCTGCTCGCCATCAGAATCTTGGGTGCTTTCGTTCCAGAGTACCTTGAGAAGATGAGGGCTTACCAAGTTGACATTGGTGAGCAGGTGAATGGTAAGGCTACCCGATTGAGGGAGTCTGACGTCGAGTCGTACTTGGCTCAAATGAAGAAATGAAAAGCGATTATATGATAAATTCTATAGATAAGAAATAAAAGGCCAACCACGTTTCTATGATGCCAGCGTTTATGCACAGTTCTGATGGGAGGAGTGAAATGCCCAACAGAGGCAGAGACAATAACGCCCAGGACTTAAAATATCTGCGAACTCTTATCTCTTTGTCCACGCACGCCTTCTCTAGTTCGCCTCGATAAGAACAGCATCATCAACGTAAAACTCCAAATTCTGACACTCCGCCCGAATCTGAATACTCGGCACCATGTCCAAAAACATTTGACTCCAAGTACAACTCATAGTAAACTCCGTCCATTCATTATACGGCCCAGCCCAGTCGGAGCCCGAAATGTACCCGCCCCCGGCTCCACAAGTAATCCTTCGTGTCTGGCAATTAACAGCCGTGCTTGTCTTGATCCAGATAGAATAATGGTACTCAGTGTCAGCCTTGATCAAGGATGCGTCAACGGGATGGTCGATGCCCAGGACGACAGGGCTGATGTAACCAGCCGTATAGAAGTGGCCAGAGAATTCGCCGGAGTGTGTATTTTCGTCCGTGAAGGAGAGCGTGCCGCGGCCTCCGAGTGTGTACCAGGGGGCGGTGCTACCTGAGTCGAACCCAGGATTTGTGATGACGTTAGTTGGTTCTGCGGCAGCTATTGTCGTGGTTGTAGGTTCCGCAGTGGATGTCGCGAGTGTAGTTGGTTCAGCACTTGAAGTGGTGATCAGGATAGTGGAAGTAGCCGAATCAGAGGTGACATCAGCGGTAGAGCCAGAAGCTGTCTCAGTCTCAGACACGGCCGTCGATCTAGTGAAGAAAGTGGTAGACGTCTCAGTTTCATCGGCGATAGTTGACGATGAGACAACGGCAGTAGACGAGGCTTCAGCTGAAGTCGTAGACAAAGCGACTGAAGCTGACGAAGAAGAAGGTTTGCATGGTGATGCACAGATAAGTTGGCATATAGCCAGCAGCTGAAGAGCCACAACTCGCATGATGATTAAGTAAAAAAGACCGCGAATAA
The DNA here is from genome assembly GCA_022627125.1 of Fusarium chuoi. Classification (NCBI taxonomy): domain Eukaryota; kingdom Fungi; phylum Ascomycota; class Sordariomycetes; order Hypocreales; family Nectriaceae; genus Fusarium; species Fusarium chuoi. Next base: position 86,182 of record JAJALE010000884.1, on the reverse strand, counting down.
GAGAAAATGTAAAGAAAGGAAGTGGATGAACTAAAAATATAAACAGGATTAGCTATTTAGCTTGAAAAATCCTCCTGAGATGATCACTAAACGGTCTAGAGAATAAACTATTGATTTAGGTTACCGAATTAGAGAGATTAGTGCCAATAGTTTGAATAAGCTAGTGGAAATTGGCAGGCATTTGTATCCACTTCTTTCGCGAGCTTACAGTGGGCAAATCACTTGTGGATGGATCATGTCAACTACCCTGCACCCAAGTATTTATTTACAACCTCAAAAGAATTTGACACACGGTCCTTGGTGAGAATTGGATGATATACGAGACTAGATTACTTTACACATTAAAGGGTAATTCGACAGATCAACTACATGTATAGGACACTGCGAGAGATAAGACTACATAAAATCTTGATAAAGTCCAATGATAATAATGGTCACAAAACCCAGGGGATTTATTAGCTTCAAGAGACCTTAAAATCCATCGCCAGCCCAAACCCTGTCCCAAGCGTTCTTCACAACCTCTGTCTCCAACTTCTTGAAGAAATCATCCACAGCAACTTCTTCCTGCCCCTCTATCCTCATAACGCCATTCTTCACACCTTGCCAGCCCTCGACAGGAAGCTTCAGCTTATCCTGGCCGAGGCCATAAAAGTATCTACCCTTAAACTTCTTCTCACCCCGCTCAATAGCGTCATACTCAGCCTGGCATTCCTCGCAGATCATGCCTGACGCGAATGTTATGTATAGGTATGCTGAGCGACCGGCCCACCATTTAAATTTGCGCGCTGGGTTGCAGAAGCCACCGCAGGTGTAGTAACCGTCTTCCGGGTCTACCAGATCTCCCTCGTCTGTAGGTGGCTCAGCTATGTCCTCCTCATCATCGCTGGTGTCAACATCGGCGTGAGGTTCGTCATTTTCTTCCTCAGTTTTGATCTCCTCTTGGTCTTGAGCCTCTTCGTCTGCTGACGCATCGTCCTCAGCTTTGTCGGTATTGCCTAGTCTCGAAAACACAGCTGACGCAACAATGCGAGCACATCTATCAAGCTCCGCATCATTCCTCAGCGCCTTGCTCATCAAGGATAATGACTGCGCCAGCATCCATAGATAAGGGGCATCGTTCCATCCAACGGAATCGTTGAGACCCGCAAAGCAGTCATGCAACAGAGACTGGATGGCTTGCTGGAACTTTTCAAGAGGTCCCATTACAAGATACATATACGCCAGCCCGACCCGATGGAAACTGGTCCAGGATGCGGATGTTCTGGGAACGTCTGAGGCAAACGGTCGTTGCATAAGACCAGCAAGTGCGGCTAGCCGTTCCGCTTTGTAGACCGGATCACGAGACTTGCGGAACAGCTCAAGCTGAACGTTTGTCATGTAATCAACGGCTCGAAGCATCATCAAGAGCGCAGTTCCACCAAGGATCGGGAACCTGAGACCTGTTGCGCGAGTGTCGAATACCTGGTCCAGTAGCTTGAGCGCCTTCTCGGGTTCTCGACATACCTCGAAGTATATAACGGCGAGATCAAGTCGGAGAGGAAGAGCGGCGTCGAGATTATCCAGAAAATCGATGGCCTCTTGGTAGAACTTGACGATAAAGTCCTGCTCGCCTGTTTCTGAAGCAATGTCGCAAAAGAGAGCATGTCTTTCCTCACCATCCTCTGCATAATCTGATGCAATCCATGTGATCCGCTCCACGAGACTCCATTCCTTCAGCATCTTGATGTACTGAGCCTTGTCATGCTTCTCCACAACCTTGAGCTCGTCTACGAGATCTTCACCTGGCGTTATTCCATCGGGGTCGCTCTCTTTGGCCTTGGAAAACGATTGAAGAGCAGCTTCGTATTGGCGAAGTTTGCGTTGCGCCCTAGCAAGCGTCGTGTAGACCTTGCGCTTCAACGCTGGAGGAACATCGCCTGTGGTTAACCCATTGACTGCAGTCTGTGCCACTTCACAGGCCTCTTCTCTCTTCTTCTGTTCAATGAGAAGGCTGGACAAGGCGCATGAAGCTCTGTAGAACTCCTCGTCGCCAGGCTTGCAGAGCTCAAGAGCAGCGCGGCATGTTTTCTCAGCAGGGTCTAGAAGGTCATACTCGTCAAGGACTTCTGCAACCGCCCGATGCGCTGCAGCGTCAGGCTTGATCTCGTCGCCGAAGAGGTTCAAGATTCCAAGACTTGCTGCAGTTTCATCGAACTCCTCACTCTCTTTTTCGAAGGCATCTTTGCCCTCAAATCGATCGGGAAAGTTGATGACGGCTTGATCCATCAGCAGTTTTGTCAACTCAGACTAGAGATTCACATCATGTCAGTCTCTCTGGTGTAGCAATGGTTACCTGGGGAGATCCTTACCACCTGCAAAACGCCATGAAGCTGCTGCCACGAGTCAAAAGCGTCCTTCGAATTCTGCGCCGCGTAAATCCGACGAAGATAACCCTTTGCGATATCCACGCGACAAATCGCCGGATCAGGGCCGACACGCTGCCACCACTCGACGGCAAATTCACTCAGCCGATCCTTGACATCTGGCTTCTCAAGGAGTCCCGCCCACTCAGCAACCTTGACATTGGTCACAGAACCACCGCCGCGCTTCCCATACAGAATGCCGCTCTTGGCCATCATCTCAGCGAGACCTGTCTTGTCAGCCATTGTCTCCGCAAAAGCTTCCAGCACTTCGACCTGCTCCTCAGGCGTGTGCTGGTTCATATCCATAGACGTGAAGTGCGAGATGAACCATAGCGCTGCGTACTTGAGAAGTCCTTCGCATACAGCTTCACGGGGCTGTTTTAGTAGTGCTGCACTCGTGACGAACATTTTCCGATTCGCTTCTGAAGGACCCCATCTGAAATCTGACGCGCCATGAGTGCTATTCGTGAAATAATGTCTCATGGAGCGCTCCTTGAAGGTGACAGGCAGTGGACCATCGTCGTAGATACTGTCGTGTTTATCGTCATCATCCTGCTTCAGGTCTTGGACTGCTGTGGCTTGACTAGCCTGTAGTCTCGCCAGGACCTCTGTGTCATAGCCTGGACCACCGATCCTCAGAAACTTGTCGAATAGCTCCCGTATCTCTTCAATATCGAATTCGTTGTCCTGTGCGAGATACTTGACCAGGGACTGGACCTCGGCCAGAGTCAAGAGCCTCTTGGAGAAGGCGACCCAGTGGAGCAACGCCGCAGCTACCTCCTGGTGTTTGGGCGGCATGCGGCGTTGACATTCTGCGAGAAGGATCTCATAGATTCCGTGAAGGGCCTTGGGCTTGTCTTGACTCAGAGCTCGGAGGACAGCTCCCTCACGGCCCAGGTCATCGAGACGGCCTAGAAGGTGCTGAGCATAGAGCATATCTGTCACAGTGTGAGCTATTTCTCAACATGAATGTGGGTAGATACTGACTGGGTGAAGCCTCCTCAATGTTGTCGGCGATTCTCTGCTGCACGTAACGACTAAATCGCCTCAAATTATTGAGAGCGTTTATCTCGCTCCAGACCAAAGCTCTGAGATCTTGAATCTGCTTCTTCTTGGTTGCTTCAATTCGAGTCACCTTTGTACCCTCTGGGAGGTCATCCAACTTCTCAGGTCTCGAAGTAACAACCAGAGAGATCTTCAATCCCTTCTCGTTGAAGTAGTCAGTCAGAAACAGCTTGAAGTTGGCCCAGTCACGAAGCTCATCAAGTCCATCCAACACAATAAAGAGATTGAACTTGGAGTCCGGTGCAAAGACGGCACCAAGAAGGTGTTCAACGAGGTTCTGCCACAGCTTTGTATCAATGTCAAGGTCGTCTCGAGCTATCTGAGCATTCAGCTTCTCACAAGCTGCATAGTTTGTTTCCGCGATGCGATTGATGACCGTGATGACACCGCAGAGCAGGAAGGCAAATGCGTCTTCTTGTTCACGGAAGTAAAAGTGTGCTACGCAAGTATGGCCTGTCTCATCTTCGCTCGCTCTTTGGGCGAGCTTGTCGTGTAGCGCGGCGGCCATGTGACTTTTGCCAGTACCGGGCTCTGATGCCACTGCGAGGATGGGCCTTGATCCATCTGGGAGTTTTAGCCATTCTTCCCACTCAGGCTCGGAGAAGAGCCAGCTGCACGAGTCTGGGAGAAGAGTCTCCTTCAAGGCGTGATACTCGTGGTCGTCGTTGAAGACTATAGGCATGGCGTTGCGAATACTGTTGGAAGAAGTAGGTTTGTTCGCTTGCGGCTTCTCCATGGTCTTTTCCTTCTTCTGTCCGCCAAACAGCTTGAGGATCTTGGCAATGTCGCCGCGAATGTTCTCTGTGTTCTCATGAATGGTGTCGATGGTGTGACCGACTCGCTCAAGCATTTCTGCATGAGACTTCTGGTTCTCATCAAGCTGCGATGCCATGGCAAGAGTCTCTTCTGTGTTGCCGAGGATGGCAAATTCGGTCGCTTGTTGCAAATGATCCAGGTTCTTGTTCATATTCGCTCGCGCGCCACCGAGCTCTCCGTCGTCACCTTTGAACAGATTCGAAATCCATTTTTTGAAGCGACCTAGCTCGATATACTTGTGCGCAAAACCGCACATGGTCAGAAGTGAGGTGAATACCTCCATCAAGCAGTTCTGATAAGCCTTGTCTTGCGGCAATCTCTTTTCCAGAATTGTAATGCGACCTAAAAAGCTGTTCATGTCCTCAAAGAAGACAATCACAATATCGTAGTCGGCGGAAACAGACCGACAAGCTTGAAGCATATAGGTCAAAGCGGTTCCAATGGCAGCGGCTGGTGGAAAAGCCGGCGCTGCGGCGGCGATAATCTGGTTGGCGCCTTGTTCGACGAGATCCAGATTGGAAGAGAACAAGGTCCTCAATCGATCGACCTTTCCCTTGTCGTGCCTGAACTTGTGAAAGTTATTCATCTGGTCAGTTCCGTAGTCAAGCATGGACTGGACATTGTCGAATTTGCGCTGCAGACCGAAACCGACGATGCTCTCGTAGCTCTTGAGAGCTTCCTTCCATAGGTCGGCAACATCTCGATCATCGTTCTTTAGCTGCTTCTCCAGCTCCACGCGTGCCTTTTTTGCTACCATGATGCGATACGCAACTGCCACTAGGAACAGAAATATTGCAGTGCTAGAAATGACAGAAGGGAGCTGTGAAAGAGAGCATGTTTTGAGTGCGAGAGAGAAATTGTAAACGGGTCTGGGGTTGAACAATAAATACGAGGGGTTTATTTGTTGCCTTGCAAGGATTGATGCTCTCGTGCCTCACTATAACTAACATCCGTGACGCTATTGGTCCAATATTGGACAAGCTGAATGCACCGTCAGCGGGGTTTGTATGCAGTCAGCAATTAACAGCCCATACCAAGGCTTAGCTTATTCATTAGCTGGCTTCCATGTTATCATCGATCAACAAGATCGAAAATTGATGCAGTTTTCGGAAACCTTTGCGGGGACATTATTAATTCCATAGTGCCCTTAAATAACACCATAAGGTATGGTCTGCAATAATCCAGTCATGATTAAATGATCCCTTCGACATTTCGATTTATGGCCAGTCCCTTCTCTCTGTAACCAACCGAAACCCTCCTCGAACTTCATCAGGTACGGCAAATTACATCAAATAACCGGTGTGTAGAGAGTGTAAGGAAATCGCATTGTCTTATGCCGCCTACATCAACCGAAAGTGGTGTGACTGCCAGAGAAAAGGTCGGTCCTTTTGACTGCATATGAGGGCTCTTTGTTTGAGTTGGGAGACCGAGGTTACAATGTCGTCAGCTTACTTGCAGCAAACAAGCCTGGTGCCTAAAACTTGATTATACTGGCAAACAGTGCCAGTATTTTTGTCATCAGATCCGGCCAGAACCTCAGCGAATCACAAGAGGCACTTCGTTTCTCGGGAGATGGCTATCTGATGTTGCTCTCAGCCGAGCGGAATTCCCTTTGTTTAGCCAAATTGACGTTCGACTTGCTATGGCTATTCCCTTCAAGGGCAGTTCAGGTGCAGTAAAATGTTGATTAATTGAAGTTGAAGGCTTGCCATTCCGATCTCGGATTGCAGGGTCGCGGACCACAGTATTTGCCGAATTTGTTTCTTAAACTTCGAGTGGCGCAAGAGAACAAAGCAAACAGGAACAAACAACAAACAAGTTCCCCTCATCAAGTCTACAGAGTCAAATACTGAAAAGGAGCATCGTTCGCTGGATTACTTGCCTCAATACTCATACAACTACGACGACGTCTTTCAATTCTCAAGATTTCACCATGCTGAGCTACTCCCGTACTAACATACACGAGGCTGTCGCCTCTCTAGAGCCTCAGATGGACTACATCTGCAAAGTCAGTGGCGCGACTGGGCTTTCGTTATCCGTTGTTTCGGGCGGAAAAGAAGAGTACGCCAAGCATCACGGTTTCCGAGACGTTGCAGGTCAGTATGCCCCGGATGGAGATACAACGTACTTCATCGGCTCTGTGACCAAAGGAATGGTGGCAGCGCTAGCAGGCATGCTGGTTGAGGAAGGGAAGCTCAGGTGGTCGACTCGCGTTGCCTCAATACTGCCCGAGCTCCAAGATTCATTCGAGGGCCGCGGCTCGCAGATCACTATCGCAGATCTCTTATCCCACCGCACTGGAGTGGCGCGTAGCGACGCCATCTGGATATCTCGGGCTGGGAATATCCTGCTCCCCAAGTCAGATGGTATTCGAACTTGGGCTGCTCAACCTGTCGTGAGAGACTTCAGGACTGACTTTCTCTACAATAACTACGCCTACGACGTGGTTGGCCGGATCATCGAGATGGTTGAGCAGAAGAGTCTCGAAGATGTTTTCAAGGAGAGGGTATGGGAGCCGCTGGGGATGCATCGAACGTCTATGGAGGACCTTGCTGGGGATGCCAACGCAGCAAAGGCTTATTACGCCCTGGATGATGGCTCTTCTTATGAAGTTCCAATTCCTACCATATCTCACCAAACCATCATGGGAGCTGGTGGGGCCATTCGGAGCTGCACAAATGATCTGGTCAAATACTACAGCAGCTTGATGCACGCAGTCCATCATCAGTTCAACAACAAGACGACCTCAACCCCAAACTCGCCATTCAAGCAGCTCACTACAATCCTCCGACCTCACAATCAGCTTGACGTCATGTCTTTGCGCGAGCAGTCTTATGCACTGGGCTGGGGGCGTGCACAGCTCCCCTGCCCCTTAGGCACTCTCAGTTACAACTATCTGCTTATTCCCTCGATGCCGGTGATTGGGAAAGGAGCTCCAAGTCAACTCGCTCTGTATCATGGAGGAAGCATCCAAGGATTCAACACAGCTGTTTACCTCTTACCAGAAACCGAGACGGCCATCATCGCAATGCAGGACTCGTCGGGTCTGGGCGATGCATGCGATTGGATTCCTCAAATGATCATCCACAAACTGTCAGGCAGCACTGAGAGCATCGATTTTCTTCATATTGCTACTGTCGCTGCGAGGGCGGCCTTATCTCTACCAGAGAAGATTAAAAAAGAACTTGAAACGAGACGAGAAAGAGGCACCAGACATTTGGACCTCGAGGCATATGCAGGTCGCTACTGGAATGCTCTTCGCAATTTCCATATTGACGTCAGCGTCTTGAATGGCCGTCTCTACATGACTTTTCAAGGTATTGTGAACGAGACTTATGAGCTCAGGCACTATCATCATCATTCATGGACATGGAACGCGTCACACAATGAGACGGCGAAGCAAGGGCGATATCCAAATAGGCCCTGGATATCGTACATAATCGAGTTCGATTGCGGCGTGAATGAAGAGGCTCAGGCGTTGCTCTGGAAGTATGATGAGGAACACCCAGAGCCAGGGGTCTTCAGGTTGGAGGAAGGGTCACGCCGAGGGTGAAGCCGGTGAATTGGCGAAAAAAAGAGTCATTGGTGAACAATACCATGTGCAACTATAGTGATACAAAGATTTTATGAAATCATGAGACTGGGATTGTCCTAAGCCACACTGATGCCCAATGTGTTGCAGCCCCGGCGTCGACGTCTTGGCGGCCCATGATCTGACAGGTGCAGTTTAAGCCCAAGAATAGGCTATTGTCTTAAGAAGACTATCTATTATTTATGAATGGTACTTTGAACTGACCTTATAGTATTGAGCTTTCTTCTTAATAAGTTATTAATGCAAATATCGCACATGTTTATGACTTATTCTGCCCTACCTATATCCTGCCTCGGCCTTCTCAACTGGAGGGCAAACGCAGAATCCACTGTTGTGGTATGCTTGTCGTAACTGGTACAAGCATGTTGATCCGATCTCAGACGAGGGCATAGTCCCAGCCGAGCTCGAAAATCAAGTCACAGCAATGTTCGACTCTCGATTTATCAAGCGTTGAGTTTCAGCCTACGACTCCCGCGTTTCTGACTCTGCAGCAGCCCCAGATCCCTTATACTATGCCACACTCTTAGGCTATACCAGTATTGCCAGGCATCTCCTGGCGTCTGGAGTAGGCTCTAGGACTGGAGGCCATCTTGGGCATACCCTGCAGCTGGCCGCCTTCCAAGGCAAGACCGACATCGTTCGCGAATTGATCGGGGCGTACCCTTCGGCAATGTTATTTAGATGGCCCTAGCAACGCAAGACCAAGACCTTGCGGCTTCCCTCCGTGCTCATGGCGCCAGGTGTAAGGAAGCAACTCGTCGCGACAGAGTCTGGGACAATATTTGGGTCATCGCCCAAGCATTCGGGCTCGACGTTGATAGAGCCATCAATATGCTAGGGAAGACTTCTCCCAGTACTCCTGTGCTACCCGAAGAGGTTGATCGGCGACTAAAATGTTTAGCTATTCTCATGCATCACCGCCGTAAGATTATTCGCCACGAAAATCTTGCACATTACCGGGAACATGCTTGGCGACCCAAACAGCCACAGAGAGTCAGTATTGACAAAGATTTAGCCTGGAAAAAAGTTGCCCAAAGATTCCGCGATACTGAAGTGGCCACTCTTGGCTTCATTCCGGCAACATACACATGGCTCAGTTTGGCTTATTACCAGTTTGGCATCAACATTCCCAACTTTGCTAGCACGGTCATAAATGCGGTAGATACCATTTACAACATACTTTCCCGGCACGAAACGTTTATCCGAACCTTTCCAGAAAACGTCCCAATCCTTGAACTAGAGGAAATACTTGCCAACCTTTTCGGGCATATCATTTGCTTGATGTCTGCTATTGATGATCTCTTGGGACATATCGGAAAGATAAGTCGATTTCAGCTTGCCTTTAGAAGTAAGACCATGGAGTTGCGTTCAGATGCAATGCGCGAACTTGAAAATCTCCATAAGAACGCAATGATAGAGGAAGATAATGCATGGTCGATGGCGACGCTCAACCAAATTGTTTCGGAATGCAACGGCCGCACCACTTCCCAACTGATGGAAATGACGAGGGAAATTGCAGAGCTCAAGGCAAATATCGGTGACCTGAGTCAAAAGATGGATATGCTCCTAAATTTTCTTAAACCCCAGCAATCTTGATTAATGTATATAGGCTTGATTCTTTTTCCCATTTTCATTTTATTCGTTTGATAACATAAAGAGACCCTACGCAGCCTTCACTACTCTAAGCCTCAATCTCATAGCATTCATCCGCTCAAACAGCGCTGTCGTAATTAGCCTGATGGACCGCTGGGGTCTTTGCGGCATGCACTGAAGCCATCTCATCATGGACAGTCTTCTCGCTGATGATTGCGGCTCCCACCACTGCATGATCGGCACCACCAAAGAGTACATCCATATGCTCCAAGGGCACGCCCTTAGTTTCAGGAATGCAGAACCACACAAATGCAAAGAGCAGGATATTAATACCACCAAACATATACATAGCGTAGCTGCGAAAAGAGTTACTACATTTAGATTAGGTAGACTGGGGTTAACTTACAATCCTTTGGCAGAAAGAAATATGGGAAAGATTTGTTCTATACTTTTTGTTAGTCATAAATTTAGGGAAAACAAGAATGGGATACTTGCGGAGAATGATGCTGGCGATAGACTGGCACTGAGTGGTCATAGCAACCGCCTGCGCACGAATGTTCATGGAGAAGATCTCCGACGTCCAGATCCACACTGTCGCGCCCCAAGACGGCTTGAAGAAGAATGCAAAGAGGAACATCAAGAATACAGTCGCGATGCCTACACTGGGAGACTTGGATCCATCCTCCAGAGTCGGTGTCTCGGTAACCACGGCTGCAGCTGCAAACATGCAGACTGCTAAGCCCGCAACACCAACGAGGAGGAGAGGTCTTCGGCCCACGAGATCTGTCATCCAAGTGGCATTCAGAGTGAAGAGGATGTTAAAGGTTCCAGCCAATGCGTTGATAAGCTGGATCTGGCTGTTTGAAGTAAAGACCTTTTTGTAAATGATGGTGGAGTATGTTGCGAGGGGGTTGTTTCCGGTGAGTTGTTGTCCGATATTCATAGTAGCCGCGAGGACTAGCGGGGTTAGGTATTGAGCATGAACAGGGACAATAAGACTTACGAATGCGCTTTCTCACAGACTTATCCGTCCAAAGCATTTTGTATCGGGCCCAAGTGCTGTTTGTTTCTTTCTTTTCAAACGCAATGGCTTGTCGTATATCTTGCATCTCTTGGGCAACAAGGTCTCGGTCGTCGCGGATCTGCAAGAGAGTATTGTATGCTTCTTCGAATCTGTCGTTCTGGACATACCTATAGCTTGGTGAGAATCAGGTTCACAAAAGCATCTTGTCACAGTAGGGTTCCAAACGCGTACCATCTTGGGGTCTCAGGGCAGAAGAAAAGCCCAGAAATGATGATGATAGGAAAGAAGATTTGAAGGAACATGACGATCCTCCAGTCCCATTCCCCGAGCCTCTCGGCATTCTTGGAGCATGCGTAGTTGATCCAATACGCGAGGAAAGATCCTATAGCAAAGTTGAGCTGCCAGAAACTCGTGATTGTGCCACGTAGTTTGGCTGGTGCTATCTCGTTGATAAAGACCGGTCCAGCCGGCAGCATCAGTCCCTGGCCGAAACCGGTGATGGTACGACCAGCGATGTAACCGCCGATAACGGGAGGTGTAAATGTCGAAATAAACGTTGAGATGATGACTAGGACAGCTCCCGCCCACATACTCCATTTACGACCGAATCGGTCGGATACCAGAGCAGACAGGAAAACGCCTGGAGATTATGAGCATCAAGCCGCTGGCACAGAGTGATGGGCAAGTACCTGTAATAATGCCGCTTACGGCCATGGCGGTATTGACCGAGCCGATAGTAGATGGAGACTGCGGATTGAACATATTAGATACGATACATCTATGTAGTTAGTAGAGAGGATCATACGGGGTTGTTGAAGTAGTTCATGAAATGAACTGATCCCTGCACTGCGTTGAACGTAGAGGAATCATAACCATTGACGGCCATGCAGGTGCAAGGAATGAGGCAAGAGAACCAGAGGTTCGCCTTCTTCGAGTGGAAGAGCATGTTGGGCAGATTGATGCCTGAGTTACTATGAAGAACAATGAGAAGGTTGTTGAGAAGAGCAAGGTCGTCGGTTGAATGAGGTTTGGCAATTTATCTATAGATATTCCGGGGACGGGGGATCCACAATCAGGGCAGGGTCTAGAAGGCCATTGTATGGCAGGTCGGTACGTAGAGTCCCGAGCTGGACAAGAAGGGTTTAGCAGCGGCCGCCCTATACCGTTGCTCTGACCATGCATCTCAGACCCTGCATCTGCACCGACAAGGTTAAACAGTCTCACTAGCTGCTATTTCCGAACTAGCTCTCATGCATCTGAATGTGAAATATCGTTAGTCAGCGGATTAAGTAACTGGGCAATGCACAACTGCCTTTCCCCTCTTTTTTTCCCCGTGATTTCACCTCATCACAGGTCCAATCGAAAGCAGCAGCACCATGAAACTCCCTACGGCGTGCACCAGGTGCAGAAGGCGGCGCAAAAAGTGCTTTCGGACGAAGCCTGAAGGCCCCTGTGATGCCTGTGCCAAGAAGGAGTATCATCAGTGCTCGCTCGTCCAGCCACGACCTGTCTCTCCCCAGCCACAGCGTGTCTCGGTCGAGGATCTAGATCCACGGGCTTGTCTCTCGCATGACCTCATTGAAGAACTTGTGGAGGATTATATTTACTATATACTTGACAGGCCTCATACGCTCTTTCATCTTCCCACGTTGCGGACTGCAGTGAGGGAAGATACGTTGGGAGATGCCTTGCTCTCCGCGATACTGGCGTTTGGCTGTCGGTTCCATGATAAGCCTGAGATAGCATCCCTTGGACCTGCTTTTATGGAAAAGTCTAAATACTTACTGAAGCTGGATATGGAGAACATTTGTCTGGAGAATATCCAGACCTGCGTGCTGCTCGCAAATTTGTCATCTTCGTCAAAGAACCCCGAATCTGAGGCTCTGTTTGTTACTCTTGGCATTCGTATGGCTGAGATTCTTGGCTTGGATCGCCCGGATCCGGAGGACTCTGAGGTTCTACGTGAAACAAAATGCAGGGTATGGTGGACACTATTCATGGCTGACCGTTGGAGTTCAGTTGGCCGCAACCTCCGTCGCGCGATGCCAGACTTTAGTCAGGAGACTCCTCTACCAATGGATGAAGACTACTTTCACCACCTGGATATTGAACAAGGTAGTGGTGAGAGGTCGCCTACGCGCCCTCGTACCCTGGGGCTCTGGGCATACAACATCATGCTTGCAAAACAGCTCGGGCCCATCCGGGACTTGAATAAGCAGTGGAATCAGGAGGGCATCTCCGAAGATTACGTGATGCAGCGCGTCGCAGATCTAGCAGAAGGCCTACAACTCTGGGAAGCGGGTCTCCCCGAGGAGAAGAAGGCAACAGAGGAGAACCTTCGTGCACACAGTGCTAAGAAACTTGGGGGCCCGTTCCTCGCCATACATACAGGCTACCACCAGCATTTCGTTCTCCTGCTGTTCCGGTTCCTGGACCTCAATCGGGCGCAGACCCCCAAGACGATCGAGTACGCCGAGCTCTGCAAGTATCACGCCAGGTCGATTAGCGAGCTGGTCAAACTGTCCCGCCAAGTCCCGAACTGCGCCATGGTCTTTGGGGGAGTGGGCTACATGACAGTTGCCTCTTCAGCGGTACTCCTGCACACGCTCATTTTCGGGCAGCAGGATGACACGGCTGATATCCGAGCCAAGCTGGAGTCCAATTACGAGACCATCTATGCGCTGCAAAAATACTGGCCTTCGATTCAGAACTCGGTCAGTAGAGAGACTGGTGTTAGTGGTTAATATTCTGACGAGTGCAGGTAAAACGACTCGAGCTGTTCCAAAAGACTTGTACGAGGCCTGCCGCGATGCAAACCTACAAGTTCGACAAGTGGATGGTGAGGTTTCTGGTGGAACACCACTTGCCGCTGGATGAGCCTGAAGGGGATCTATCGCCTGGTGCGGTATAACATAGCGTTAAGAATGCATAGTGAATATTTGCGCTGATAACGGCGTATACGGCGATGGGTCGTGGGATTTGTTTCTTTGTATATTCTTCGCGTCGTTTCGTTGGATCGGTCGTACTGGTAGCTCACGGCGAGGAGAAATGCGGGACGCGAGACGGCGGGACGTCTGACCATGATATAAAGCGATAAAGGCGGCATATTTATCTTTTCGGGCCGCATCACAAAGTCCCACTGATAGCATACGATAGAAACGACTGAATTCTCTAATCCATACGCTAACCTACCCATCGTGAATTGTGCACCCTAGAGCACCTAGTTTCTTGTGTCGACGTCCCCATAAGTCAGAGCTAATTCCCGGGGGCTAGAACTCGACTAGTCCGCAAGCGTTATCTTGTGTGTGGGGTCGACGTCGGGATTCGCTTGTATAACCCGACGGCTGACAAGTGTCGGGAATCGCTCCAAGACCGCCGCAGCAGACTCACCGTCGGGATTTACAGGCTTAGCCCGACGGCCACAGAGCGTCGGGATACGGCGCAAGACCGCGACACAGTGGGGCGGCTGAAAAACAGACATCGACTGTTCTTGAGTCGTGACATGGATCTATTGGTCGGTTTGATGATGTGGACAGGGGGCACGATGCCGGAGCAGACATTCCTCGCTCGGGAGTCCATACAGGCCAGCACGTGATGCACACTACTTCTCGTCATATCAGGCGAGGTCCTTGCGAAATGAAGGTTTCAATAACGCAGCCAGGTGGCGTGGATATCGGCTTGATGAACTGACGTTGTTTGTTACGCCCGTTGCGAACTGTCAACTGCACTTGGCTGGTACATTCAAATAGCGGGTGGAGGCGACGAATGTCACTGATGCGGGGCCCCAGTTGTAATTTTCTACACCACAATCTCTTCACGTGTGAATAATTAAACAGGACCGTTACACAAGGTGTCTTGACAACTCAGCAAGGAAACCCCATGTCATTCTAAGCATCTAGACCTTTTCAGAAGCCCTCAAAAAACTCAAGCGATCAGATAACGAAAAGAGACAACGGATAATCCCGTTGCATATCCCACTAACTCATGCAGTCAAAAAACCCAACCCCTGCCCCGACAATGTCGTATAGCGAGGTCACTAACCTGAATCGTCTGGCTTGAAAAAGTCCCCCCCTCTGGCAGCCCTAAGATTTCCCCAAGACCAGAATGCCGCCATCCCTGTAGCTTGGCAGCTTCTGTAGTCAAAGCCACAGTCATGACGGTATTAACTGGGGGATTTATTGTGTAACCTCCTGTCTTAAAATAAACACCTTCAGCCTTTTTCTTTTCTCTTTGTGTGTTAGGACTGCCCCCAACTAGCGGTTAATTAGCCTGCAGCCTGAAACTCAAGGGTTAAATAGGAAGCTGTCTTACATAAAATGTTAAATAGCACTCTTCCCTTTCTTGTTCATACCAAGACTCTGCTTCTCCCTTTATGGTATCTACCTCAAGTAACATCTCACACTACCTACAATATTGCCAAGAGGAACTTCTATTGATTATACCCACCAGACCTCGCATCTGTCGTCATACTATCATACACATCATATACACGCCACCATGAGTCCCTCATGCAGATCTATCAAACCTCGCTTCACATCGCTTTCACCAAGCCCTGAAATTACAGAAGGAGTGAAAAAGGCAGATAGAGCCTGCGAAAAGTGTACACGTACCAAGAAGAAATGCGATAAATCGTTACCCGGTTGTTCGCGCTGTAAGCGGTATGTAGAAATCTGTCTAACTCTAATGCTCTCAGTTTATCTAACTAACCAGGCTCAGCAATAAATGTTGTTATGACTATGTGTATACTCCCTCAGTTACAACTGTCATGAGACCGGAGCATGCCATGAAATCTCCACCTCACATACCGGGGACGCTCAAGCCGTTCCTCGATATTTCCAGCTCTATGATTTTGAGCCTACTTTCTTCACGAAACGCCATTCCGAGTCACTCAGTTCAGCACTACCTGGAGACTATAAACCCATACCTTACTATAGTACATCCAGAGCTCTTCGCTTTACGCACCAATATTACTGGTTCTGACTCGTTTTCCGACCAAGAGCTTCAGGACCCTGCGACTACCCTTCTGGTTGTATGCATGCAGCTCTTTTCTCAAAGCGATGATTTTGGTATCAAGGGAGAAGAGAATGCTGACAGGGCTGTCTATCGGTCTGCCAAGCAGATATTGAGCGTCCTGCGAGCCATTGATAGCCCAAGTATCGAGCTTATTCAGTGTTCTATCCTGCTCGCATTCTACGAGTATACCCACGAGGATCTCGGGCGCGCTTACCTCAGTATTGGAGATGCTAATACTATGGCTTTGATTCTACACGTGGGTCCTGGAAAATACCTTGAGGACGAGCGGGAAGCTTTGATCCCTTACGAGGAGGAAGAAAGGCGCTGCGTTTACTGGAGTCTCTTTGTGCTCGATCGGCTAGTCCAAACGGATTATTCTCTTCTTCATATGCCGCACCAGATACCGCCTGCAGTTGTATCTCCTCCCGCGGCCGATGACCTTCTTCCAACGAACCATCTACTTTGGTACGATGAGGGCCAGTCGCCTTACTACATCACTCAGCGATACCCTGCAGATACAGATTTCTCGGTGCCGGTCGGGACCTTTCAAAGGAATTGCCAGTACGCCATGCTCTATACTGGAATATCCCCCCCTCAATCCCCTGCAGGTCCAACGGCATTTGAGTTGGGAAATCACACTGTCACCTCGGCCACGGTGTTACCTATCAGTATTTTAGACCTATAGGCGCTATTTTATTTCACGACCTTGTATGTTACATCATGAATTTTTCTTATTTTCGTTGCGTTATGGCTTGGCGCTTGGAGTTATTATATCTCTCGGAAATTTCTCTCAAAGTACATTGGCATAACACCAACTTGCAAACCCCAATTAACTCCGTTCACCGTCCCCAACTCTTCATGACGATGAAAGCTGAGAATGAACTGATCCCATTTGAACCAATCAATGAATTCCCGAACGACAAATTCTTCCCGTGAAGAGGGCAGAAATCCTAGGTTGTCTCCAGCAAAGTGAGTCAAGCGATGGTGTTGTGACGAGATATTGTTGACAACCATAATCAGACTTTTATTTGTGTAATTTCTGATATCCAGCGTCATCTTCAACCCTGAATTGACATACTTGCCCACATAATCCTCGAGATTAACATTGAACTGCCTTTCTTTGCTTCTCTCCTTATCTCGAAAATACTCAAAGTCTGCTGCCAGAAGAGCATATCTCTCGTAGTCTGTCTTAGCTCTTTGCCTCGATACTTCAGCGAAGTCGATCGGCGGCTGAAGGTCAAACATAGCCTGCGCAATAGCTTGCGCAGACCAATCCGGTCCATCCCCCAGGCCATGAGAATTCCCCAAGGCGACTATCGCCGATTTTGTCTCTGGAAACAGGTAGAAAGCCGTTAGGTAGCCCGACATACCGCCATTATGATAAAGAACAAGTCTGGGTCTTGACTTTCGACCAATCACGTGTTCTCGCTGTGGACCATTGAGAGAAAGCATGCCTAGCTCTGTTGATGGAATCGTGGCGCGAGCAAACCCAAGGCTGTATGTATTCTCGCCGATAGAGGATGCCGTGATGTTGGTTTTGTGTGATACAATGGTCGCTACCTCTTTGAGTACAGAAGGCTCGTGGTGAATCGCATCGAGGATAGCTTTGGCCCATTTCATCATATCTGATGCATTAGACCAGACACATCCAGCCGGTCCCATGAGAGTATTATCAGCGGCTGTGTCAACTGGTTTTTGCCTGTGTAAGGAGTAGTCATCAAGGACAACATGAGGTTCTGCGACATTGCCATCCGGTAGCTTTGTTCGATTTGTCACAGTTCGATGCATTGCGAGGGGCTCTAAGATTCTCTCCTTCAGAAGCTTGTGCCACGGCCGACCTGACCGCTGCTCAATAACCAAGCCAGCCACGGCATACATGTAGTTGTTGTAATGAAATCCGCTTCGGAGATCATGGACCGGAGGGAGATGGCTTACAACCTCGAGAAAGTCTTTCTTGTCAAGGATGCAGTCACATTCTACCCCCAGCCATGTAAGATCCATATGCGCTAGCCCAGTATTATGCGAGAGCGCATCTTGAACAGTCGCTCTTTCACCGATAACAGGATCTACGACACTGCTGAACGGGATGTAGCTCTGCAAAGGCTTTGCCCACTCCAGCTTTCCTTCATCAACAAGGATACCGTAACAAGCAGCGGTGAAAGCTTGAGTAAGCGAACATAGGAGATAATTCGTCTCAGAATCAGCGGGCGCTTGTGATTCCACATCACGAAACCCACGGCTTCGAGTGAAGATTACTTTCCCGTGGTGAAGGACGCCGATGCTGATTGAAGCTGACCGAGTGTTGTCCTGGATTTGATCGAGAGTAGGACATAAAGCTTCAACTCTAATGCGGGGGTTAGTAACACTATATCGCTAATAGCGGGTAGGAAACTGTTGTTGTCCTACCTAGATCGCATAGCGTCCGAGTCCGGGTCCGCGGCCATGGTGTTTTGTTATGACCTGTTCGATTGATGATACAATTGTTTCCATAAAAAGTTCAAGCAAGTAGATTTACCATTGAGTTGTTATTCGGAAATTTCGTTAGTTGCTCTCGGACATTGTCGGTCGGACTCGCGATATACTTTGTCGACAGCACCACGGTATGTAGCTGACGTTGACTGCTCAACTCTATGTCATCCCTCTTTTGATCAAGAGACCATAAGCTTTGTTATATCGTGCAGGGTTCATATATTTCAAAAAGGTCTTCACTAACATCACTTCAGAATCTGACCAAGCTCGCCCTCATCGTAGCTAGTGGATCAAAACGCACCATGAAGCGGAGAACTTCCTAACCAAAAACGTTCTCTCCATCTCCTCTTCAAAGCCACAGTGGGCCATGCAAATGTCTTTTCCAGGAACATCTGAAGCGTTGGCTACGAGAGTTTCTGTAACGGCTTGTCTGAAGTCATCCGAGTCAGTAGTTCATCTGCACGTTCCTGTTATAGCAGATGGGCTGTGTCTAATGCCTAGGCTGTGTCGCCCTCGAAATGGCCACGATAGCGACCGATAAGATCAAATGCCTGTCAGGAAATGACTCGCTCTTTGGACAAGAGACCCAGTCCAATGACCATGTTGGCGTAGAGACTTACAACTGTTGTCTTGCCGACACCTGCGGCGCCGAAGAAACATCTACTCTGGCTTATGGGCAATAGTTCTAGGCCGCGGAGTTGCTATCGGTAGTCAACTTATGGCATTGATTCTTGGATATTGACTAAGTCATTAGAAGTATAAAAATATTTAGCTCTTTATACTTCTCAAATCAACTTTGATGGAAGACGACTGAAGTCCTTTGCTTTCAGCCTTGATTGTAAATGGCCCATTGCCCTTATACTTTCCCCTGACGATTGCCAATACCAACCCACTGAACGCATTTCTTGTCTTAGAAGGAAACGGAGTGAAATCGGCCGGATACCCGTTATCTGTCGCAACAATTTCCCCTGGCCCTTCGACAGAAAACACAACGCTATTGTTAGCATTCGGTACGGTTCTTCCCTTCCAATCTGTAATAGTTCCTTTCAAGAACATCAGGTCCTCACCATCTGCATCAATCACTTCGCGGTCTTTCTCCAGTCTAATTCTTGCAGCCTCGCCTGCGGTTTCAGTTGTCTGGATGGCCCACTCCTTTCCATTCTTATATACTACCACTTTCACTTCACCGGGCTGATAAACAGTTTCATTCCATCGGAAGCGATACTGTCCAACCTTTTTCTCCACCCGACCCTGGGACCTACCATTAATGAAAAGCTCAGCTTCATCACCTGAGCTGAATACATGTACAGGGGTCCTCTTCCCAACACGGTCAGGCCAGTTCCAATGAGGTACGATGTGCGCAAAGGGCAGATCCGGTCGCCATCGAGACTGGTACAGATAGAATCTCTCCTTGGGAAACCCTGCTAGGTCAATGATACCAGAATACGCGCTGCGCGCTTCAGGCCAAGCCGGCTCTCCCAGGTAGTCAAAACCAGCCCAAGTGAACCCGCCCGCAACGAATGGATGCTCGTCTTGAGTCTTGAAAACCCTGTCCGCAGAAGACCCTGCATCGGCGGAGTACAGTTCGTATCCACTGATTTCCAGTCGATTGTAGTTGGCACCGATACTCTGGTTGATGGGCGAGCTGTCGTAAGGCGTGACTGGAAATGTGAAGGTACCACGGGTGCTGAGCGACCATCCAACCTCACTACCCAAAATGAGTTTGTTGCTGAAATTGCCGTGGAAGTTGTCGTATTGCCCAGGCCGAGCCCGAGAACGGTTAAGATGTTCATATGCAGGCCCCCAACGAATACCTTCACCCTGATAATTCAGGCTGATAACATCATAAATCTGAGGCAGTGTCTCATAGGGAAAACCGACGTTTAACGATCCAGTAACTGCTCGTGAGCTGTCCTCTTCATAGACAATGTTCTTAAGATACTCGGCAATGCGTGTTGAAGCTGGAACGTCATGCAGATTTTGTTCCATGACTTCATTACCAACACTCCACATAACCACAGAAGGATGATTTCTATCTCGTCGTATGAAAGAGCGAAGGTCAGGCTCACGCCAGTCCTTGAAGATGAGGTAGAAGTCAGAGGGCACCTTCTCGATCTCCCAAACATCAAAAATCTCATCGACGACCAGAAACCCCATCCTATCTGTGAGCTCAAGAAGTTCCGGGGCTGGTGGGTTGTGTGCCATACGGATTGCATTGACGCCAAGTTCGCGGAGCATCTCCAGCTGTCTCTTTGCGGCGCGGTAGTTGAATGCTGCCCCGAGAGCCCCGAGATCATGGTGCTGATTGACCCCATGTATATATACCTCTTGATCATTGACATGT
Source organism: Fusarium chuoi (assembly GCA_022627125.1). Taxonomy (NCBI): domain Eukaryota; kingdom Fungi; phylum Ascomycota; class Sordariomycetes; order Hypocreales; family Nectriaceae; genus Fusarium; species Fusarium chuoi. Next base: position 65,864 of record JAJALE010000884.1, on the reverse strand, counting down.
AACCCATCATCGGGTGTAAGTCGAAGTGTGCGGATTCCAAATTCTGTTTCATACTCGTCAAGGAGCTCTCGACCATCAAAGAGGCGAGTGACAGCGGTTTAGAGATGTGGTGACTGCCTAGGTGGTGGTCCCCAGAGCTTCGGGTTAAGCAATTTAACGCTCGTGGTAGTTGTTTTACTAGAATCTGGTGTTGTTTGGATAATTCTTTGAGGGAGAGATGCAACTCTTCGACCACGCGCTCTTGAGTCTAGGCTGTTCTCGAAGATTTCTGTTTGTACCAACACTTTTCGTTCTCTTTGGCTATGGCTAACAGCCTTGACCTCGATCTCGATAACAGCGGAGTGAGAAGACACATTCCTAGTAGTGATGTGTGTTCCCCAGTGAGCGACGTGTGTCTGTTCAACCTTGGTAATCCACACGTTGCGGTATATCCCGGCACCGGGGTACCAGCGAGATGAACGAGCAGTAGGATTCTCCACACGAATTGCCAGCTGATTTTCCCCTTTTTTCAGGTAGCCCGTAAGATCGAGACGGAACGAGTTGTATCCGTAGGGCCAGCCTCCTAAGAGTTTTCCATTGAGCCAAACCATAGGATATGACATGGCGCCGTCGATGTCCAGATAAATAATCTTCTTAAGGTCACCAGAGCTCATCTGAACCACTTTTCGGTACCATCCTACCCCTTGGATGGGCAGACGTCCCATATCTCCAGGAATTACTGGATCTTCCTCGATGTAGAAGGGACCACTTATAGCCCAATCATGCGGAACTTCAACACGCTGCCAGTCGCTATCATTGAACTTGGCATGTATGTATGGAATATCCACCTCCGGATCATCTTTTGGTCTGTTATGTTGGTGATTGGGACTTTTGATGAAATTGTTACCGGTTGGCAAGATCCAATCTTTGAGGACATAAAGATCTGTTCCATTCGCATCAGGGCGGTAGTCGTATACCAAAGTATCAGGATTTGATTCGGATCGCCAGAATCGCCAGCCGTCTCTGAGCCGGAGTCGCTCTCGTACGTGAGGCACCTTCAGCTCGTAACTGCAAACGGCTGGAGAAATAAGCAAGACAAGGAGCAGGGTCCAGATAGTCGCTGACTTGGTATTACAGCCTAGCATTATGTTGCGCTTAAGCATGTTTAATAAGTCAAAAAGATGATAACCTACTAGAACTGAGATCGGTGGATTAGAGGAGTTGTGTATTATTTATCCATGGCGAGGTATACAGCGTCTCTAATTTAGCCAGAAAGAGGGACATTTCAAAGAGGGGTTTTAGCCTATATGATAAATATGTTATATTCTATGAAATCTTTATTAAATCTAGGACTGCCTAGTATTGCAGATCGCTGGAGCAGGATTGTTCCACCACTAAGCGGCACCACCATTTTTGTGGGGTTCTACTTCATGCCGACGAAGCTGAGTTACCCCTCATTACGAGTTAGAGATTGTGCTCCATCGGGAAAAGACCTGAGTGAAAGGGCGCGGGTTAACGGAGGGAGCTAGGCTGTCGGTTCTTAGAAATTCATTTTGGAAATTGATATAAGGATTTACAGTAATCGCGTTTTGGACACTTTATGTAACAAGCTAATCCTCTGACTTTGGTGATCCTCAAAGGGAGGCGTTGTTGCTGTTCTTCTTCATTGTAATGCTTTTATTCTTTTCTTAGCAAAGTGAAGGTTCATCCTTTGCTTGAAAAGACGGTGATATGCATGCCATCAAATAGTTTAGAGAGCCCGATTACAAACCCATAGAGTCTTGATCCTAGCACAACCTGCGTAAATCTCTCGTTGCTCTATCAGGGTTGATTAGTCATGCTGAACATAACTGGAGTTTATTACAGCGCTTCTGTCTTCCGCGCTTGGGCATCTGAGCGCAAGGAAATGGGACCACCCTATAAGGTTCAGTGGAGCATCCCTGTCAGGTACATCCAACCAGTGTCCACCGTGTTCCAACGTAGCGAGGTCTGCACCGGCATCTTACCTATCGTTGCATCAAGACCCATAAGCCGAGTTCGGCATTTACTCGATTCGCTGCAGCTTGGGCATGAGTGTTTGTGGTTTGAGTATTTGTCAAGATGCCGAGAGCCAATTCCACAGATCCGACACCACTGGTCCAGCGGTGAACTATCGATTGTCGCAGCCATCTCTTGCCTAGCCATTACTGCTTGATCCCTTTGTGCCATTCAAATCCCAACGGTTTACTGTAGTATCTGAAAAAATACAGAAGCACTAACAATCATGGGCATCAATTTCCAAAACAGATCAGCACTGCATCAAGAATCTTACGTGGCCTGCAGTCTGACGAACGCCACCTTTCAGCATCTCCTCTTCCAAGCAATCACTGTCTCACTCACAGTGAGTCAATTGGCGCTCAGACGTACGTCTTTACTCCGATTTTTCACCAAAGTCCCAGGGCTGATCCTGTCATACCAATAAAGTGCCTTGGCATTCTCACATCAGATTTTAAAGGGGCTCTAGCGAGGCCCCAACTGTGCTACCAACCTCGTAATGCTAGCCCTGTAATTGGAGCACCTCTCAATTGCGGCTTACCATCGTTGAAACCATCTAACCTCTTTAGGGTTCGCTAGCAAAAACGTTGAATTAATTGTCTCAGTTTGTTATCTCCGTGTCGACTGTCTTAAAAATGCCCTTGGCCCGCTTTGACTGTGACAAGCTGGGTCTGTTCATTTTCGTGACATTTTGGAGTGAGAAATTGCAGACATGTCGTTGCTTGACGCTCTAGACTCGTCGTCCACAAGGGTCTTATTAGGATGTCTCCTATTAGCAGGCATCGCCTACACCCTCTACCGCTCAATGCTACCCCGTCCCTTAGCGGACATCCCCTATAACGTCTCTGCGACCAATCGTATCCTGGGCGATCTCCCAGACGTCAAGGCATTCGGGAGCTTGACCGACTGGTTAGCGACGCAGGCCATCAAACACCAATCACCATTATTCCAAGCTTTTATCCGCCCTTTTGGAAAGCCGTGGGTTGTCGTCGCTGATCATTATGAAGCCGCTGAGATTTGCACGCATCGGGTGAAGGAGTTTGATAGAGGGACTTCGAGTACTGCTATTTTTAATTGTGTGGTGCCGGGTGCGCATATCACGCTTACCAGTTCAGATCCTCAGTTTAGGAAGAATAAGGAGCTTGTGAGAAATTTGATGACGCCGTCGTTTTTGTCAGAGGTGAGACGAGAGTATCGGGTTCATGATCAAGCGACTGATTTGAGTTAAGGTATCTGCACCCGAAATTTACGACAAGTTTTCTCGACTGGTTGAGCTCTGGGGTATGAAGACTGAACACGCCAATGGTCAATTCTTCTCAGCCTCAAGGGATGTTCACAACGCCGCCCTTGATATCATCGTATGCGCCGCTTTTGGTCTCGATACTCAACACACCCAACTCGTCAAAGAAATTCAAGAACTCACTCCAGACAACGGCACTTCATCAACAAAGATCGACGGTGAAATTGTGTTCAAGGAACTCCCTCTCAACGAAGAACTCAACGCCCTGGCCACTGTTGCCGAGAGTGTCGCTAAGATCATCAAGACGCCATCCCCTCCGCTGTTCCATTGGATGTATCGAAGCTTTTCGGCGACCCTGAAGAACGCCTTTGTCCTTACCAAACAGTTACAGGAACGAGAAATCGCCAATGGCATTAAGCGAAGAGCGAATGGAGAAGCTATGAAGTGCGCGCTTGATGAGATCTCGGTTCGAGAAGAGGCGCTGGCGAAGAAAGAGGGGAGAGAGCCTGACTACTACTCTCAGGTCATTACTAGCGAGGTGAGTTCAACTAACCTTCGATCCGAGGAGTGATGCTTACTCTTTCATAGATGATGACATACCTGATCGGCGGCCATGAAACAACCTCCTCAGCTGTGCGATGGGGCCTAAGCTATCTCGGCGTCGAGCAGAGAGCCCAGTCCGAACTTCGCAACGCGTTTCAACAAGCTTATCCCGAAGCTAAATCTGAGCGGCGTGCACCTTCACTCACTGAGATCATCCAAACGCGCGTTCCTTACCTCGATGCAGTCGTCGAAGAGATTATTCGCTTGTCATATCCTTTTGGCATGACTCTGCGAGAAGTCCAGGTCGATACACAGATCTTGGGCGCTCGTGTACCAAAAGGCACAACAGTTGTCTTCTTATCAAACGGTCCAAGCATACTATCCCCTCCAATCGACTTCGACGAGTCACGAAGTAGTGAGTGGGTAAAATCTCGGAAACCCAAGCCTTTGGAGAAGGATTATGATTACTCGAGTTTCAAGCCTGAGAGATGGCTGAAGACGGCTATTGGTCCAGATGGGAAACAGGACGTGAGCTTTGATTCTCAGGCGTTCCCCATCCAAGCATTTGGGCTAGGTCCGAGAGGTTGCTTCGGGAGGAGGATGTCGTACCTTGAGATGAAGATCTTCTTCACTCTCGTCATCTGGACGTTTGAGTTGTTGCCGTTGCCATCTGATGTTGCGAGACCTAAGCCGGTTTCGTCATTGACCAGAAACCCTGATAGAGTGTTCATAAAGCCGCGAAAGGTATCGTTGTAGAGGGAACGATAGAATGATATAAATAGATATAAAGTAGATGCTATTATGCAGCGCTTTATTTAACCCCTCTTCGAGGGAACTTAATGTGATTTTGACTGTGTTTATTTATGCCACGTGTGACTTCGTCAGTGGCCACTGCCAATAAGGTTACTGATTGAGTCATCATAAAAGCATATTATTCTGATTTTAATTGGGAGACTTATCTTTGTGGAGGCTATGCGCATATTGCCTTTAGAAGCCTAAAGTTAATTGGTATTTTTCAGTGTGTTGGCTTGATATATCTCGTTGAGATATCATAAGCTTTAACTATCAATCAATGCAGCGCTTTATGCTCCTAGGCTATTCCGATGTAGACCCATAAAACAATGCCAATGCCAAATTAAATGATGCAACGTATTATGATCTTCCAGCGCCGTCATCTGGATGTCCATGTCTCGCTCACACTCCCAAACTTACTATCAACCTTCGCCGGACTAAGTTCGCTCAATAAACCCCCCGTATCATGCAGCACCAAGTCATCCGGTTCAACCAAAGTAGTTCCATCAGTCCGCGACATCTTGATAGTCGCCAGAGATCTTTGAACAAATATTCCCTCTGTGCTACTGCTCGAGCCTTTGGGCAGAATATTCCATGACCGTGCTCGTGCTGCGATAGCGCGGAAGATTGGCTGCATGTGAGGCATACAGGCTACCAAGATACCTACGCCACTTTCGATATTGGACCATACGACGAAGCCTTGTGCGTCGGCTATTGTTTTGACTATTAGAGCAAGAAGTTGGCGAGAATGGGGAATACGTACATGATGCGTTTAGTGTTCTTGTGAAGCCAAGTAAGTAAGGGATACGGATACAGCTGGCTGCAATGAGACTGACGAATGTTAGATAAGCGTCATATATTATGAATAGAGGTCTTACAATATTCCAACGCCAAAGATCACCATAACCCCAGCCTTCTTCTTCGGCTGAAGCCCCAAAGAATACAACTGCGTCAACGGTAACGCAAACATCCAGATATCAAGAGCAATGTTGACACCAGCGTGAAAGAAGATGATTGCCGGGATATTGAGTGTGATCCCGCGAGGTGGATACTCCTTCCATCCATCCCAGAGCAAGTGGATTGGCTGTCGCTGCAGTGCGCCGCATATGGTGACGATGATTGTCGTGATGATGTTGAAGGCGATGGTGCATTTGATGATCAATCTGAATTTTGGGTCTGGGAATGTTCGGAGGAAGAAGTACAGAATTGAGAGTTTGATGAGACAGAGACTTAGAACGTAGGCGTATTGGACAACAAGGAGGTACTGTACTTGTTAGCTGGTGTTGATGGGTAAGTGCTTGGACTTACGATGTGAAACGTGGTGATGGTACTGTCGTCCAGTGTCCAGATATTCCGGCCCAAGCCTGCAAATGTCACTGCGTAGAGTTAGTAATGATCTGGTTGGACATTTATGTAAATGGGGACTCACTCAGGCCCATGATGATGCATTGAACTCCAGTAAAGACCTAGAATGTTAGTAAGTCAATATGTCGTGTGATGAACATGCCTACCGACGCCGCGATGATGAGGTAATCGTCAGCACCCCATTGTGAAAAGCGATATGATTTCGTGACAGTTCGAAGGACGATAGAAAACACCGCTATCCCAAGGATTGTGTAGTTGATCCCCCTAATATTGTGGTCGTTGTCGAGCTCTGGTCTGCCGCAATTTGTCTGCTCAAGCTTGAGAAAGTCTGTCCATCAGGCGTCAATGTGAGTAGCCTGATCCTTGTAAAGCCGATTCTGAGAAGTTCCTACCGAATAAGTCTCGTATCGGGCATGCTGGGTGGATACAGCTGGCTACCGCGTTGCTGAGTTTGTGATCATCGCATATTCGCTCCTTGTTGGCGGTCGCGAATGTCGGCTTATCAACGAAGTGCGAGAAACATTTGATCTACAACCGATTAATCATTCCATAGCGCGAGATAGACGGGAAACACGCACGGCACATTGCGAGGCGTCCTCTAGTCTCTGGGCAGTTGTCGGTGAACTAGCGCCGACTTGCAGGAATATACACGGTAAAATGAGAATGAACAAGCGTAATATCGCGAATAGCTTCATGGTGGTCTACCGTGCAGGCGAAACATCGAGAAGAAAAGCACCCAAGAACTTTAAACCTGCGGTATGACGGGGTATACTTGTCTCATTAAGAATTCAGGGGCACGGACTAAGGCGGTTTTGCTTTGTCGACGCTAATCCGGACATACCATGTCTATTGGTCTGGATTAGACGAGATCTTCGTACTCTAAACCAATGGGCCGTCTTTGTCCGCCAATGAGGATTCTCATCACACCGAAAGGAGCTAGGGTAGAGGATCTTCATGGGATATGCTTATGCATTCCAGGGGTGACCGATTAGGCTTATTTTTGCTATGTTTTTGATGGGGAGATTGGCGGGGAGTGCTTTGCAGGGCCTGAATTGGCGTTTGGCTTGTCTGTTGGTGGTGAGGATGAGTCTTGGCTGCGGCAATGTTGCCGGCAGGCAAGCCATTAGATGAGTATTTACGGTGGCCACTTGCAACAGATATGATGTGATCGATATCTAAAGCACTTGAACTTCTGATACTGTGTGGTTAAAATTTTGGCGGCTTTACAGAAGAGCAAAAGTCAGCATATGGAAGTCGTGTTTCATAAATGAAATACGAATTATCAGAATCGTGGCAAAGTCCGGGGAAGTTGGTTGATGCAGACGCCTCGTTGGGCTGACAGACATGCCGGATATTAGCTGGAGACTGTACGGAGTAGGGTTGAGATATTCGGATGCCGGCTGAACTTTATTGTTGATGGAATGAAGGCTTTGCGGATCGTGTATTCCCGTTGATCCACATCGAGATCTGGCACCTGTCTAGATCCGGCATGGCGCTCAGTCTGGAAGCATTCACTTTGCGGAGAGTTAGAGATAGCAAATGAAGGCGCTATGATATGATATCCGAAATGTGAAATATTAATTCCAATGGTTGTCGGTAGGTGAATTGATTGATGGAAAGCTAGTTTACAGACGTATGCGGCCTTTTTCGATGGATGCAGGTAGCTTCAATGCAATTGCGAGAAAAATAACCCAATTGTCCAGGATGTTCCTCTGAGTAAATCGTGCAGTAGCGCGTGGGGCACGCAAATAGCGTATATGTACGTTAGTTTTGAAATTATATCTAAGATATCTTAGTAATGGATGATTTCAGCTGCGGAATGCCATTAGTATTGCAAACTGTAGTCCATGCTTTAACCGCTGCGTCAAAAAACCCCAGGTCTAGGGTTGGCAGCATGGATAAAGGAGATTAGATAAGCGGGAAATTCCTCCTGTCAGCGGGAAATTGCCAGTGGAGACTTCTGACGATCCAATCAAATTGAGTACACGCTGCCAAGTCTTGAGACGAACTGGGGCTGCTAACATCAAATTTGTCCAAGCAACCGATAATTATGGAAACGGTTCCGAATATGTGGAGTTTCAGATCTATAAGTCTCGTCTTTCCGGACCTCGGTATTCTATTGAGTCCGAAATTGGGTCAGTATTTATTAGAAGCGTTTCCCTTTTTCAGCACCCTGAGATATGTTGGTAGCCTGGCTAAAATCACCAATCATGTCTCGGATATCGCCTCTCCTCCGCCAACGGCTAATCCTTGCAGCTAGAGTAGCTGCAGGAGTCTCAATCACCGGCACAGCAAGCTTTCACCTCGTCACAAGAAAATGTTATTTTGAGCCCTTTGGACCGGAGAATGGCAGATCGTTGTATGAGCATCCGCTGCTGACGCAGATCAATCCTTGGAACAAACCGGGCTCTGCCGACTCTTGCGTGAGAGAGGTGCCGTTTGATAAGCTGGATAAGGTGACCTTGGAGGATGCAAAGAAGGGAGGAACAAAGCTGGTTGAGAGGTTCATGGCCGGAATGTGGGGAGGATTTGGTAAGGCTCATACAAACTCGTATTGCTGGCATGATGCTGATGGTGTGCAGGTTATGGTATCCAGAGAAGGATTATGACATTCTTCAAGAACGAGACAAACAAGAGCGATTTATGGTTATGGGAGAAGCAGGATCTTCTGGCATCTACCTATGAGCCAGGTATGCTATTACTGATTGTGCGATCCCCTCTTCTGACACGCAACAGGCACATACTTCACCAACCATTTCGTTGTTCTATCGAAAACACCAACATGTATCACATTGAGAGGCTGTTTTGATCCTCACCAGTCACCTCCTTCACCGATGGACGTTGACAATCTCGTTGAGATTCGCGCAGAGCTCGATGACGCAAAGCAGGTAGTTATTCTCAAACTTCAATGCATCACGTTTGATGGAAGGAAAGAAGCGAGTGACAAGGAGGAGCCTTTTGGTGGAGTCGGAGGATGGCTTCACAGACGGTATTCTACGTTACTTGTGGAGTCAGGAGCCAGGAATTGCTTGGAATGAGCATGTAAGGGACATATGATATGAAAGCGAAATCTCTTGATAGGACACAGTGATTCCAGGCTGGATTCAAGGACCCCCCCACAGACTGATGCAGATCAGACCGATCCCCATGTACAATATTCAGTCATACTATTCATACCCGCAATTATACATCCATGACAGCCTACCAACGACCCATTCCTCCCCCATCATTGTTCAGCGATAGCATCGACCGGCACTGCAGTATCTCGCGGTATTCTTGCAGCATTCCTTCTTGCAACACTTCTTAGTGCGGCAGCAGAAGTTGCCAATGGAGCACTTTCGGGGAAACTTGGCAGGGCAGACTTTGGCAGCGAGTTGGAGAGCCTCGCCGTGGGAGAGGCTGTAGCCGTCTTCGCCGGAGGTAGCGAGGTCTGGGAGACCCTCGGCGGTGCTGATGGCGGGGCTAGCGGCGGCAAGGGGGATAAGGAGGAGGAGAGTGGTGGTGAACTTCATTATGAGAAACTGCGGTATTAACCGGGACAGAGAGAATGAGTCGAGGTAGCTTGTTGAGCGCGCGGGTCTTAACAGCGGAAGTCGGGGTCCTTTATAGTTATCCGACAGACCTACAACCTGGATTCGGGTAAGATTGCGCCGCTACTAGTTGCAGGTGACCATCGCGAGCCATGCATCAACTAATCCATCATGGTCTCTATAGCCGTGCCTCTCGCACTCCTAGCTCAAAAAGGCATGGTGATATCTATGAGGTTACATCCAGGGACATAAGGCTAGTTTCACATGAGAAGTTGGACGATCATGGCCCACTCTTCGATTAAAGCTGAAAGCTAGCTTCATCTGTGCCGTCTTACAGCAGCTCTTAGCTTGCCTAGTTGGCAGTTTGCAGGGCCTTGAGTGGTACGGTGGAAAGTAATTAATGACTCAGGCTTTTCCGTTTAGATCCTTCGGTGATGTTTATCAAAGCTTCTCCGCAAATCCCGAGCCAGGATGAATAAGAATTAGGCATTCTTTGTTCGAGGTAAAGTGCCTTTGTAAGACGTAGTCTATAATTAGTAGTAAGAACGTTGTAACAATTAACTATGCGACGAACTCATTGGCTTGCTGAAGCTTTGTCTGCTTCGCCCCCTCAGCCATCTCATCGTTCTTTGTTCTGCGGCGCACGATTACTCAGCGAAACCAACCTCCTCGCTGTTACGATGTCACGGAAAACTTCATTGTTCTCAAATATTGAGATGGTGAAAGCTAATCATATAACTCCTCCGATGGCCTCTCTAAACTCGACTATTATTTTTGAGGCTGGATGCAAGCGATATGTCACAACAGAAGCCATTCCTGTATGTTCATATACCCTGTGCGATGTGAACTTAAAATCTGACCCATTGACCTAGGTCCAGTCCCCAACCAACACTCCTTTGAGATCTCAACTCGTGACCGTCTTCGCAAATCATGACGGTATAGCTCTCAACAAAGCGTGGCTGAAAACATACTTGGACAAGCTGGATGGCTGTGATGTGTATGATCGTAACCTTTTCCTTTCAGGTATCATCATGAATACTCCGCATCGTGGCCAGGCTGTGCCTCAAGATTCTTGGGAATACCTGAAGGAGCTCGGAATGAAGTGGCTCGGTGTTATCGTTGAAGGCGACGAAGCTCGTCTTCCTACGGGGCCTTACCTCTACACAGATAACAAGCTTCACCCTGTTTGCCGTTTGTATGATGACGAGAAGGGAGCATTTTTCTCGGGATTGAAACCCAAGTTGGATTTGTGAGTAACTTGCTTATTGAAACCTTTGCCTGCCACTGATGCCGACAAGGTCGCCATTGTCGGTGTTTGAACAACTCGGGGTTGCAAGCACCTCCAGTAACTGCCTCGCCATAGCCGTTCCGCCTCGAGCACCAACACTCGCTACCAACACCCCGCTAAACTTACGTGTTGCAGTAAAGGACTGTTTTCTCGTTCGCGGCATGAAAACGTCACTTTGCAAGAGAGCTTACTACGAACTAAGCGAGCCAGCAACCTTCACAGCCGACGTGGTCCAGTCCCTGATTGATGATGGCGCATACATACTGGGATTGACGAAACTTAGTTCTATGATAGCCCGAGAAGAACCTATGGACGCCATTGACTATTCAACAGCCTTCAATCCCAGAGGAGATGGGTATCAATCTCCTGCAGGGAGTAGCAATGGAAGTGCTGCTGCTGTTGCGGCTTATGACTGGCTTGACTGTGCGATCGGCACCGATACGAGTGGAAGTGGTCGTCGGCCGGCTTTGGTGAATGGCGTTTGGCAGTTCAGGCCTTCTCATGATTATATATCCTTGAGGGGTCTGGTCAAGACTTATGCAATGTTTGATACACCTTGCGTGTTTACGAGAAGCCTCGATGTCATACGGCGCGTCGCGAAGACTTGGATTGCAGCTCCAATGGATGTCAGGAAACGGCCATATCGTCTCTTCTACGCACTAGATTACCTTCCAACAGGAAATCTAGAACAAATGAAGATTATAGACTCTTTCATACAAGATATCGAGACTTATCTTCCAGCTACTATCATCCCACTCTCTATCAGAAGCTCTTGGCATCAGTCACACCCACCAGAGACTTCTGACGATGTTGAGCAATATCTCCATGACGTTATTCGGCGAACGTTTTATCATCAGTTCTTCCACTCAACAGAAAGCTTCAGACAAGCATACGCCGAGAGACATGATGGCCAACAACCTTATGTGATTCCATTTGTTCGACGGAGGTGGACTCTAGGTGCCTCCGTTTCTGACGCCATGCACGAAGAAGCGACGCGTCGTTTGCTTGTTTACAGAAACTGGCTTCACGATCAATTCTTTGGAGACGAGAACTTTGAGACGTTTGTCATTCTTCCTGTCGCCGAAGTCAAACCTGTCTATCGTGACGAGAAGGTTGAATCACCCGAGACTCAGTCAGCCTGTGATCAACTGTTTTTACCGCCAATTCTTGAAAGCTCCGATGTCGTTGTACCAATTGGAGAGACGCAATATCATTCAAAGATCAGCAACAGGACTGAGTATCTGCCAGTGGTAGCCAATCTTGTCGCTGCACCGGGCCGAGACAATGAGCTTTTGGAGGCGGTTGATACTGTTCTTGAGAGGTCTGGACGGTCTAAGGTAGTTTCTACAGGGTCTAGGATATTTATTGCATGTCATGACGAGATTGGCTCCGCATGCTGTTGGCGAGAGCGAAGTTCAGGCCATGAATCTCCTAGATGCGGAGCACAGTTATCAAGTACCCAGCGCTGATGCTTGCATTGAATGAAGCACACAAGGAAATATAAAGATCCAACGTCAAAAGGTTGGGCTAATAGATCCTGTTCCGAGCCAAGATACGGTCTGTTCATCGAGCCGTCGGCTCGATCGGTTCCTGAAACTGCAACGTTAAAACGGACATTATTTGATCCAAGCTTCGGCTGTTATAAGATGTTATGCGAACTGCTACAAAACATGTTTCAGACAGATTTGGACCCATTCAATCTTGATTACCCACCAATGTCTCATCCTTGTAGGATGAAACCTATCAATCAGGTTGAAACAACAGCGGGGAATCGTTTGCATGTCAGTCGATTAGCTCTTGAAATATTCATGCATTGCGAGATCCTTGTTTATTTCCGTGTTTAAATAGCAGACGAGATGCCTCGATTTTATCTGGCAACATAACTATCCCTTCAGTAGATACAAATCATCAAAATGCGCGCTTCTCTCGACTCCACTCTTCTTATCCTCGCCAATGTCTTGGCGGTCAAGGCTCAGTCATGTCCTGACATTCACATTTTTGGCGCCCGTGAAACTTCAGTTGCACCAGGCTTTGGCTCGGCTGGTCAACTAGTTGATATGATCAAGGCTGATCACCCTGGCGCGACTTCAGAGGCTATTGACTACCCTGCTTGTGGTGGCCAGGCTTCATGTGGTGGTGTTCAGTACGGTGACTCTGCGAAGCAAGGTACACAAGCTGTTACCACTGCTGTGAACGGTCTGAACCAGCGTTGCCCTCAGACAAAGATTGTTCTGGTTGGTTACTCTCAGGTAAGAGCTCTCACTCGGTCATCCGATATTATTGGTAACTAATGGCAAGTAGGGCGGTCAAATCATGGACAACAACATCTGCGGTGGGCCTGACTCTGGGGCTGGCATATCTGATTCATCCGTTCCTCTGTCCGCCAGTGCAGTCCAACAGGTCAAGGCTGTCATCATGCTCGGTGACCCTCGATTCGTGAGCGGGCTATCTTACGGAGTCGGCACCTGCACCGCCGGTGGTGTAAGTCATACCCCCGCTCCTTATGTGACACTGCTAACGATAGACAGTTTGATGCCAGACCTGCAGGCTTCACCTGCCCCAATGCAGACAAGGTGCAGATCTACTGTGACTCTCAGGATCCCTTCTGCTGCAATGGAAACGACTCCAACCACCACCAGCAATACGTCAGCATTTATGGAAAAGAAGCTTTGGCATTTGTTAACAGCAAGCTCTAAAGGGATTAAGAGATTATAGCTAAGAATGAATACAAGTTCAATTCAAGATCCAAACCCCAAGACTTCCCTCGGCGTGCAAGACTATTCTTCGACATTGTTACAATAACACAGTTTGCCCGACGATCTAAAAACCAGATCCCGACGAGTGGGACTCGAATACTTTCGAACTCCTTCAATTTGGGGGATGAGTGTATTTCATTTCAAGGTCGACCTTATTGAGCATCTTTGTTCTACAACCATTTCCTCACCGCAATCAGCGATGGGGGAAGGGCGGCTTTAGCGCAGAGCACTGATAACAGTAGCCCTAAAAAGCCTTTCGGCGATGTAAATACTTAGAGAACAACTCAATTCGATCATGGTCTCTTCCACTTGCCAGTGTCCGCACACGACAAGCTCAATTCGTACAGAGCCAACAAGGCACTGTGCAGTGAATCACTGTGAGTGTACCATTGTTCCACCGACAAGTGGCTTTGTTCAACAAGAGCACTTTTGTTTGTTCACGTCCCACCTCCCTCTCTTATTTATGTTCTTTACCTTTCTGTGTTCTGGCCAAAGACTATATAACCTCACAACCTCACAACCTCACAACCTCACAATCCCACAACCTCATCAGCTCACAGTCAATTCTTCCATCACTCTTATATACCTCGAACGAAAACTTCATTTGCAAACATGGTCAAGGAGTACTTTCTCGCCCCAAACTTCACCACCGGACCACCCCCACAGGGACCCATCAAACTCGGCACCATCCTCGGCGCCCTTGATGAATTTTATCCTCTGAACCAGCGGCATGTCCAGGCGATCCCGGCCTCGCAGCTACTTCCTGTCGAGACTCAAGAGTCAGTCGATATCGACATCTACAACCTTCACTCGAATCATCATCCTTTGACTGAACGAGCCTTGGGTCTGATTGGTCGAGGCCCACGTGCACCTGACCGACGCCGCGAGGGTGATTACATGGTAGTCTCATGCAAGCATCTCGATACCCTTGCCTTCAACCCGACCGAGTCCTACGTCAAGGATACCATCGAAAATCTTGGCGAGTCTCACAAGCCATCAAGCAGGTACAAGCGACCAGTGTATATGGTCACAGGACTGAAGATTGCCCGTGGTGCGTCGTATTCATCCAGGTTCACTAGCCGCGTGGCATTTGGACGCGACTTTTCTCTTCCTCGAAACCGCCTCGTCTCGTTAGCCGTGAGCCTCGCCAGTGACAGAAAGATCGTCGTGCAATCCCGCTTTGGTGAATCAGACCCTTTCATCGTCGCATTCAAGGTCGTGCAGGTCTGGCTAGACCATAAGGGAGAGGTCAAGTACAAGGAGTACAACAAAAAGGCTGTGATGGAGTTCCAGGAGTTGTCTGAGGATGACACTGCCCCTACTTTTCCATCCGATGGCAAACCGCTGGCGATCTGACTAGCTAGTAAGTGGAGAACATCTTGGAGAGGCCAGAAGGATTTGTAGTCGCTAAGGTCAATATCGTGTCCTTATCACCCTTGTTAGCAGCCTGAAGCTTAACCTTACAGGCAACATTTGACTACATAGTACTTCAGATCAATTGAATTCAACTTTCGATCATCAAAATCCGTTATATTACTCCCGTCTGACCACTTAAAGAGAACATGTGATAGTGATTTCAAAAGGGGATATATATAAGGTAATCCTCAAGTGAACCATAGTGTTCATACACCCCAACGTAATTGTAGCCATCGCGATCCTGACCTCCAATGCCACTAGATGCCTATCTACTATGGCTGGTGTGCTACCAGACATCCTCCTATCACCTTGTTAGCTAGACTGATCAGAACGACCACGAGACACAAACCTGATATCGATGTGAATGTCGCAATATCGGACAACTCCCTCTGTGCATCATCCAAAGATATACTAGTCTCAGAAGTAAGGACCTTGCACAGGGTCTCTGTCACTCCCCGGCTCATGCCCACGTCGCCGCAAACATACACATGCCCGCCGTTCTGGATAAGCAAAGCTATGCCCTTCGATTGCTGGAGAATAAGATCTTGAACGTATGCTTTGTGCTTCTGCTCTCGCGAGAATGCTGTGTACATCCTGAACTTGGAACCCAGCTCAGAGGCATATGCCTTTGATGACGAACATATTAGTATTACACAATCATAAGGCCACAGGATAGCTTACCTTCCACTCCTTTTCATATAAGAAGTCTTCAGTCCTCTTACGGCAGCCATATAATAGCGTCATGGGCGCAAAACCTTTACCTTGTCGATGCATAGCGGCCCGTTCTCTGACGAATCCACGGAAGGGGGCAACGCCAGTACCAGGACCAACCATGAGGATGGGTATTGTCGGATCAGACGGAAGTCGAAATGTCGAAGTCCGGACAAAGGCCGAGAGAGAGGGCTGTTGGTGAGGGCGCTTCGTGGGCAACGGGTAGGATATCGGCTGCACTCGGCTTCTTGACATAACTTCATTTCCGGTGGAAGCAACGTCTAGGATGAATTTCGTCGCAACGCCTGAGAAGTGTCGATTTGTCTTTTGAATGGGAAACGACTCGATAGCGACAGTGATAGAGACTTTACCAGCATCAAGGGTGGAAGACGAAGATATGGAGTAGTACCTTGACTGTAGCCTCGGCATCGCCTCGATAATGATTGCAAACGGCACCATAACGATCTCTCCTGAAAACAAAGTCTCCATCATGGAAGCAATGTTATAAAAGTTACCCTCTGCAAGCCACAAGAATGCCTCTTTATCTTTTCCGAGTTGGCGAAGCTTCACCTTCTGGTTAGTATCTGAAACAGAATTCGCAATGGTAGATACGACTTCGCGGGAGACAGGCCCGCAGATATCGATGTAAAAACGTGCTGCAGAGTCGTAGCTGCACGGTGAGGGGAATGGCGGCCTCAGGTCATCGGAGAGCGATCTCACGCGGATGGTCTCGTGTCGCTTGTCCCATAACCCGAATACCCTCAAGAAGCGCTCGACTTCGATGTCGGAATTGATGGGAGAAACGGACAGATGGTCGCCGGTCTGATAGTCAAGCTTGCTGTCCTTGATGCCCAGCTCGACATGTATATAGGACCGACCACCAGTATCTGAAAGAAGCTTCGAATCCGAGATAGGTGCGAAGCAGTGGTTTGTAACTGCTTGTGCCTGTTGTGCGAGATTCCTGTCCGTGTAATCCGCCTGGAAGATTGGGCCATGGTGGTTAGGTATCTCAACCACCTCGAAAGCAGGCTCTCGCTCTCCAGCATCTTTCTCAACCAGACCAAAGGCTTCCATGACTTGAGGCCACATTTTGTCTTTCCACTCGATAAAATCCTCGGCGTTTGTTCCCTTGCCATCGTCAGCTTCGCCAACAGGGCCAAGGCGTCTGGCACCGCAGAGCTGTAGTCTCTCATCGACTTTACGGACCACGGCATTAAAATGAGCGTAACTACTGTTTCCCAACCCAAAAACGGAGTACGAGAGGTTCTGAAGGCCATGTTCGCGAAGTCTGTCGAACGGTCCATCATCGTCCTCATTAGTCAGGAAGTTATAAAACTGTTCCAAATTATCCGTTGGCTCTCCGTCGCCATATGAAGCAAGGATAAAGAATACGATGGTGTTTTCAGTCCGTTTATGCAAGTTCTGGTAAGTGTAATCGTCGATCTTGGCAACTGTGGAACGTAGGGAAAACCGGGTATGTGCTTCACGACCAAGCTTCTCGGCGAATTCTTGTGCGTTTCCGCTTTGAGACCCAAAAAGGACGACACAGTTCTTTTCTTCCTCCTTTAATCTCTTCACAATATATTTATCGCTAGAGACATCAGACTCGTCGTCGCTATCTGCCCCGAGCGATTTCGTCTTTGTTAAGGTTTGGAAGAGGAGGTCGTGAAGGGGGCCATGGCCGAAATAGGGAGTTGATGGAAGCAGGTGCTGATACCACAGCGAAGCAAAATCTCACTTTGATCTTGGCTTTGGCGAAATATCCCAAGTATCAGGAGAAAGCGAGAGTGGAAATTGATGCTGTTTGTGGAACGGAACGGGCGCCTGTCTTTTCGGATTTTCAGAAGATGCCTTATGTCAATGCTATCATCAAGGAGGGTTTGCGATGGAGGCCAACGTAAGTTTACCTTGGAGTTGTTATTTTCTTAGCCAGAGTGCTTACTGAAGATTGGTTTAGTTCCGATCTAGGATTACCTCACACCGTTACCAAAGGTAGGTCTAGTAGCTTGGACTGGAGTGTTCACGCAGTAACTAACCTTCTGATAGATGACTACTACGATTGGATGTTGATCCCCAGGGGAAGTACCATCTTCGTAGGCGTATGGGCGATGCATCATGATAAGGATTACTATGGAAGTCATGACACCTTCGACCCCGACCGCTATCTGTCTCACACCAAGCTAGCAAACGAGTACGCCGTAGGTCCAGATTATGAGAAACGAGATAAGTCCATCCCTCAACAACACTGAGAGCAACCAGCTAACTTTTGTCTTTACATCACTATGGATATGGTGCTGGACGACGTATCTGCCCTGGAATTCATCTGGCTGAGCGCAGTATGTGGCGAATCACTGCCAAGTTATTGTGGGCGTTTGAGTTTTCTGAACCAATTGATCCCGTAACGGGGAAGGTTAAACCGCTGGATCAAGATGCATATACGTCGGCGAACTTGGTGTGTCCACTACCCTACAAGGTCAATATTACGCCCCGAAGTGCAGCTCATGTCGAAGCTATCAAGAGGGAGCTTGAGAGTGCGGAAGCCTTTTTATCTCAATAGAACTAGCTACAGCCATGGCCGGGTTAGTCTTTCGAGTATTATCTATAAATATCAATTTTACTCAATACTTCCATCGGCAATTGTAGTAGCGCGTTAGCTTTGCTAGAGCCCATCTATGTCTTGTCCCACATACCATCATGGTCATGGTCATGGAAAGCCCCACATAGATACAGGGTAGGTAATTCTTTGCCAACGCCCGTTTAACCGAGCTATCAGATTTGTTATTAAACTCTATCATCAGGATTGCGGGGTAGAGGTCATCTACTCAACTAGACACTACATGATTGGCTGCTTTGGAAAGGCTGAGCCTCTGTAATCCATGTACCCCGGATCTTCCGCTTGACCTTGTTCGATCTGCTTCGGCAGATGAAGCGGTACCAGGTTCAGAGCAGAGCCCAGACCGCATTTCTCCTTCTCAGGAGTTGGTTAGATGCCTTGCATGTGAGACAGAAACAACAGACGAGAGATTGATGTTTTCTTACCCCGCGACAACCCCAGATTTCGTCATTGTACCGACTGCACCCAGGGAGCCGCAGCTTCAGAGCATTACTCATGGCCCTTTGTATGTTTAGAGTGTTCATTTTACCCTGCGGAATAGTTTAGACCTCGTGTTTCTTATCTGATATTTCCCCCCAATGCCAACTGCGCGTCTTTAGGACCATGAAAGGCTGCTCATACTGTCATCGAACGTTCCACAAGACAGAGCATCTTCTCCGCCACGAGCGCAGTCGTAAGATCATCCCCACATGGAACCATCTCAATCGCCAAACTGACCCATGCTTAGATACAGGGGAGAAGCCATATCGATGCGATACATGCGGTCGCGGCTATGCACGGAGGTAAGAAGTCATCTCTAGTCTCTGTCACCACTGGTATTGACCGCCATAGCGATGTCCTCCTTCGTCATGTTAGATACTTTCACCCAAACAGCGACACTTCACAAAGAGACCGTCGAAGATCCGATGTCTCAGCGAACGAGAAGAGCCGACAGCGCCGACAAAGTGTCCTGGCCGATTCCATAAACGTGTGCTCAATACCTCCGCCGGAGCCGGAAGAAGGTTCAGAAGGCGGGACGGATAAGCAAGAGAATAATCATATGCGCGATAATGGGCAGCCGCAACAGCAGGAGGACAGTTCTATAACTGTCGATAATTCGATGACACAGTTTTCAACATCTGATCTTGATGCGTTGGCTACAGTATCGATGCTCCAAGCTCTCCATGAACAACCGACTGAATCAGCGAAGCTGGCTTTGGAAGACTCTTTCGATGATCGCCGGCCAGCGAATCACTCCCCCGCTATTGGCCAACATGATAATGAACTATCGCCGATGAGCTTCTCGCATCATATGGTAGAGACGACACTGGAGACAGCGACCCCTACCTTATTCACTGCCAACGCCGAGTTTCTCAGTCCTGGAGTGTCGTTGAGCACCAGGGCAAATGTGTTCCATTCTCAAACCGTTACCTCGTCAGCTCCTTGGGGAAATAATGAGGCGGCCCTCGCGTCAATGAGTAACACAGATTTGTTGCATTATGCTGGTGCTTTGGAATTCTTACAACCGAACCTTGGCCATCTAGACTTTCTTGACTTTGGTCTCGGCGAGACTTCACCCGGCATCCGTGGTTCGCAAGCCTCGAGCAACAGCGTCGACCCTGTCAGTAGCATTCCATTGGAGCGGTTCGCCAGGGTAGCTGCGTTATGGCCACGGAACCGAACGCACTCGGCAAGTCAGATTGCTTCCAAAGTCTGGGCGGACGTGGTGAACTACCGGGGTGACGGTATTTTTACAGATGTCTCTATTTCGCAGTCGTCACCAAGCTCTACCATTGGCACCGAGAATGAATCGAGATGGGGAATGGATGAAGAAAAGCGACAGGACCTCGTCCGAGAGTTCTGTTCGCCTGGTTCTAGCGTTGACTTTTTACCGGCGCGACTACTAAATCTCGGCCTCACTATCGCCTTTCGACAGCCTCATTCTCTTGTACCATTTATACACCAACCCACATTTTCAGCCAAGTCGGCATCCAACTCAGTTGTCTTCTCCTTGTGTCTCCTGGGACTAGCCATTCTGGACTCGTCATATGTGAAGCCTTTCACAGCACACTACTTGCCAGTAATGCCATGATCCGCCTTGATATTTGGAGATTCCCAGCTAATGGTTCATAGGCAGCGACAGAGAAATGCTGTTCTCAATTAGCGACACCATCATTCGGCCCAGAGGGTTCGTTGCAGCTTGTTGAGCGTCTCGCGTCGGCGGCTTTACTACTTATGGCCTGGTCAATAAGCTCACCTCATGTAAGCCCTCTTCAGGTGCTCGGATCTAGAGATCGACTGCTGATACTGATCCTAGGGTCCCCGCGATGCCTTCTTATCAAGAATGCTTTATAACCAGACCATGAACGTACGTCTAAATTGTCCTGTTTTCCCCTCTCGGTATAAACTGACGACATGATGGACTTATAGCTTGTGAAAATGTCGGGATTACTGATGCCACGACCTTCATCATTCAGCATTGACAATTTACTCAGTCAGGCGAGCTCGGCCAGGCTAATTCATGACCCAGTGCAAAGCGATGACTGGGCGTGGAAGGCGTGGGCTCGAACAGAAAGCTTCAAGAGGTAAACTCCCGCTTCTTACTTGAGATTTGAAAATACTGATCATGATGGTTGTTTCAAGATTAATATCGACACTAATTATGATCGATGCGTGGTGGGCCTCAAGACTAAACACAGAACCACTCATCTGTACTTCCGTGGTGCAATTGGAGATGTCGACGTCGATCGACCTTTATCGGTCCTCATCAACCAAGTCATGGAGAAGTTGTCGCAATACTGGCACAAGTGCAACCACAGATCCTGTTATAATACGAATGCACACTCCATCCATAACATTGACCCCACTTCAAGAAACGTCGCCGATTGGAATGACTGGCTTACTCTCTGTCGTCTGGGCACGCATTCTCCAGCATCAACATCAAATGAGAGGGGCAAGTGACAGCAATAGAGAGGGGCCTACCGCAAGTGTTGATGCATCGACTGAGACTGGCAACAACATGTTACGTGTGCTGGGCGACATCTACACAAACTACTCGAGGTTTCTTCGGTATAGAAACCCCAACTGTATCGCGCAGTGGCACTTCCTGAACCTCAACGTACTGGCCAATCTTGAGATCTTCGAAATGGCCTCTGGTCGCAACGGAGCTGAGAGTGCATACGCTGCATTGCAAGAGATCTCCAATTGGAGTCAGACCCAACATGCACGACGAGCCTGTCTCCACGCCGCGGGCATCTACGTCGCCATGAGTCGTCGAAGAGCAGACGACGGTGTGATGCTGCATTCTGATATGTCCTTATTCACAGCTGCGCTTGTCCTAGGACTTTACGTGTTTATGATGAAACCGAACGAAGGACATACTGATGCTGACACAGAGTCATTTGAGTTACTCAACGACATCGACTGGACTAATCTTTGTGATCCAATGTCTATAGTAGAGAATGCTGGGGATAACATCGCCAGTCAGTTTATACAAAATGGAGGAAGTATTAGCTTCTCTGGTACAGTGTGTGAAGCTGGATATAATGCTGCCAAGATGATCTTACTAGAGTTTGCGAGTTTGTTAGAAGAGGTTGGGAAGTGGAACGCGAAAGAACTGTGTCATATTCTACGGATCATGAGCGACTCTTTGATTGAAGTCGACGACCGTTTGGGTGGTGATTGAAGCGAGCTTGCACTTGGAACGCTGGCGGTTTTGCATGTACAATCGCTCAAGCACATATAGAGGTTTGTTATCGGACAGGATAACATTCAAACGTGAGAACTTATAGCGCTATTAAATACAAATACAAACTTCTTCGCTCAAAGTAAATCCACAAACTTCTACTATTTCCAAACCGCTGCATCGACTTCACTAATCTTTGCATGGCCATTGGTCTCATGAGGCAGGACTTGCGTAGGCTGGCCCTTGGCATCGAGCAATTGAACCGAATGATAGTAGTCAACCGCCTTCTTCTGGTTCACCTTATCCTTCGCAACACGTTCAAGAAGCTGTTTGGTCAAAGGATGTGCTGAGAAGCGATCAGGTAGATTATCCCAAACTCGGTAATCGGTGGCTTGTTTGTGAAGAACACCACAGATCTCTCGAGCATACTCAGTGAACAGGAAAGTGCGAGATGACTCAACCATGATAGTCATTTGATCTGTCTCCAAGTCAGTAACTATATAATATCTCTCACGGCTCATTACTCACTCTCCAAGATTCTGCGTGGTTCATTGTGCTGCAAAATAGCTTCGGTGATGTACTCCTCACCAAATCCACCATGTGGAGTATGTCCACCCTCGTAACTACAGCCACCGGGCAAGAAGTCATCGGACCGGCCGAGACCTGCTCCGTAGATGCAAGCTAACATCTCAGTTGCGCTGTTTCGATGGTAGTAAGGTGCGCGCAAAGAGTTGCTAGCCACGTCCCAGCGGGGGCCGAACCAGAGATAGTCGGCGAGCGGAACGTGAGGATCAAATGACTTTGCTGTCAGAACTGTGTTGATGCTTGGGTCTGTGTGATCAATACTGGTGCTGTTCTGAGATGCGAACTTTGTCAAGTCGTACTGTGGTTTATGTAGTTAGTACGGGACTTACTTGTATCGCTTTGCTGGTAGCTTACCTTGTAGGGAACTGCGTTCCCATGCCATGCAACAACGTCAAACGGACTGTGATCCTGACTGATGGCAACATGCTTTCCGTTATTTTTGACAACAATTTTAAAAGGAATATGGAGGTCCTCATCGATATGAGCAACAGGGTAAAGAAAGTCTCGTGGGTTTGCCAGGCCGTGTCCTCCGATAGGTCCCAGGTCAGGCAGCTCCCACATAGATCCCCAAACTTCAGCGACGTGACCACGAGCAACAGGGACGCCCTCTGCGAGATTGATTCGGAAGCGCACACCACGCTGAATAACGCAAATCTCGCCGGGCTGGACGAAGAGACGGCCCATCTCGGTTTGGATGTCTATGATTCCAAGCTGAGGAGTGATGAGAAAATCGCCGTCAGTGTTGCAATATGCCTTGTTGATCATAGAAGCATTGATCATGTAAACATACACAGCGATACCCTGCCGAAGATTGGGATCCCCGCTTCCAGCAAGTGTATGCAATCCATCACTAAAGTCAATCGTCTCATCATCCTTCGGCAGTGGAAAAGGCGACCACTCAGCCTGCTGATACAAAGGCTCAACCTTTGGATTCAGCGACAAAAAGCAATTCTCGATATGAGACTTTGTCTCAACACTCGAATAACCCTGATGAGCGGCTGAGGGTCGAGCGCGATACATGTAAGTGCTCATGTTGAGGCCGCGAGGAGCTGCGAAAGCAGAGTAGGTGATACCCTCAGTGTACAGACCAAAACCTCTGTCCTGAGGGTTGTTTTGGCCGGCGGGGAGAGTACCGGGGATGACCTCTGATTGATGGCGGTTACCCCAGCCTGCTTGGTACTCGTAGGGGTCATTCTCGCGGGTGGGTTTGGTGCGCTGGAGGTCTGTGTAGTGGAAGACTTTCTGGGGATCTGTGGCGGGCTCACGTCTCTTGATAGCGGCGACCATGCTGATGTTTAATGTGTAATTCTTCTTAGGGGTTTAATGTGGTTGTTCAAGTTGAGGATGTGTTGGATCTAATCTAATGGTTCATTTTCCTTTTATTCTCCGGACGTCTTAGTAGAGAGGTTCTGTAAGTCCCATGTTTATTACCGAACGGCAGATGCACAAATGGGCCAGGAAGTGGGAGACCTGACGTCGCATGTGGGGATATGAAGCTCCCACATAATGAGACCTCCAGAGGCATCATTCTTACCCCTCAACCTTAAGATAACTCGTATGTTTAATTAATTTACAACGTGTGGGACTGCCAATTGATATCAAATTACGGTAGTTGCCTGATTCCTGCGCCTAGAGTCCTATCATTAGGTTTCCTTTCTACTGCCAATCATGCTGCGCACACGCCAATCTTGCAGGGTACTCACCCAACTCACTTGTCAAGGTCATCCACACCGCTGGAATACGTGTATACAGCTGCCAACGCTTGTTCAACGACGTGCAATTGGCTCAGTCAGTGCAATTGACTCTGTGATATTCCGGAACTTGTTCGGTACCGACGAGATTCGAAATGCAAGTCACCATACTAACTCTCTCATTCACCGACAATTGACTAACGGATTTTGTAGGTCTTTAGCGACCAAGCCTACATCAACAGATGCGTCGACGTCGAGGCTGCTCTAGCTCGAGCCCAAGCCCAATGCAATGTCATTCCCGCCGATGCTGCCGCCGACATCACCTCCAAAGCCAATGCCACCAGCCTCGACATGGATCGGCTACGCAACGAGACGGATGTCGTTGGCTACCCCATCCTTCCTCTTGTGCGTCAGCTGAATGACATATGCGGCTCTGCTGGAAAGTATCTGCACTGGGGCGCGACAACACAGGATATCATGGATACAGCGAGTGTGCTGCAGATCAAGTCTGGTCTCGATATCGTTGAGACCAAGTTGGCAGGCGTTATAAATGCCCTGCAAGACCTGGCTGTCACGTATCGTGATACGCCGATGGCTTGAAGGACGCATCTCCAGCATGCACTTCCTGTTACCTTTGGCTACAAATGCGCTGTGTGGCTATCAAGTCTGTACCGCCACAGAGAGCGACTTCAGCAGCTTAAGAGCCGCGCTCTTGTCGTTCAGTATGGAGGTGCAGCGGGGACTTTGGCATCCCTCGGTGATGGCCCAGACGGCGTCAATGTGAGGAAGCAACTCGCTGCAGAACTTGGCCTGGAAAACCCTACGATTACCTGGCATGTTGCCCGTGACGGCATCGCTGAAGTGACCAACTTCCTAGCCCTCATCGGTGGCTCACTAGGGAAAATCGCCTTGGACCTAATCATCATGTCCTCCAACGAGCTCGGCGAAGTCGCTGAACCCTTCGTTCCCCACCGCGGCGCTTCATCCACGATGCCGCAGAAGCGCAACCCCATCTCCAGCGAAGTCATCCTCGCAGCCTCCAAGATCCTGCGCTCCAACGCCAGTCTCGTTCTCGACGGGATGGTGTCCGACTTTGAGCGAGCATCAGGACCTTGGCATCTAGAATGGGTAGCCATACCCGAAAGCTTCGTCATAGCAGTCGGAGCCCTTCATCAAGCTGAGTTTGCGCTCTCTGGTCTCGTTGTGGACAAGGAGCGTATGGCGGCCAATCTCGCTTCTACAAGGGGACTTATTGTTGGTGAGGCGTTGATGATGGCGTTGGCGAAGTATGTGGGAAGACAGGATGCGCATGATATTGTGTATGAGGCTTGTAAAGTGACCATCGAGAGTAAGGATGGAGGCACGTTGCTTGATACGTTGAAGAAGGATGAGAGGGTAACTAACCATCTGCCTTTAAGTGATCTGGAAAGACTCTGTGATCCTATTAATTATTTGGGATCGGCGCAGCGTATGGTTGATGATACGCTAACCGAGAATTCATCATAAAGTTTAAGCATATACATATCAGTAGAGTTCCAACGTGAATATTAATTTTATGCATTTCATTTTCAAGACAGAATGCAATGAATTTACTAATAACTTGCTCGTGGTTCCGTTCAAAGCTATGTCTGGTACGGTATCAAGTCATCGGCGATCCTAAATGCCGCACCGGTTTTGCTCTTGAGCTCATCCATCTCAACCTCGTCCACCAGTTCCCTGAGCACCAAACCCTCGGGCGTACAGTCGAAGACAGCGAGATCGGTGATGATCCTAGATACACATCGAGGACCAGTGAGCGGGAATGTGCATTCTATCAGGGCGTCAGCAACTGTAGCTTGATACCATTACATTACACGACTTGCCTTTCAGGATCTTTGGGTTTCCATTGCGGTCAACGTGTTCCTAGAAAAATTGGTCAGCGGCTTGTTTATCTTGGCAAATTTGAGGAATTACGTACCATGGTGATGATGACCTTTGTCTTCTCCGGGCTCGCTACGAGGTCCATTGCCCCACCGATTCCCTTCACCTTGCCCGGCAGCATAAAGTTGGCCAAGTCTTCACGCGTCAATACCACGCAGAAGGAAACATAGGATCTGAGAACTTACCTCCATATTGACTGACCTGCAGCGCACCAAGCATAGTCAAGTCAATCTTCCCAGCTCTAATCATCCCAAAACTCTCATGGCTCCCAAACGTAGAGGCACCAGGGTTCAATGTTACTGTTTCCTTGCCAGGGTTGATGAGGTCTGGATCCTCCTCACCAGGGTTTGGATATCGCCCCATTCCCAGGATGCCATTCTCGGACTGAAGAATGACTTCCA
This sequence comes from Fusarium chuoi, assembly GCA_022627125.1. Classification (NCBI taxonomy): domain Eukaryota; kingdom Fungi; phylum Ascomycota; class Sordariomycetes; order Hypocreales; family Nectriaceae; genus Fusarium; species Fusarium chuoi. Next base: position 39,335 of record JAJALE010000884.1, on the reverse strand, counting down.
AGTCTTCTGGAAGCATGCCTGGTGTCGCGAGTGGCATTCCGATACCGAGATTGACGTACATGCCGTCTTTTAGCTCTTTAGAAGCTCTTTTGATGATGCGTTCTCGCTTTTGGTTGGCATTTGTAACTGTATCATCAATAAGCTAGATCAGTGTAAGAAATAGATCAGGATTCACATACCTTTGCCTTCACTCTTGGCATCCTGAGTAAAAGTCAACTTCTCAATCTTCTTCGGCCTCGTACTCTGGATGATAACATCGACATAAGTCCCTTGGATATGAACACTCTCGGGATTCAATTGTCCAACATCAACGATCTCGTCAGCCTCGATAATGGTCAACTTTGCATTTTTCGCCATCGCTTCATTGAAGTTGTTCTGTGCTTTCCGGAATGTACAATTACCCAGTCTATCGGCCTTGTGGACCTTGACTAAAGCAACATCGGCGAAGATCGCTTCTTCGAGTATGTACTTCTTGCCGTGAAACTCGCGCGTCTCTCGTGGTCGTGACATAAGGGCTACAGACCCATCTCTGTTATAACGGACGGGCAGCTCGCCAGTCTGCACTGAATAGACAAAAGTTTCAGCAGTTTGTCGCTAAGCAGTGTTTGATAGACTTACCAACAGTGCCATACGCCGCTGGGGTATAGAATGCTGGTACACCCGCTGCCCCAGAGGCGCATCTCTCGGCCATCGTTCCCTGTGGTATCAACTCGAGGCTTAGATCTCCACTGAGATACATCTTCTCGAATACTTTATTCTCTCCGATATAAGACGCTATCATTTTGCTGATTTGTCGGGTTTCTAGCAATCGGCCTGCCGACGTTAGCTTGGTGATCACCCGCGTTGTCAGCGCACGTACCAAGCCCAACACCAGGCATGCCAGCATTGTTTGAGACAACGGTCAAATCTTTGAGATCCTTGCGCGCGGCAACAGCTTCAATAAGTGATTCGGGAACACCTGAAAAGCCAAAGCCTCCGACCAGGACAGTCGATCCGCTTTTCACTTTTTGGATGGCATCGTTTTCTGAGGCACAGATCTTGTTGATCCTTCGTAATGCGGTGGAGGTCGAGAAGCTACGCTGCGCAAGGGTCCACAGGCGGGTTGGAGCCTGTGCACGGAAAGATGAGCTCATCATGGTTCTCAGTTAAAGCAGTGTGAGTGTATCGGGAGGTCAACTTCAGTTTGTGTGCCGCCACATTGAGCTTGCAATAAGGAAGTTAAAGTGGTTTACAACCTTTGTCTCTCTCATGAATCAATTGCCTTGTTGTAAATGAATGTTCCCATCACGGACAAGGATACAGTAGCGTCATTGCGTAAACCCCACATGCGAAACATTACTGTGACTGTATGTGGGACTGACACCAGAAGTGCCGAGGTGAAATGTTTATACATCCATGAATGAGTATACGGTTAATTTTATACATATTGACTCAACTTCAATATTTCGTCAATTCAACGCCTTGGATTGAAGTAAGTGTTATGACTTTACCGCCATGTTAACCATGCGAAGAACACTTGTTGCCCCGCTTTGGCGCTCGGCTTTGGGCACAAGAGGCAACGCGACAGCAGCAACCCCAAGATTGCCTTTAACGGGAATCAGAGTCTTGGACATATCTCGAGTCCTCGCTGGTGTAAGTGTTGCATCTGTAAGAAACACCTGAGCTGGCGCTAACACCATAAAGCCATATTGTGCTCAAATTCTCGGCGATCTAGGGTTCGTAGCAACTAGCTCGTCGAATCCATCCGATTTCTGACGTTTCCATAGAGCCGAAGTAATCAAGATCGAGCATCCGACAAGAGGGGACGACACGAGAGCATGGGGCCCTCCCTTTGCACCTTATAAAGATGGACGAGGCGGCGAGGGCGAAAGTGCGTATTATTTATCGGTAAGTGTTGCTACCTGGACTTTAATGAGAACTCCATGCTTATCTCGCCGAGTAAAGGTGAACCGAAACAAGAGATCTGTAGCAGTCTCGTTCAAAGAAAAAGAAGGGGCAAAATTGATCCAAACGCTCGCTGCCAAAGCCGATGTCATCGTCGAGAACTACCTGCCTGGAACTCTAAAGAAATACGGACTCGACTATAACACACTTGCTAAGACCAACCCCCGACTTATCTACGCGAGTATAACCGGATATGGTCAGACAGGTCCATACAGTAGTCGTGCAGGTTTTGATGTCATGGTCGAGGCTGAAATGGGTCTGATGCACATTACGGGTCCACGAGATGGACCACCGGTCAAAGTCGGCGTTGCGGTGACTGACCTAACAACTGGGTTATATGCAGTTAATAGCATTCTTGCAGCTGTTATCGAGAGGAGTCATTCTGGTCAGGGACAGGCGTTGGACGTGTGCTTGAGCGATTGTCAAGTTGCGACTTTGGCGAATATGGCGCAATCAGTTTTGGTGACGGGGAAGAGAGATGGTGGACGATACGGAACATCACATCGTGAGTCACTCCACATGAAATGACCTATTCTCGAACTGACGAGAGCGCCTAGCATCCGTCGTACCATACCGTGCATTCCGCACCAAAGACGGCGACATCTTGATCGGTGGCGCCAATGACCGACTTTTCGGCGTTTTGTGCAAATGTCTTGGTCGAGACGATTGGGCAACCGATGAACGCTTCTCTACAAACTCAGCGAGAGTAGCGAATAGGGGTGTACTCGAGCGCATGATCGAAGACATTACTAGTTCTAAGCTATCGAAAGAATGGCTCGATATCTTTGAGGGTACCGGTCTCGCGTATGCAAAGATCAACGATATCAAGGACACATTGGAGCACTCACATGGTAAGTGGCACTAATCAAGTAGAGATAATTAGCTGACGATGTCGACGTAGTTGTGGCGAGAGATATGATAAAAGAGATTCAGCACCCCGCATGTGGCCAGTTGAAAGTGCTTAACAGCCCTGTCAAGTACTCCAGAACCCAGCCTTCTATCAGGACGCCACCACCATTACTGGGTGAGCATACCAATGAGGTATTAAGAGACGTACTGGGGTTGGACGCAGCTGAGATCGAAAGGCTCAGAGAGAAGAAGGCCGTCGGTGGATAATTAGAGTTTATATATACTGTAGCAGTAATTGTTTATCATTTCTATTCAACATTTTGTCTGTCACGTTTACGATCATGTACATGAACCTACTAACTACAAGGTGCGAACAAAGTGATTGCATAGCAGATGGAATGTGTTATTGAACTACTCCATGATTATAGCGGATGCAACACCAATTCCAGTACTAAGCAGCCTGTTAGCGTCAACTCAATCAAGGCAATATGGACAGTCTTACCTAGCACACATGCTAATAACACCAATCTCCTCCCCCCGTCTCCCAAGCTCTGCAATCAGCGTCGCAAGCTGTCTCGTCCCAGTAGCTCCAGTAGGATGGCCAATAGCAATAGCACCACCATTCGGATTAACCCTACCAACATCCAAGCCAAGTTTATTGATACAAGCTAGAGTCTGACTCGCAAATGCTTCATTGAGTTCAACAACATCAATATCTTTCTGCTCTATACCAACATGTTTGTACAGTCGTGGAATGGCATAGATAGGCCCCATGCCCATTTCATCAGGTTCGCAGCCTGCGACTTGAGTTCCGAGGAATCGAGCTACGGGCTTCAAGCCGCGCTCGGTTGCCCATGAGCGTCGGGCGAGGATGGCTGCTGATGCGCCGTCGGATATCTGGGACCTGCTGGTAGTGAGTAAAGCTAAAAGTACGTAGGCAGCACGATACTCACGAGTTTCCAGCAGTGCTGCCACCGTCCTCTAGAAATGCTGGCTTAAGTTTGGCCAACTTGTCTAAAGTGACGTTTGGCCGGATGGTATCATCTGCAGCCACTCGAACTTGTGAAGTCTCCCCAGTTTCGCTGTTATACGCCGTATAGTCAATGGGCACAATCTCCACCTCGAATCGACCAGCTGCAAGTGCTTCATTCGCACGATCATGACTCAAAAGAGCATACTCGTCTTGCGTCTTGCGATCTACTCCATATCTCTTCGCAACATTCTCTGATGTAATACCCATAGGCATAAGACAGTCGGCGGCTGCTTTGACCTTGGTGTTACGCAGAGTTGGGCCCACGTCTTGGGGTATTCCTCGAGACTGATAGTTCTTGGACATGCTCTCGACGCCTCCAGCGAGAGCGACGTCGATCTGACCCGCTTGGATTGCATGCGCCATGTGAGTTAAAGCTTGCAGACTACTCGAACACTGACGATTGACCGTGTGAAATGTCGTTGATACGGGAAAGCCAGCGTGTAAGAGGGCCATTCTACCAGTTTTTGCAAAACCTAGCTCTGCGAGGACATTCCCTATCAGAACATCTTGAACGTCTTCTGTCTGGATCTTAGCCCGCAGTGCCGCCTCGGCCATAACCTAGAGGGTATATCAGCCACAGCGCCTGCGATCAAGGATGATGAGATGAACTGTACCGGTGCCAAAATGTCTTCTGGCCACGCATCTTTGAAACCGCCTTTGAACGCTCGTGTAATGGGACTGCGAACAGCTGATAAGATGACTATATCACTGGGTGACTTTGTCCACAGTGATTTCAGCCTCCTTGTAAAACTTGCCATTGCTTTTTTTTCCTTCTTCTTTGTGTATATCCAATTGCAATGAGGTACCCTCTATGGGCTGGTCATGCTCAGATTCATGGCCTTGGTGATGCTTCGCTTTGCAGCTTGGGCACTATCCCTGTTCTGGCGTCCCACATCATGTCTACAGTCTATATCCGTAATTTCGTACGTGGAGCTCCCCATGCTGATGTGGAGAAGACTTCACACGCGTCACGCGCGTTCCATGTGGGGGAAGTGGAAGGCGTTTGCCATGCCTGAGGTGCGCTAAGCTCATTTGAGCGAGAGGGGATCTCTATCCTACCCTGTATTCTTGTCCTCGATTGAATTTTTGCACACTGAGCAGCTTTCTACGGTGTCAGACACCATAATTGCAACAATCATGACTTTCGCGTTCGGAAACGAAGTCTGCTATCCAGCTTACGAAGGTCGAGACACGCCCAAAGTCTCATACGGGCTCAAATTCCCTGAGGCCTGCTTACGTCACTGCCGCGATACGTTTTCCTGCTCTCGGGTGTTTGTAATTTGTTCCAAGTCTTTGGCACAATCTACAGATGTGCTTGAAAAACTTCGTTCGGCACTTGATAGCAGGATTGTCGGTGTCAGAATCGGCATCAATCCACATACCCCAATTGCGCAAGTTCTTGAAGTCGTCAAAGATGCTTCAAACCTCAACATCGACTGCCTCGTCACATTGGGCGCTGGCAGTCTAACAGATGCCGCTAAATTGGTGAGGCTCGCTTTAGCCAACTTGGTCACAACGGAGAAGGAAATGGATACTCTGTGGGGAACGCCAAAGAGCAATCCTGCGCTGCGAAACAACATATCCAAGCCAACTATTCCTCTAATCCATATCCCAACATCACTCTCTGGAGGAGAGTTTCAAGCCATCGCAGGAGGAACAGAGTCCCAAGGCCAAGCAAAGAGAACCTTTCACTGCGAGGGCGTCGACCCAGAACTCGTCATCCAAGATCCAGAGCTTTGTCTTACGACTCCCGAGTGGGTTTGGCTTAGCACAGGTATCCGCGCTGTTGATCATTGCATCGAAACGCTTTGCTCGCTTGTCTCGAACGATAAAGCTGATGAATGGTCAAAAAAGGGTCTTGCGAAACTTGTTAGTGGTCTGTTGGCAAGCAAGGCAGATCCGAAGTCTCTACAAGCGCGACATCTATGCCATCAAGGTGTTGTTTCATCGATGAGTGCCGTGTCAAGTGGTGTTCCACTCGGTGCGAGTCATGCTATCGGACATCAACTTGGACCTCTTGGCGTTGGTCACGGTGAAACGAGCTGTATACTCTTGCCTGCTGTGTGCAGATTCAATTACAACAAAAAGGCAAATGTTGAGAGACAGCAAGTTGTAAGGGACTTGTTGCTGGAACAGGATGAGGTTCGGCAACTGTTGCAGACGAAGGGTTTTGATAAGAGCGTCGTAGGCTTGGCCGATATCCTGGATGCGTTCATTTCTGCCTTGGGTATGCCTCGATCTCTTGAAGAGGTTGGGATTGGAGAGGATAAGCTTGAGGTCCTTGCCCGGAACAGTCTGGACGATATATGGATTCAGACCAACGCATTCCCAATCACGGAGGCTAGCCAGGTCATGGAGATACTTAGCATGTGCGTCAAAAGACGATAGGACTTGTATCTAAATATTTATATGCTTCAATCTAATACTGCCTATTGGTAAAGTACTCATACTTGCCCGCCAACCGAACCCGGAACATACGACCCCAGATTACCATGGGCACACAAGTCAAAGCAATGGCAGTAGAAATGCAGCCCAAGACCACGTACATGTTGTACACGCCCATACCTTCCATCCACGGTGTGACGGCAAAAACTAGGCCTGTCGCAATGACATTACGAACGAAAACAACGCCTGTCAGAGCAGGACCGATGATCTTTGCGAGAGAATTAGTAAATTGCAGGATCGTTGGAGTTGAAATAACGTACATGCTCGTGAGAATCTTGAAGGAATGTGAGGGACATGTCTCCGCCACCTCCGATGGCGAAACCGATGAAGCCTGAGCCTACAGCGTTGATGATCCATGGCATTCCCTACAGACTGTCAGTAAGTTTAAGCTGTTGAATGTCGGGTAGAACTTACCTTGGCAATAGTGAGCCCATACATGAGACATCCGATCGTCATGCATAGTCCAGGAACCAAGAATAGCCACAATCTTGTCTCGGGCTCATAGATACCCCCGCGGCGCTTTGCGATCTGCACAATCGACCAGTCGACAAGCGGTCCTCCAAACAGAGCCCCCAGGATCGCGCCGATGAAGGGAGGGATGTTCATGTTTCCAACACCAGCTGTTGTGAAATTATAAGGCGGAATGGAGTATAGTGAACTTTGCGTTACTGCTAGAATGGCGAGCATGGCAATACTCCAACCATACTGTAACGCGGCGAACATGACGGCAGGGAATGTGGCAAGGAGCTGGAAAGGCTCGTATATGTCTCTCCAGAACGTTCGCTTCTGAGTGGACTCGTGCTTATCCAATGTCAAAAGTGCATGGCGCTTCCAATAAGAGTTCATGGGAATGCTGTGATCGATCTCGACGGTATCACTCTGCTGGTCCATAGAGTCGACGCTGGCTGGTGAATCGTTTGGCAAAGTTGCCTTTGCGGTGCTGTCAACCTTGGAGAACTCGTTATCGGTGGGGGAGGATGCGGTGACTCGAGGGTCGTGGCCGTTGAGAGGCGCGGGAATGTACTTTGTTTCTTCGAGGAAGAAGAACATGAGGACGGTGACGATGCCGGTGAAGACAGTGGCGGACCAGCATGCCCATCGCCAACCCATTGTCACGGCAACTTGACCGCCGTAGACAGGTCCAAGGTAGTTCTGGCCTTGTCAGCAAAGGATTGAGTGGAAGGGATCATGGGACTGCTCACCCCTACTAGGACCATCATAAAGTAGATACCATTCATTGTACCACGTTGATGGACGAAGAAAAGTTCTGTTACCTGTCATACCGATAAGCATGAGTTCACGTTAGTTCCTGCTGGATAAAAATTTACCGTGACTTGAAACAGAGCCTCATTGACGGCTCCAGCGATGCCTGCGATAGTATTCATACCAATCATATCTCCGACAGTGTGTGTCTCAGCTTGCCACGCCCCGGCCCCAAACATGATCAACGACGTGACGAGATAAACCGGTCGGCGGCCGATGCGGAGGGCGATAGGGATGAAGATGATGCAGCCTGTTGCAAGACCTGCCATGTTTGCTGCATATCCATTGTTCAACATGTCATAGCTCATGCCGAGCTCTTCGTTGAAGTTCTGCCAGAACGGGACGCTCATGCAGGGACTTGAATGACGTTGATTAGCGGTTGGGGCATAGAGGGAGGTTGAAGACGTACATGCAAAACATCATCATTGAGTAGAGGGAGAGTAGAACCATATGGAGCGTTTTGCGCATCGTACTCCAGTTCTAAAGATGTTAGAGTAGGGTAATTGTTAGATGGGGTTTTCATACCAGAGGCTGATTGGGATCTGAAGTTGGCCGAGGAGCCAGCACGATATGAGTAGCTTGCAAGTCATTGATGCGCTGCGTGCCCGGAGGCAAGACATCAATTGTCAAAGCGCTCTCTTCAGGCGGCATGATTGAAGGTCAATGAATGGAAGTGTCTAAACCGCCAAGACTAACGGGACATGGAGACATATTAAATATCAAACCCATTCTCCTATCTCGACTAGTTAGTTACCGGCGAATGCGGGGTTGGCCGACACTAGCATACGCGAGAAGATAAGCTTCTAGCCGACGGTCGCAGCATTCCGACCTCGCTGATACGACACGAGCCAATCATCACTCGGGGAACAAGCAGGCATCGGTTTCCGGCTGGGCGATCGAGCTATGCTGGAATAGGCTGGTCGAGCCCATGATAATGAATGACGATGCTACTGGTTCTAGACCTTGCGGCACCAGCGACAATCAGTGCCGCAAGCGGTATCGCGGCATTCTTGGTCACTTTTGTTTCCCTTTTTGGAATGTAGATGACACTGCGGGATGCATTGTATAAAAAGGGCAGTTGTTTGGAGACGACCATCTTTATCACGAAATATCAGGTCAACAACTTGCATACGTCTTGGAGCTGCTGATATCGGTGCTACATGTGACTTGCGTGTGACACTTGGACATATCCTTGATACTGTTGTGTGTCGACTTTCGTGCCCTGTCATGCTGTCGTTTCAATACTGCAATCTAACGGGCTATGTTTATTGGTGGGCATGATATGAGTTCATCAATTCGCCGTGTCTATCAGCTTCATTGAAATGATCAGAAACCAGGGTTTTATCCCTGCTCATCTAAGGCTCGTTGCCAAAGTCGAGCATATGCTCAATTCTTCCCTGTCTGCGAATCTCCCCATGCGAAAGAAGAACCGCGTTGACTTCCGCGCCATGACCTGTCGTCCTAACGATATCCTTCAAACCAGACAACCGGTGGGTAATCTCGATTACAGTGTGTCCGTTATCTGTAAATACCTCTTTCACGATACGCCGCATAGTTGACTCTGTCAGCCCATCAACCGATGATGTCGCCTCGTCCAGAAGCAGAATGGGCTTTGTTCCGGTCAATGAACAATGCTCTGCTTGTAGGAGGGCTCTGGTTAGGGCAAATAACTGCGTTTGGCCAGTCGACATGTGAGGCAGCGAACTGAGAAGGTCGTCCAGGATGTCTGCCAGCTTTGCTTGCCCATGAGTGTCGAAATGTCCAGAGAGCCCAGTTCGTTCAAGTGCCTTCAGGATTACAATGTCGGAAAGAGTCTCCGAAGGCTATAGAGAGAAAGTTAAGGTAATTCGTTAATGTAAGTTCCGTAGGTTTCCAGCGCGATTGTGTACTCACATCCAAATTAAACCGAAGGCTGGCCTGTGCGAGCAGAAATGGATCTTGCGTAACAATAATAAAGCATCGCTCTCGTATGGTTGGCAGCGGAACCAGACTCAAGTTGATACCATCAACTTCGATAGATCCGGATTGGGTATCGAGAAGGCGGAGCAAGGCCAGCAGGAGAGTGCTCTTCCCACTAGAACGGCCCTTAGGAACAGAGTAAAAGGATGGAGCCATAAAGAGAACTTACCTGCCAGTCCTACCGCAGATCACCAAGTGTTGACCGGCTTCAATGGATAGGTTGATGTTTTCCAATGCAGGCACGTGCGTCTTTTCGTAAGAGACCGTAAGATCACGGATATGAAGCGTCCCACGTGAAGGCCAAGACTCCGGGACTATTGCTCCCGATGATGGCTGTTCTTCTGCTACAGTGTCTTCTTCCAGCGTCTTCAAACGAGATCTGCAACGGTACCTCAGTAAGCAAATGCATATATTCAGCAAAGACAAGGAGAGCCTTGCAGTCAGTCCGACGAAACCCTGAACTTGGACTTACATAGCACCGAGAGATATCTCCAAATTCGTCCAAGATGTGACAAGTGATAAAAGCGTCGAGTTGGCAACAAGGACAATGTTCAAAGACATGCCGATCTGTCCGACTGTTGTGCTTCCCTCTAAAAACACTGCTAAAGCGATGAGAATCACTGCCATAGCGGCAATGACCAAGTCTAGAACGATATTAAGCCAGAGTTGCAAGCATAGAAGGATGTACGCTGGTTGCTGGGACTTATCTAGACATTCCATGTTAGTATTCTCTGCTTGCTTGACCCAGCCGAAGGATCGGATGCTGACGACACCCTCGACCTGTGAATAGAGGAGACAGTCAGCCCTGCTTCATAAAAAGCAGCTGCTGATACTTACAGACTCAAGGAAGCTCGAGTAAACAGCAGACTGCGATTCTAGTTGAAGCAGACGAAGTTGGCGAGATGTCCGCAGGTACACGCGTTGCAAAACGTAGACTACCAAAATGCATAATGGCAGTGTGGCAGTCAGCACCTTTTGGGCACTGAAAAGGAGAGAGACTTGCACCAGAAGCTTAAAGATTTCTTCCGACAGTTAGAAGGGTTTAATAATGCTTATTCCTTGAGTCCTGGCGGTACTAACGGTTGGAAAGAGAGAGCACCGCTGGCGGCAGGCTCTTGTCAACAAGTTGCATGTCTTCACTGAAACTGAGGGTCATCAGCCGGGCGGTAAGCAATAACAGACAAATGGTGTACGATACCGATTCAGTATTGAACCCGTCTCCGTCACTGAGAAGAACAGCAATGGAGCGCTGGGATTAGTTAGCCTGGCCCTTTATATGATGTTTATGCTGCACAGACCCAAAGACAGTGGAGAGTAAGCGTCGGTGAAGCTCAGCACCCGATCTTGGCGCAATCAACATATGAGTAGACCTGCGAACGAACCATTAGCCAGATGAGGGTATTTCTAGAGGTCGAATGACATACCACATTGACCCATTCGTGGCTACCCAGGCTAAGAGTGAAAGAATGAGGTATCCAACGACATAGAATTTCGTCTGTGAACCTGGTGATTCCGTCCACTTCTGAAGCCAATACTGTGGAAAGGTCACGAAGAATGAGTAGGAAGCTGTGCAAGTAAGCAGTATGAAGAAATTCTGCGGGTGAACAGCCTTTAAGTAATATCCTATAACAGTCAGTGACCTTCCTATCGTTGTAGTCATAATATCACCATATAAAGTGAAGTCTCCTGTTGATCTACCCAAATCAGCCTCAGCCTCAGTTACTTCGAGAGCTTGGCTCTGGATTGTTTTGTTCGTTTCGACAAGAGCTGTGTTATTTTCAGCCACTGTAGCGTTGGCATGCGTCTGATGCAAATGCGCCGCTTCTTCATTCATTGCGATTGGTGACCCTTGGTAGGTGACTCTTCCGCTCTCCAGAATGATCAACGAGTCCGCCAGGTCAAAGTGTTTAGCTAAAAGTAATGAGCACTGATATATCGTGAAACATATGGCCAAGTACTCACTAGAGTTGGCGATTAAGACGACTGTAGTGCCTGTCTTACGAAAATGGCCTTGCGTTCCTAGAAGATTAGAAACGACCTTTCTTTCTGTGTTGTGGTCTAAGGCTGAGAAGCTGTCGTCGAGAAGCACAATTTTGCACCGAGCGTACAATGCACGGGCGAGTGCCTGGTTCATAGTGAGCACCGCAAAGCTTCGTAGATAGAGATATAAACGAGTACATACCAAACGCTGGCTTTGACCACCAGAGAGCTTCAGACCCCGGCTGCCTATGAAAGTGTCATCACCGAGCGGCAGGCCTAAAATATCCTCATCAAGGCAGCAAAGCTTGACAACATGCCTATACCAACCGGGCTCAAACTTTCCGAAGCCACAAACCGCTTCTTTCAGAGTTCCACTCGGCAACCAGGGCGATTGTTCGCAGTAAGCAATTCGTTTCGTGGCCACTGAGATTTTCCCACTCGACGTTGGGATTTCGCCTAAAATGCACTGGGCGAGAACTGTCTTTCCACTTCCAACTGCCCCAGCGCAAATGACTATTGAGCCTTGATTTGACATGAAACTGATGTTGTCGAGGACTGGACGTGACTGTGAGTGGGACTGAACAGTGACAGCTTCAAAGCAAATGGCTAATGAAGAATCATCGACCTTGGTCTTTGGCTTGAACAAGTGTCTCTCATCAGCTCGACCAGGCCGGACGAGATAGTCTTGGATTCTTCCGAAAGCCGCCAAAGAGCCAATGGCACGAGGCACAATCGTCATGATCATGTTTGCTGGGTGGGTCACTAGTCCAAGAAGCGCTGTTGTCGTAAATGCAGTCTCGGCATCCAGAGTCGACCCACGTAGGTTAGCATACATCACGAATATAACAAATGATAGTATAGGAGAGAATATTCCGAGAGCATTAGCTATCATGGTTAGCAGAGGTATACCCGTGAAGAAATCATGATAAAACCCACCACTGGCGTTATACGCCACCATCATCCACCGCACTTTCTTCGCCATCTCTAATTCTTGGGCTCGAAGCTTCTGAATCAAAACCTCGGTTTGTCTGGAAAGTCCAAGCATCTTCATCACCTTCATTGATGAGAGCGTAGATGCCGTCAGAGAGATTCGTCTCTGTGTCGCCTCGTTCCAGGCTTTCTGCTTGTTTTGAAGGTTTCTGGCCAGGTACCGACTCATTCTCGAGCACACTGTGGAGCAGACACTCATTAGCTACCTATATCGAATCGACACTTGAACTGGGGATTTCACAGAAGATAATCACTAGAGGTACTGGGGCGGCCCAGCGAATTTGTCGAGCCAACATTGCCATTCCGATTATGACCTCAAGGACATGCGCCCAAGTCTCATGGAACATGCTCGCAAATCTCATCACGCTCTCTGTATCTGTACTGATTAAAGTTAGAGCTATACCGTCGTTATATCTGCTTGATGACTGCCGCAGAGCTGCGTCATTGATAAGCCCGATGAGTGTCCCCTTGGTCATGATGCTGAGTCTGTTCAACCGATGGTGGTACACTGCTTCAAAAACTGCTAAACCGAAGTAGACCGCAGCGGCTTTCATGATCAGCATAAACCTACCTCCTTCGGAGTGGCTGCTTAGTTCATGAACCGCTGAGCTAATGAGAGCCGGCTGAGCGTAACGAAAGAATATCAGGCATAGTCGTAGGATAATTGGTGCCATGAACTGAGGTAGCATACTCTTAACGAGGCAGATGGGTAGTGTTATCTTGGTCAATGGTCTGGCCCTCTGATCCCACGCCTTTAAGCCATCATGACGGAGCTTCTTCGAAGCAAGGAGGTGGTCAATTGGAGGAAGATCTTCACCGGAAAGAATTATCTGGGTCCCCAAGGCGAGAATGGGATTGATCCACCAGAAGAATATTCTGCTTAGAATTCCTGCCAGCTGCTCTGGAGACTGGGAAGAGTAGGGACTTTTGAGAACCTCTTGCTTGCTTCGGCTTTCTGCGGCGATGAGAAGAAGCTTTAGAGTAATGTTGGTGGTGGGTATCAACCATTCCTCAAGACCCTCTTGTACAGCAACAACCAAGTCACACACCAAAGATACGAGCAAGAAGATAACAGCGAGATCGGCTAGTCTGGCTGAGCGCACATGTTCCAGGTACAGCAGAGGGCAAAGAAGCGCTGTAGCGACAAAAGAGGCAACTGACACTACACCGTGATAGCGATCTTGCTGCAAGATATCTGTTGTCAAAGAATAAAGATTCGACAAGAGAAGCAGGCCTGCTGTTATCTATATCGTACATGGCGTCAGCTTCATATTGCCATACAAATTGAGGGAGGCTGCACCAGCAAGGAGAAGCCAGAATATCCTGGGATGACTTTAATATCCTCTTTCCGAAGCCGCCATAGGCGTAACAGGATTAAGACAGAAAAGGTCGTGTTAAGAAGGCCGGAGACCAGGCCAATCGCGTCGTTTTTCATGGTACGAGCGTGGGAGTACAGGATCGTGACAGAGACAATGCTTAGAAATGAGGAAATGTATTATTCTGCGATTCCTTCAAGGTGTTGCAGAATGGAACCTGAAAGATTCATTTCGATGTCTGAGGGGACAGGAGAGATTAACTGTTATTGAGACGAACAGATCCTATGCAGATACGAGATGGGAAAAATAGAGGTAATAGTGGGACTGTCAGATCATAGGATTGCGCCATATGGCTTATCTCCTCTAGCGACCAACAGGATCAATTCCTGATGGGTACAACGGATGCAGGGAACACAACACAGAAGGGCCTTTTGAATCTACGAGAGCGCAACCAACAACGGTGAGGTTTACCACCTTCTTAGATTGGTATGGCGCTGTATGATATCGGAACACATTTTAAATTACAGTTGTCTGTCAATATTACATCGGCTCTACTACCATTGAAATAACAACAAGACGTCCGAGTTCAACGATAAAGACGAACGTCAGGAACACTAGTCGCAGAGCCGACGACGGTACAATCTCTCCAGCTCATATATCAAGCCATCTTCACCCCACCTGCAGTATTTCCATCACTCTTCTCATCATGGCTCTCTGTGGGCTTGTCATCTGTACTCGTGACCGCGGCAGTTCCATCAACAACACCGCTGTGACCTCGACCGACCATAGCAGACTGAACATGATTTGTCATAAAAGCAGTTGGGTCCTCCACGAAGAAGGCGCAAATAACAGCAACAGTTGAGAACGCGATTGTGATGTAAAACACAAACTGGAATGCGCGACCGTATGCTTGTCTGACTGCATGGCGAAGGATATCCTGGATCTCCGGTGTCATGCCGGGTACAGCGTCGAGGGCACCCGGCACACCGAGATTGTGCTGGATGGTTCCCGGGATGATGAGTCCCAAGTCAGTGGCGTTGAGGCCACTTTGGAGGGCAGCGTGAGCGATCTCTTCACCAGAGTAGGTCTTGAACTTATCCTGGAAGATAGTGTTGAAGATGGCGTTTCCGACCGCGCCACCGGCTGATCGGAAAGTACCAAGAAGACCCATGGCAAGACCCAAGTGAGAATGGGGCACGTGTAGACTAGCGATGGAGTATCCCAGGATAGTGCAAAGGACGAACATTGGAACACCAAAAGCTGGTACAAATGCCCAAGCGAGTTTGTGGTTCGGGTTGACGGTTGCGGCGCTGGCTCCGATGAAGATGGCTTGGAATACTGTACCAGCGACAAACTGCCATTTGATATGTCCGATCTTATGAGAGAAGAGGGGAACAAGAAAACCACAAACGCCTTGCATCAGGGTATTGGGTAGGGCGAGAACACCAATCTCAATACCGTCAGTGGTGAACATGTAAAGAGAGCCTTGAGGAAGAAGGGCAGAAAGGGAATTGTAGTTCATTCCCGAAATGAACAAGACAACGATGACAAGAAGAAAGCCACGAATGGTGGAAAATAGACTGAGGGGGAACATAGGAGCTTTGGCGATGAAGAAGTCGTAGATGAAAGCAGCGACAATGGTGAATAGTCCGAGAACGATGGGTACGATTGTGCTGGCGCTCTTCCATGGATGGGAAGTGGTACCGCCCCAGGTCAAGCCGATCAAGAATACGGCGAGTCCGGCTGTGAATAGGCCAAGGCCAATCCAGTCGATCTCGCGGAACTGAGTCCAGCGTGACTTTTCAAAATCACCTTGGGGGTGAGTCGTTGGCCAATAGAACAAAGCTGTGCCGACAAGGGAGATGGCCTGAACGATGATGGCGAGGTAAAAGAGCCATCGCCAGGTCGCGTACTTGTACATAGCATTGGCAAGCAGAACGCTCACGACGGCCCTGAAACTCTGTGTCAGTACAAGTGAATGGCTCGGATATGAACCAACTTACCAAGGAAGAGCAATTCCTCCCTCAAGAATGCCCAAGCCGAGAGACCGCCATTTGTTAGGAAGCATCTCAGGCACACCTGCATACGCCACAAAGACAAAACCGGCTCCAAGGCCGACCAAGGTCTCGGCTGCAATTATGCTTTGAGTGTTCTGAGCGGTTCCTCCTACAATGTTGCCGATCAAGACGATGATTTGGCCTGCAAGGATAATGCTTCGGCGGCCGAAGATGTCGCTAAAGGGACCACCGAGGGAGAAAGAGCAGGCTGTTGCAAGATACCATGCTCCTACGACCCACGGCAGTTGACTCGCATCGCCGAGTTCATTCGTGATCTGCACAACGATACTAGCAACGCAGACGAACGGAAGACCAACAGCTGGTCCGAAGGACAATGCCATTGACTGTTAAGCGGCATCAGTTCCGGTTCCGAGATTATCTGATCACAGGGGTTTTCTTACAAAGATCGCAAGCCATACTCGGGCTCCCGTCTTCGGCTGCGTAGTGGGATTATCCTCCAGCGCAGCACGATGAGGATCATCCTCAAATTCGACTTTGGCGGGCGATATAGTATTCGGCTGAGCCATGGTAGTCACTTAACCGAGGTTTCTTAGTGAAGAAAAAAAGTGAGATGAAACAGAGTAGTATTGCCCCTAGCGAAGACATTCAGGAGCTTGGCCCTGTTTTCCTATATACCTTATCAACGGAATAGTCGGGACTTGGACTCACTTAAACTGCCGATGCCTTAACTTTGTGGGGTTCGCTAGCGCTTGTGGGGTTCTCGATTTGCTGTGTGGGGATAGAGTTTGACAGAGTGCGGGGAGACTACCCTGGACCCTGCATGTGATATCATGTAGCTCGTTGAAAGCAGAAATAAGCCATTCTTGATTCGGTCTTGGGCTGGGTTTCAGCCGTGATTTGATATACACATCTAATTACAGGGCAATTGCCGACTCTTGATCGCTCGGCGGGGTTCCGATGTGGGACGGCCGATATGTCTGCCGAGGTTTCGAGCCGTGTTTCTTCACAATACGAAAATCATCACGGTCTGGGATATAGCTCACGATGGGTTTGAAGATAAAAAGGCGTGAGAGAATTAATCAAATTGCGTTTTGGCTAAAGACATTCAACAAAGATGGACTTCATTCCCCACACTCTTATCTCGCGGCATATCACCATGACCAACAAGACCGATCTCAGGGTCTCCATCATTGGAGCAGGTATGATCCCGTTCACTGACACAACCAACATCCAATGACAACTAACTCTTCATCCAGGAATGGGAGGGTTAGCTGCTGCCTTGGCGTTCGCCAAGAAAGGCTTCACAAACATCCATGTCTACGAAGACGCACCCGCCCTCGGCTTCGTCGGCGCCGGCATCCAAATGGCCCCCAACATGATCCGCCTGCTCGACCAACTCGGCGTGTGGACCAAATCCTCCATCAAAGACGAAGCCACACAAGTAGAAGAAGTCGTCATCCACGATGGCGCGTCAAATAAACTTCTTGTGCGCGTTTCCATGACTGATATAGGGGATAAGTATGAGTATCCCCACTATGCAGGTCATCGTGCTTCCCTCGCTGAGGGGATCTATGATGCTGCGAAGGCGGAGCCGGCGGTCAAGTTCCGTTTTAAGAAGACGTTGCAGTATGTTGAGGACTTTGGGCCCGGGAAGGTCAAGTTTATTGTGAAGGATGAGAATGGAAAGCCGCAGATTGTTGAGACGGATATTCTCATTGGCGCTGATGGGATCAAGTCCAAGGTTAGAGAGTCGATACTCGCTCATCTGAACTTGGCAGCAGACATTCTTGAAACCGGAACAGCAGCTTACAGAATTCTCCTGCCCCGGGAACTGTTGGAACCGCATCCGTACCTCATGTACATGCTCAACAGCAACACCGTTCGGAGGTGGATAGGCGAACACCGACATATCATCGCCTATCCTATTCATAACCACTCCATCTTCAACATTGCGTCAGTTCAACCTGATGTCAACTTCGCCGGCGCCACGAACGCTACATGGACCAACAAGGGAAGCAAAAAGGCCATGAAGCAGGTCTTTGAAGACTTCAACCCCATCGTTCAACAACTTCTTGACCTTGTTCCAGGTGAAGACGTCGTTGAGTGGAAACTGCGCTGTCATGAGCCACTAGCAACGTGGACATGCGGAGCAGTTACCATGCTAGGCGATGCATGCCATCCTACACTTCCCCACCTCTCACAAGGCGCTGCAATGGCAATCGAAGATGCAGCCACGCTCGCTGAAGCATTGAGTCTAATGCCAGGCGACGGCTCAGACCGAGAAGCTATCGAAAAGACATTGAAGGTATACGAGCTTTTGAGGAAACCTCGTACGTCGACTTTGGTAGACTTGGCGGTTCAATCTGCCAAGGCTTTGCATCTGGGCGCAGGAAATGCCAGGGAGGAGCGGGACCGTCAGTTTGCTGCTGCTGCGAAGACGGGGACTTCGCCTGTGCCGGATAGATGGGTTAGTCCGGAGGTGCAGAAGATGATCTATGAGCATGATTGTATCAAGGATACGAGAGAGCGGTTTGAGAAGACCTATAAGCCTGTTTCTAAGGGTGTCACATCGAAGCTGTAGGATATCAAGATTTGCATTGTAGCATAGCGGAAGTCAGCGAAGAGAGTTTTATACCATTATTACATGTATGATCTGACCACGCCTCCACAATCACCATTTTCCATTTTGATTCCAACCATTCCGCTGACCCGCCGAAGAAAGAAACTGCATCTTGTTTATCCAGAGCTTGCTCACGAGGCTAATGCGTTACGTTAAAGCACTTTCAACAGCCAGTAGACTTTCCCTCGCCTCAAAAATACGCTTATACACGGCTGCGTTGATATTAGCGAAGGAGTAGAGTATCTGGATGATGATCTTACCGACGAGTGGCCACCGCTTCCCCACGTGCGAAAGAAGCCAGCCTAGCGATTCCTTCTTTCTCTGAACGTCCTCCGCAAGCCATACCTCACCCATTCGTAACAGAACCAACATGCCTTGGTAGACCAGCTCAACAAGGAACAGAGAACATCGCCCGTCTTCAAGATGTTGCCATAATTCGTAGCCGCCTTCACACAGGGTCTTCGAGATGCGATCCAGAGTTTCGAGCGCGGCGATTGTTTCCGGGAAGATATCAGGTGTCGAATCATGTTTTGACGCATGACCAGCGCGTCGCCAGTAGTGCTGCTGCAGTAGCAGAATCCCACTCGTCAAAGTCAGTATTCCTCGCTGAAAGGGTTGGAGGTGGCTAACAGGTGTGAAACAGAGCTTTGACTACAGAAAGCCAGCTGACGACTGGTCACTTCAAGTTCGTTGACGCGGACCAGGGACTCGAGTGTGCGGCAGAGCTGTCTCACTTCCTCAGGTGGACTATTCTGTGGAACTTCATTGCTGCCAGTAGAGGCACGGCGACAGAATGCGAGAGATTTGCTGATGAGATGAGTGGCTTGACATAGTCGTGCAAAAGATCCCATCTTGAACGTAAAACCCTCAGATATGCGGGTGGCACATTCGGGTGAAGACGTCTGTTGGAAATATCTAGTTAGTCGGGCCTCGTAAGTAGGTAGCGGAGAAAAGCAAAGGGCCTTTATCCTAAGTGATGAAGATAAATGATCATCGGGCCTCCTAAGGTTTTACTAAGTTTGCTTGAATCTTTCCATCACTTAGGATAGAGGTCCAAGAATTCTTGCTTAGGGGAGGGGTGTGTGTACTTGGTTGTAAAAGACTTCATCGTCAACGGGTAGAAAGTCCTCGAATGAGGGATCCGCTGTGCTTAAGCCACGAAAAGGCTGAGACACGTTGACTAAGCTTGGTTGAGAGTATCAGCACAAGTCGTAATGTTTGTAGCGATTGACATACCGGTCAAGGATCAATGCACCCCACCAAACCCTCCTCATTTCTTCAATATCCGCCCACGATGCACCTATGGCTGCATCACAGTCCTTACCCAGAACATCCTGGTTGATCTTATCCATTCCCATAGCCATACCATACCTCGCCAATGCTCCGATAGTGAGGTATGCAGCCGGGAAGATTGCATCGCCTATCTCGTACACGGCAATGAAGGCCGCAGACTGCATGACTTGGACGCAGGGATCCTCTTGGCCCTCCACTTCTGCATACAGTTTCTTCACAAGCTCGTATAACAGGCGCTTCTCCTCAACCTTGTCGACAGGTAGGCAGCATAACTTCATGCAAAGGGCTAAGAGGGCTGTTGGACGACGGAGTGGAACCAGGGGATTTAAGACGGCAGCTAGGTGGCGCTTCCCATTGACTATAGGCATCCATGACTTTGTCAATTGCAAGAATGCCTTGGTGGTCTCTTGCATCTGTTGCCGGCCGCCCAACTGTGTCTCAATCTCCGTTGGCATCTCCCAGCCAAGACGCGGGACCTGTAGATTCATGTCGCGAAAGAGGTCTGGAGTCAGAAAGCGAATAGCCTCCGCGTTGACCAGATCTTGGGATTTTTTAGATTGGATGGTCTCTGAACCCCTTCCAGCTATGAAATTATCGAGATTGGTCTCATCATCAATTGGTGAGGGGTTCTTCTGACCGCGGTGCTGGGGATAGCGGCAGTCTATGCCTTTGCGACGACAAAGATGACATGCAGGCAATGATTTGTCGCAGCTTCGCTTGCTCTCTCGACAACTAAAGCATGAGACGCGAGCTCTTCCAGGTAGCACTTGTACCCACCTTCCGCCTGGCATTGCGGATGCTGTTGTGGTGATGGGCGGACAATGAAGAGTAGCAGAAGCGTCGGTGGATGTTGCGGTACTTTAGCGGTCTTTGCTTGGGATGAGGCGATGACTAAGAAGAATCTAGGCTTGTAATTAGCGTTCCCGGGCACTGCGGTAAAGATCGCGGGGATTGCGGGGTTTGGGTGAGGTCGCATTGGAAGGTGATCACTAAACAGAATATTAGTGAGCACAACGCTTATAAAGCTCCACTGTAGATAGTAGTTATACGATGTAAGTAACATAGAGTACAAATGCATATATAAACAGATCTTTTCTTCGCTTTCTATAGGAACACTATCTATTCACTATCAGACTCAACCTGTAGCAAAAAGCACATAATCGCACATCTCTATACTCACAAACCTTCAAGCCTCATTGTCATCATGGAGTCAATCCTCATCGTTGGTGCCACTGGAGCTCAAGGCGGCGCGATTCTCCATCACCTTTCCAGTACCGGAAACTACAACATCATAGCTTTCACCCGCAGTGCCACCTCCCCCAAGGCTGTCGAACTAGCAGCTCTGCCTAACGTTAAGATCGCTGTTAGTGACGCCGCAACTGGTTATGACACCAAAGCATTTCTTGCAGCTGCTTCGGATGTCGATTATGTTCTGGTGAACACCGATGGATTCGCACTTGGAGAACAAGCCGAGATCTATTGGGGTATCCGACTCTTCGAGTTGTCTGCCAGGGCTGGAGTCAAGCACTTTATTTACAGTGGCCTCGATTCGGTTGGGCCCAAGACTAACTATGATCCTGATCTCTATGTTGGTCACTATCAAGGCAAGGCTAAAGTCCAAGGTAAGCTCCCTCCCAACATCCATAATGCCAAAATAACATTACTAACACACGGTTACAGATTGGATCCATGCCCAGAAAGACGTGAAAATGCAGTGGACTATAATTAGATCAGGCCCATACATGGAACTCCTCTCTGCAGTCATGTCGCCCGCAACTGAACAGGACGGCTCTCTCACCTTCCAGCTTCCTCTCGACAATGGTTCTATCCCTTTTATTCACCTCGGCGACTTTGGCAAATACGTCGGCTGGGCCCTCCAGCACCCTGAAGAGTCCAACCATTTAGACTTTGGCATTGCCACTGTTCTCGCAACCGGCGATGATATTGCCAAAGCTTCCGAGAAAGTCAGTAGGAAAACAAGTCGCTTCATCAATGTCCCCATTGACATTTGGAACTCTGTCGCTTGGAAGGCCCTGCCCCAAGGTCCAGATACAAAGATCGGCTTCCAATCTGTCAAGGATGACAGTGGGCTGCTCATGACGTACGGGGAGAACTTCAAGAACTGGTGGAACCTCTACAAGGCTAGTCCCAGAGATAACTCAGGATTGATTCGGAGAGACTTTGAGTTTCTAGATAGGATCGTTCCGGATCGTGTCAAGAGTGTTGAGGAATGGATGAAGAAGGTTCAGTATACTGGGAATAAGCAAGGTCTCCTGAATCTTGAGGCTCATACTAAGTGAATGGGGATGGAAGTTTGTATCACGGACCAGGAATCGCAGTATGAGAAGTTCTTAGACAAATAGATATTTCCTATGGCAGGATTACAAATGCAGCTACGCTAAATTAACAGCTTACAATCACGCCCCAAAGTGAACGAAAGTAGCCCACACCAGCGGATCCCGAACATTACTCTTCCTTAGCTCCATAACCGCAGTATAATAAGCCCTTGCAATACAATCCTCATTCTCATCATCACACACCATCATCTCCTCATAGAAGCGCCTAGCTACCAATCTTGCCGGTGTATTCTTAGCTTGCCAAAACGTACCAACGACCTGCCGAAAACCCAGCAACGAAAATGCCCCAGCGATATGAACCACTTCATCAACGAGATGCCTAGCTGACACGTTCGCAGTTGAGCATGCAGAGAGATACGCAAGCTGGGCTTTCTTATGTCGCAAGCCTTGAATCTCTTCAATGGTCAAATACGACGTATCATCGGCGCCTAGTTGGAGGAAACTTCTGCAAGGCTGGCTTGACATCGATTCACCGTGGCAACCAAAGTACACCGCGTTGCACGATGCGAGAATTCCAATGGTCTCGGGCTTTGTGGGTCCCACGAGAAACTTCGTTCTACAGTGCTTCCGTACAGCATCATCGAGCTCGCGGGCAGATTCTTCCACGGTCAAGGGTGAATTTTCTCTGGCATTGTTCGGCGAGGCGATGAAGGCGAACTCGCAATCAGCAGTCCGTAACGGGGCCCACTCCGTCTCGCGAGCATATGCGAGAGCTCTTAGAGTCGTGGTATAGGACGGGATGACGAAGTCGAAGATGTTCGGCGCGCCTTCTGAAGTGTGATCCCCAGCGGCGTGGATAGGCATAAGAGCCATCAGACCACTCGCAGTCCACCAGATTCGGGGCAGCGTCTTATCTGCTGGCGACTGATGGATTCCCAGTGCTTCTAAGACGGGATGTACGGCCACATCCCATAACCATTTCAAAACACCCAATAGTGATGTGTTTCTCGCATTCCTTGTCCTTAGGCCACCTTTAGTAATCACCGGTTCCTCCAAAAATAGCTTTGCGTTGTTTGTGAGATCTTCCTCCTTCAGCTGAGGGAGGGGAATAGACATGATATCCGTCTGAGTGATGATAAATGCATCGCTTCTGATGTGGCTGACGTTGAAGGATACAACAGGCCCTTTAATTGCCAATTTCTTCAAATCTTCAGTCGATGGAGGTCGCTGGAAATTTGTACAGCCCGGGACTTCTCTTCGGATCTTGTCTTCAAGCGCGTCGAGTCTTTTGTTTAGCTCATATCTATCCATCGCTTGAGGCCCCGTAGAACTCGCACTGCGTTTCATTAGGGATGCCACTTGGGTTTGTGACGAAAGTGAATCTCTGCAATTCTTGTATTCAGCCGCAATGTCAGGAGCTTGAGCTTCAAGATCACTGATGTCGTTACGAGCCGAGATTGTAAGACCAGTGATTACTCCGCGTCCAGCTTCTTGCAACTGGAGTGCCTGAGATGCATCGGAGCCAGCTGCTAACGCAATAGATGTAGCATAAGATGAGAGTCCAGATATACCACCTAAAGCGTGTTCTTGGTCTGAGCGGTCAAGTGCAAGGGGGCTTATCTTAGGTAGCATCTCGATTGCCTTCTGCATCATGTTTTGCGCGCCTGTCAAATCGCCGTCGTTGAAAGCTATTGACGAGGCACTGTAGCCTGCAAGGACCCTTTCCAGTGGAGTGGCGCCACGCATATAAAGCAGATGCTTGCAGGCTCGATATGAGGCTTGAATGTCTTCCCGTGACCTTCCAGAGGGCCCTTTATCTTCAGCCTCTCGCGCTAAGCTGCGCTTCGTGTAGTACCCCCCTAAGTTGTTGTGATACTTTGCACACTGAGGATTATCCGCTGGCGATGCGTCTATGGCAGCCTGTGTTTGGTTGATCGCTTTGGTCATGTCTGAATCCTCGTTGCTAAGCTCAAACCTACCGGCGTACAAGCAGCCGTTAACATTGAGCCTCTCGGAAAGCTGGGTGTCTCCTATGTCTGTCTCTTGGATAGCGTTCTCACTAGACTCTGTAGCGCTATCCAATGTCTCGGCTTCCTTGGTGACCTTGAAGAGATCGTAGAGACTCAGTGAAAGGTTGCCTAGATACATTGCCTTTACTGGGTCCTTGGCTGATGCCATGAAGATAGCCTCCTCTAAAGTATCAATAGAATTAATTGATAGTTAAAGCTTATAATATCTTAACGAGATATATTAAGCCAATATACTAAAAAATACCAATTAACTTTAGGCTTCTAAAGGCAATATATATATAGCCTTTATAAAAATAAGTCTTTTAATTAAAATTAAAATAATATACTTTTATAATAACTTAATTAATAACTTTATTAATAGCTATTAAGGTATAAAAAGCTAGCTTAAACTTAATCCCTTATTACTAAAAGTAAAAGAAATTTTTATATAAAAAACTATAAACTATAAACTATAAACTATAAACTATAAAAAGAATAACTTTTTTTAATAAAAAGATTACTTTTTAAGTATTTATTAACTATTTTTAATTTTAGTAAAATTATAAAAATAATTAATCCTTCATAAACCTATAGCCTTTAAATTATAAATTACTTTAAATACTTATTAAAGACTAAATATATTATAACCTAAACGGAAGAAGCACTTATATTATATACACCCTATATTTTTCTTTTAATTATTTATAATTATAGCACACTAAAGGATTCTATAAGTAACTATTAAGACCTAATTATTAAAGCCTAAAATAGATTACTAGTAATTCTAGTTAATTACTAGTAATTCTTAAAAATTACTATTAACTTTATAGCAATCTCTTTAATTACTATTAATACTATATAATATATAAATATACTCTTTTAGTATTAAATAGAATTTAGTTTATTAGCTATTAATAAGACTTCTTTACCTTAATAAGCCTAATATATACTATTAACTATTAAAAGATATAATAACTTAATATATTTAATATAATGCCCTATATATTCTATAAATATAAACTTAATATAGACTAATTTACTTATTTAAAAAACCCTAACTATTATATATTAATAGCTTTTATTTAAAATATATTATATTTATATTAAGTAATATTATACTGTTAAGATATTTAGTAATACTGGCTTAATACCTCTTTATATTAAAGCTCTATTTAGTAATACTAAAATAATAGTAAAGCTATAGTAATTATATAATAACTATAATACCCTATAAGCCTAAATAAATAACTAGCAGAATACTGCAATAACTAGTAATAGTAATAATAAATTATAAAAAAGAGATCTTAAAAAAGCCCTAAAATTACTAAAATTTAAACCCTTTAAGGGATAAGTAATTAATATTATTCTATTTTTAATCTAAATAAAAGAATATTTCTACTTATTTCTAAATAAACTAGATATTACTATAAAAAAACTTTTATTTATAGCCCCTTTAATTTAAAGTAGCACTAAAAAATGGTTTAAACCTATTATAAAAGACTACTTAAAAAATAAAAAAAATCTATAAGATTAAAATATATAAAATATCTTTAGAGATTAAAATAATTTTAAATAAGCCCTTAAAAATAATTTTAAAGTAATTAATAAAAAATAATAAGCTATAATTAAACTGCTTACACTTAAGTAATAGAAATTATATACTATATATTTAGCTAAATTCTAATAGCTAGTAGCCAAGACCTAATAAAATAATAATACCCTTATAGAAATTTATTACTAAAGCCTAAAAAAAGAGGTTAAAGATAAACTATACCTTATATATAACGGTTAGGGTTTTTAAACAAGTAAACTAGTCTATATTAAGTTTATATTTACAGAATATATAAGGCATTATATTAAGTATATTAAGTTATTATATCTCTTAATAGTTAATAGTATATATTAGGCTTATTAAAGTAAAGAAGTCTTATTAATAGCTAGTAAGCTAAGTTCTATCTAATATTAAGTAAATATATATATATATTAAAGTAGTTTATAGAGAGGGTAATATAATATAAGGTTATTATTAATCCTAAAGCAATATAGTCTTAAAGTACTATTAGTCCTAGTCCTATTAGTTCTTTATTTAGTTAGCTATTAGGAGGGACTTAAGGTAGAGTTTTTATAGGGTATATATAATATAACCGCTAGGGTTATAATATAATCTCTCCTCTCTAACAGTCTTATCTTTAAGGCCTATTATCTTAATTAATATTAATCTTCTTTCAGTAAGTCCTAATTTAAACCTTTTATTATTATATTCTATAATATCTAACTATATATTTAAATAGTTATTCTATAAAGACTATAAAATCTAAATACTTATATTATCTATTAAGTTTTCTAATAAAAAGGCTAATATACCTTATACTTACTATTTTTAGATAGGTAAAAAGTACTTAATATCTACTAATTCTATTTATTATAGTAAGTATATTTAGGCTAAAAAATCTTATAATAGTACCTATATTATATCTTCTTATAAGCTCCCTTTTTCTATTAAGCTTTTCCTTACTAATTATAGTAATTATAAATTTAATAAAATAAAAGAAAAAATTAAAGAATAATAAAGATAAAGTAAGTAAGGATCTCTTTAAGCTTTATAAAGAAATAGTAGCCTTATAATCTTACTTAGCTCTAGCTGCTAGTTACTTATTGCAGATTTATAAGATTTAAAGTTATATAAAGGAAAAACATTTAAAGGCTATCTATTATAGTCTCTAAAAGGTAGATTAGCAGGATATAATTTTATCTGGCTTAAATATATATAAAGATATATTACTTTATAACCTTTAGGTAGATTATATTCCTAATAATATAAATTAGTCCTCTTTAGGTTTAGGTAATAACTTTCTTAATATCTTTCCTTTATTTAAGTTTAGTAAAAGTTCTTTAGAAGTTACTAGGCATTAATAAGGTATTTTAGTAGTTTCTATATATTTTTATTTTTTAAATAGTCTTTCTACTTAATTAAGTATTCTATTTTCTTATTAATTATCCTTATTTCCTAAATTACTTCTACTTTATAAGCTTCTAGTTCTTCTACTTTTATTAGTTTATTATATATTTTAATATAAATTATATCTACTGCTAATTTAAGCAGTAAGATATAAAAAATAGAATAGATCCTAACTTTTAGTAGTAAGTCTAATTTATAATTATTCTTTAAGACCTTTTTAACAATTTTATATAGTCCTATATATTTAAAGTTAAATTTATAGTTTAATTATTTAATAGTAATATTTTTTATAGATAGGTAAACTAAATCTCTTTTTAAAAAGGTAAGTCTCTTTACCTTCTTAGGATTATAGTATTATTATATCTATTTTCTAATAAATTTAAGTTCTATCTATAGTTTATTATATAGATTCTTTAAGTTATTACTTTTAATTATTACTGCTAGGTTAATTATTTTAGGCTTTTATAGGTTTTTATAGGCTTTTAATATAAATCTAAAATTAATATATATTAATATAAGTTTTATACTTTTATTATAGGCAGTATTATATACTAATTAGGCATATAGTAGCTTTTTAACTTAATTATTCTATTTATAGTTTATATAATACTATAAGTATTATTTTAGTATTTAATTTATTTATTCTATTTATTTATTTATTTAGGCTTTAAATGCTATTATAAGCTTATAGTTTAGGCCTAATAATACTAAAAGTATATTTTAAAATTATAATATAAGTATTAATCTTCTATTTAAGATAATTTTAGATAGCAATCTATATATACTAATAATATATCTATAGATAATATATATAAATTCTTTTATATCTATATCTTCTCTATAAAGTAGGTAATATAAAAACTTAATAAATCGGTTTATAATAATTATAATACTATTATAAAAGATTCTTATTAAGGGTTCTTTAAATAGTAATAGCTTTATAATAAAGTCTATTATAATTAAGTCTTATAGTTATTATACTATAGGTAGTAGTTAAAGTTCTCTATATAGTTTATATTATTATGCTTTTATTTTAATATAAAGATTATATTATTTAATAACCCTTTTTACTGTTATTTACTATATTTTATATCTATATTATAGGAGTCATTTAAGAGTTTTTATTACTCCCTAATATCTATATATAGGATATTTATAGAATTCCTATATAAACTTCTTTAGTTTCTCTAGAATTTCTTTAGTTACTGTTACCTATATCTATCCTAGAGTTTGCATTTATTAGGTAAATCTGTATTCTCCCTTATTATTTATCTCTAATATTTATTTTATTATTTTTATAGTTTTAGTATTATAGTTTAGTTATTAACTTATTATATCTACTTTTCTATTTTCTAATCCTTTTTTATAAATAATTATAAAGTCAAATTTATATAGGTATTTAGTATAGTATAGTTATTATTAGTTAAGTTTATATATTATAGTAAAGTAAGAGATATTCTAATAATTTATATATATTTTAATCTAGTACTTATTTTCTATTAAGTAGTATTTAAACTCTTTAAAATAGTTAATAATTACTAGAAATTCCTTATTATATATTAGGTAGTTTAGTTCTGCTTTATATAACTTATAAAAGTAAAATACAATAGGGTATAATTTTTTTATATTATCTTATTAATTAATCTATCTTTTTAATATAAAATCTAATATATTTATTTTTAATTTAATTTCTTTTTCTAGATTAAATATTATTAATACTAATTTACTAAAAATAGCTTTCTTAAGCTATATAAAGGCCTTTTATACCTTATTGTTTTATTTAAATATCTTTTCCTTTTTTATTAGTTTTATTATTAAGTTAGCAATTTTACTAAAATTCTTAATAAACTGTTAGTAATAGTTAGTAAGTCTTAGGAAGGCTTGTATTTCCTTTACGTTATTAGGTTCTTTTTAATTTATTATTACTATAATTTTCTTTAGTTCTATTTTAATTTTATTAGGTATAATAATATATCCTAGAAAGTCTACTTTTATAATATAAAAGAAACTTTTCTTTAGTTTTACTAATAGTTTAGCATTTTATAATATTTTTAAGACCTTATAGATATATTTTATATATTCTTTTTTATTATTTAAAAAGATTAAAATATTATCTAGATAATATATTATAAAGATATTAAGGTACTATTAAAGTATACTATTAATTATCTGCTAAAATATTATAGGTATATTAATAAAACTAAAACGCATTATTATATATTTAAATAGTCTAAATCTAATTCTAAATGCCATTTTCTATTTATCTCTTTCCTTAATATAAATAAGGTTATATACTCCTTTTAGGTCTAAAGCTATAAAGATCTTTTTGCCTTATAATTAATCCTTAAGTTTTATAATAAATAGAAGTAAGGTTTAATTCTTAATAGTATATATATTAACCAGTTAGTAATTAATAATTAATCTATCCTTTTTATTTTTCTTTAATATAAAGAATATTAATAATATTAATGCTAAGTTAGATTCCTTAATATAGCCTTTCTTAAGTATTTTATTTATATATTCCTTTTAGATTTATAGCTTTTTCTAGTTAAGTAGGTAAAGCTTCTAAAATAATAAGTTATTATCTTTAAGGTTAATTTTATAGTCTTATTTACTATATTTAGGTATTCCGGTTTTTAGTTCTTTTTTAAATAGTTTATTATATATTTAGTACTATTTTAGAATATTCTTAAATCGGTTTTAGTTTAATTCTATAAATATCTTATCTTTATATAGGTTTTATACCTTAAAGATATCTAGGATTTCTATTTTATTTTTTATACCTTTTTTATACTTATATTATACTCCTTTTAAAGGTAATAGACATTCTATTCTATACTTATCTATACTATCCTTTTTAGTTAGGGTTTAAGATCTCTTATTATTTATTATAATCGTTTTTTTATTACTATTAGGGTTACTAGAGAATATAATCTAGCTATTTTTTTAGTTAATAAATAGGTTTTATTATTTAAGCTATTATATATCTAGTAGGATATTTATATTCTTTCCTAAAGGTATAATATTAAAATCTACTTTTTAATTTCTTCTTTTAATAAAGACCTTAAGGTAATTAATCTCTTAATTTATAATATTATTATTATAATTAAAGAGCTATCTTTTTATATTAATTAATAGGTAAGATAATAATTTCTATTTTTATAGTAGCTATAGCTTTATAACTATTTTTAGGTTAATAAAGTTTTTCCTTACTTTATAATTAATTTAAGCATTTAGCTATTTTTCCTTAATTTAAACTTATAGTATTAGGCTATCTACTAAATCTATTATTTACAGTACTTTTAATATATTTATTAATTTAAGTTATTCTTATCTATAGTTTTAGCTTATCTATAGCTTAATTATAAATAGTATATAACTTTTCTTAATATATTTTAATGTATTTACTTGCAGTTACTGTTATTATATCTTTCTCTATTAGGGCAGTTATTATTAAATTTATTATTAAATATTATCTATTAAAAGTATTTTTCTAATTCTATATCTATTTCTATAGTCTCTTATTTAGAATGTTTATTATTAAGTAGGTATAATCTATTTGCTTTTTATTATCTTAATAGTTTTTCTATATCTTTTAAGCTAGTATTATTAACTAATAGTTCTTTTTTTCTTAAGTATACCTTTCTTAAGTTGCTTTTTTAAATTCCCTTTTTGCGTTTTTAATAATTTATATATTTCTTTTAATTTCTTAAGTTAGTTTATTAATTTAATATATCTTTCTATATAATATTATATTAAATTATAGTTTTACTACTTCTAGATAGTTATACTAAAGGTATATTAAGTATCTTTCTGTTTTTTCTATTAAATAGGGGTTATTATTAGGTATTTTAGATATGGTTATAGGGAAATAATTATTATTTAGTTTATTTAATTTATATTATTTATATTAATAGTTTTAATATAATATCTAGGATATTATATTATATTTAGGGTATATTGGCATTATCTATATATTATCTTGTTTATTAAATATAGGTTTTAGGTATAGTGGGTTTAATGCTTTATTAATATAGTATACTTTAATATAGAGTTTATTTTCTGTTTTTATATTTTTATATTTCCTGATATCTTATATACAGATTTCTTTTTATATCTTATAGATATTTAGACTGTTTTTATTATATCTTGCTTTATAAGGTTATTCCTATTTCTATATAATTTATTTATCTTAATAGTAAAGGTATTTAGCTGTATTTCTAGCGGTCTTGCCTTTATGTTTTATATTATAGGAGTTTTATTATTTCTTCTATTAAAGTTAGCTTCTTACTTTAACTTTCTATCTTTAATATTCTTTTTTATCCTAAAGTGTTATCTTAATAGGGATATTATTAATAACTTATAAGGTTTACTTCTACTTATCTATATTAGGGGTACTTAGGCTACTCTATCTTATTATTCTTAATATTTATATTTTCCTCTATTTTAATTATTTTTTAAGTTTCTCTAGCTTTTATTATTTTACTTTATCTTTTTATTCTTTTTGCTTTACTTTAAAGTATTCTTACTTTTCTAGATCTTTTATATATTTATAGTAGTTCTTATTCTATTATTTATTTTATTGGTTTCTTTTTTACTTAAGTTTTTCTAGAGTATATAATTCATTCTTTTTCTTTAGTCTCCTTTTATCTTTAGGTTTAATTTAGGTAATTCCTATATTGCCATTAAAGTATATATTATATTTATTATATATTATTTCTAGTATTTAGGTATATATAACTATCTATAGATCTTATTATTAGGTAAGTCTTAAGGCTTACTTACTTTAGTTTAGGTTTTATAGCTTTTATAATTTTAAGTATTACTATACTATATATCCTATCTAGTTATAATTATAGTATTTACATTTAGATATATCTTATAGCTTATAGTTATTATTTCTTTTAGGCTATATAGTGCCTAAAGATATAGGTCCTAACTGCATTTTATATAAGGTATTATTTTACTAACATCCTTATTGCTATCTTTAGTTTTAAGAGTTATTCTGGTTATTATTATCTTATTATTAATTAAAGTAATATAAATTAAAATTATTTTTATACTTATAGTTAGCTTTCTCTCTTTTATATTTATACTATTATTTATTAATCTTAATTACTATTATAATATAGGTAATTAAGTTATTAAATCTATCTATAAGGTATAGTTTATCTTTAACCTCTTTCTTTAGGCTTTAGTAGTAAATTTCTATAAAGGTATTATTATCTTATTAAATTTTAGCTACTAGCTATTAGGATTTAGCTAAATATACAATATATAATTTTTATTATTTAAATATAAGCAGTTTAGCTATAGCTTATTATTCTTTATTAACTACTTTAAAATTATCTTTAAGGGCTTATTTAAAATTATTTTAATCTTTAAAAATATTCTATATATTTTAATCTTATAGATTTTCTTTATTTTTTAGGTAATCTCTTATAATAGATTTAAACTATTTTTTAGCACTACTTTAAATTAAAGAGGCTATAAATAGAAGTTTCTTTATAGTAGTATCTAGTTTATTTAGAAATAAGTAAAAGTATCCTTTTATTTAGGTTAGAAATAAAATAATATTAGTTACTTATCCCTTAAAGGGCTTAGATTTTAGTAATTTTAGGGCTTCTCTAAAATCTCTTTTTTATAGTTTATTACTACTATTACCAGTTATTATAGCATTCTACTAGTTATTTATTTAGGCTTATAAAGTATTATAGCTATTATATAGCTACTATAGCTTTACTATTATTTTAGTATTACTAAATAGAGCTTTAATATAAAGAAATATTAGGCTAATATTACTAATTATCTTAATAGTATAATATTACTTAATATAAATGCAATATATTCTAAATAAAAGCTATTAATATATAACAGTTAAGGTTTTTAAATAAGTAAACTAATTTATATTAAATTTATATTTATAAAATATATAAGGCATTATATTAAATATATTAGGTTATTATATCTCTTAATAGTTAATAGTATATATTAAGCTTATTAAAATAAAGAAGTCTTATTAATAGCTAGTAAGCTAAGTTCTATCTAATATTAAGTAAATATATATATATACTAAAGTAATTTATAGGGGAGGCAATATAATATAAGGTTATTATTAATCTTAAAGTAATACAGTTTTAAAGTGCTATTAGTCTTAGTTCTATTAGTCTTCTATCTGGTTAGCTATTAGAGAATACTTAAGGTAGAGTTTTTATAGGGTATATATAATATAACCGCTAGGGTTATAATATTATAAATAGACCTAATAACCTAACTACCTATATTATAATAGTAATTAAAATTAATAAATAATAATATAAATATAGAAAAAAGAAAGCTAACTATAAGCGTAAAAATGACTTTAATTTATATTACTTTAATTAATAATAAGATAATAATAACTAAAGTAACTCTTAAAACTAAAAATAGTAATAAGGATATTAATAAAATAATACCTTATATAAAATGCAATTAAGACCTATATCTTTAGGCACTATATAGCCTAAAAGGAATAATAACTATAAGCTATAAGGTATATCTAAATATAAATACTATAATTGCAATTAAATAGAATATATAGTATAATAATACCTAAAACTATAAAAGCTATAAAACCTAAACTAAAGTAGGCAAGCCTTAAGACTTACTTAATAATAGAATCTATAGATAGTTATATATATTTAAATACTAGAAATAATATATAATAAATATAATATACACTTTAATAGTAATATAGGAATTATCTAGATTAAACCTAAAGATAAAAGGAAACTAAAGAAAAAGAATAAATTATATACTTTAGAAAAACTTAAGTAAAAAAGGAATTAATAAAATAAATAATAAAATAAAAACTACTATAAGTATATAAAAGATTTAAAGAAGTAAAAATACTTTAAAATAAAGTAAAAAAAATAAAAAAATAAAATAAGATAATAAAAGCTAGAGAAACTTAAAGAATAACTAAAATAAGGGAAAATATAAATATTAAAAATAATAAAATAGAGTAACTTAAGTATCCCTAATATAAATAAGCAGAAGTAAACCTTATAAGTTATTAATAATATCCTTACTAAAATAATACTTTAGGATAAAAAAGAATACTAAAAATAGGAAGTTAAAGCAGAAAGCTAACTCTAATAGAAAAAATAATAAAACTTTTATAATATAAAATATAAAGGCAAGACTGCCAGAAATACAGCTAAGTATCTTTACCACTAAAATAAGTAAATTATATAAAAATAGAAATAACCTTATAAAGCAAAATATAATAAAAACAGTCTAAAAATCTATAAGATATAAAAAGAAATCTATATATAAAATACCAGAAAATATAAAAATATAAAAATAGGAAATAAACTCTATATTAAAGTATATTATACTAATAAGGCATTAAACCCACTATATCTAGAACTGGCATTTAATAAATAAGATAATATATAAATAATACTAATATACCCTAAATATAATATAATATCTTAAGTATTATATTAAAATTATTAATATAAATAATATAAATTAAATAAGCTAGATAATAATTATTTCCCTATAACTATATCTAGAATACCTAATAATAACCCCTATTTAATAGACAAAATAAAAAGATACTTAATATACCTTTAATATAACTACCTAAAAGTAGTAAAACTATAATTTAATATAATATTATATAGAAAGATATATTAAATTAATAAACTGACTTAAGAAATTAAAAAGAATATATAAGTTATTAAAAATATAAAAAGAGAATTTAAAGAAATAACCTAAAAAAGATATACTTAAAGGAGAAAAGAACTATTAGTTAATAATATTAGTTTAAAAGATATAGAGAAACTATAAGAACTATAGAAAGCAGATAGACTATACCTACTTAATAAAGAATATTCTAGATAAAAAACTATAGAAATAAATATAAAATTAAAAGAATACTTTTAATAAATAATATTTAATAAGAAGTTTAGTAATAACTGCCCTAATAGAAAAGGGTATAATAACAGTAATTATAAGTAAATATACTAAAATATATTAAGAAAAGTTATATACTATTTATAATTAAGCTATAAATAAGCTAGAATTATAGATAAAAATAACTTAAATTAATAAATATATTAAAAGTACTATAAATAATAGACTTAATAAATAGCCTAATACTATAAGTTTAGATTAAAAGAAAATAGCTAAATACTTAAATTAATTATAAAGTAAAAAGAAACTTTATTAACCTAAAAATAGTTATAAAGCTATAGCTACTATAGAAATAGAAATTATTACCTTACCTATTAATTAATATAAAAAGATAGCTCTTTAATTATAATAATAATATTATAAATTAAAAAATTAATTACCTTAAGATCTTTATTAAAAGAAGAAATTAAGAAGTAGATTTTAATATTATATCTCTAGAAAAAGATATAAATATCCTATTAAATATATAATAGCTTAAATAATAAAACCTACTTATTAACTAGAAAAATAGCCAGATTATATTTCTTAGTAACCCTAATAGTAATAAAAAAATAATTATAATAAATAATAAGAGATCTTAAACCCTAACTAAAAAGGATAGTATAAATAAATATAAAATAGAGTGTTTATTACCTCTAAAAGGAGTATAATATAAGTATAAAAAAGGCATAAAAAATAAAAAAGAAATCCTAAATATCCTTAAGGCATAAAACCTATATAAAGATAAAATATTTATAGAATTAAGCTAAAACTAACTTAAGAATATTCTAAAATAGTATTAAATATATAATAGACTATTTAAAGAAGAACTAAAAACTAAAATACCTAAATATAGTAAATAGGACTATAAAATTAACCTTATAAATAATAACTTACTATTTTAAAAGCTTTACCTACTTAACTAAAGAGAGCTATAAGTTTAAAAGGAATATATAGATAAAATACTTAAAAAAGGCTATATTAAGGAATCTAGCTTAATATTAATATTATTAATATTCTTTATACTAAAGAAAAATAAAAAGGATAGACTAATTATTAATTACTAATTAATTAATATATATACTATTAAGGACTAAGCTTTACTTCTATTTATTATAAAACTTAAGGATTAATTATAAGATAAAAAGATCTTTATAGCTCTAGATTTAAAAGAAATATATAACCTTATCTATATTAAAGAAGGAAATAAATAGAAAATGGCATTTAAGACTAGATTTAGACTATTTAAATATATAATAATGCCTTTTAGTCTTATTAATATATCTATAATATTTTAGTAAATAATTAATAGTATATTTTAATAATACCTTAATATCTTTATAATATATTACCTAAATAATATCTTAATCTTCTTAAATAATAAAAAAGAATATATAAAATATATCTATAAGGTTTTAAAAATATTATAAAATACTAAACTGTTAGTAAAACCAGAAAAGAGTTTCTTTTATATTATAAAAATAAACTTTTTAAGATATATTATTATACCTAATAAAATTAAAATAAAACTAAAAAAATTACAGTAATAATAGATTAAAAGAGACCTAATAATATAAAGGAAGTATAAGCCTTTTTAAGACTTACTAACTATTACTAATAGTTTATTAAGGATTTTAATAAAATCGCTAACCTAATAATAGAACTAATAAAAAAAGGAAAAATATTTAAATAAAATAATAAGGTATAGAAGGCCTTTATATAGCTTAAAGAAGCTATCTCTAGTAAATTAGTATTAATAATATTTAATCTAAAGAAAGAAATTAAACTAGAAATAGATATATTAAACTTTATATTAAAAGGATAGATTAGTTAATAAGATAATATAAAAAAGCTGCACCTTATTGCATTTTACTTTTATAAATTATATAAAGTAAAACTTAACTACCTAATTTATAATAAGGAATTTCTAGTAATTATTAACTGCTTTAAGGAGTTTAAATACTACTTAATAAAAAGTAAGTATTAAATTAAAATATATATAAATTATTAAAATATCTCTTACTTTACTATAATATATAAATTTAATTAATAATAATTATATTATATTAAATATCTATATAAATTTAACTTTATAATTATTTATAAAAAGGGATTAAAAAATAAAAAAGTAAATATAATAAGTTAATAACTAGACTATAATATTAAAACTATAAAAATAATAAGATAAATATTAAAGATAAATAATAAAAGAGAATATAGATTTACCTAATAAATATAAACTCTAGAATAAATATAAGTAATAGTAACTAAAGAAATCCTAAAGGAACTAAAGAAGTTTATATAGGAATTTTATAAATATCCTATATATAAATATTAAGAAGTAATAAAAACTCTTAAATAACTTCTATAATATAGATATAAAATACAGTAAATAACAGTAAAAAAGGTTATTAAATAATATAATCTTTATATTAAAATAAAAGTATAATAATATAAACTATATAGAGAACTTTAATTACTGCCTATAATATAATAACTATAAGACTTAATTATAATAAACTTTATTATAAAGCTATTACTATCTAAAAAACCCTTAATAGAAATCTTCTATAATAGTATTATAATTATTATAGACTAACTTATTAAGTTCTTATATTACCTACCCTATAGAGAAAATATAGATATAAAAGAACTTATATATATTATCTATAAATATATTATTAATATATATAGATTGCTGTTTAAGATTATCTTAAATAGAAGATTAATACTTATATTATAATTTTAAAATGCACTTTTAGCATTATTAGGCCTAAACTATAAGCTTATAATAGTATTTAAAGCTTAAGTAAATAGATAAATAAAATAAATAAATTAAATGCTAGAATAATACTTATAGTATTATATAAACTATAAATAAAATAATTAGGTTAAAAAGCTACTATATACCTAATTAGTATATAATACTACTTATAATAAAAGCATAAAGCTTATACTAATATATACTAATTTTAAATTTATACTAAAAGCCTATAAAGACCTATAAAAGCCTAAAATAATTAACCTAATAGCAATAATTAAAAGTAATAACTTAAAGAATTTATATAATAAACTATAGATAGAATTTAAATTTATTAGAAAATAGATATAATAATATTATAATCCTAAAAAGGTAAAAAGACCTACCTTTTTAAAGAGAGATATAATTTACCTATCTATAAAAAACATTACTATTAAATAACTAAATTATAAACTTAACTTTAAATATATAAGACTATATAAAATTATTAAAAAGGTCTTAAAGAATAACTATAAACTAGACCTACTATTAAAAGTTAGGATCTACCCTATTTTTTATATCTTATTACTTAAATTAGCAGTAAATACAATTTATATTAAAATATATAATAAACTAATAAAAGTAAAAAGACTAAAAGCTTATAGAGTAAAAGTAATTTAAGAAATAAAAATAATTAATAAGAAAATAGAATACTTAATTAAATAGAAAAACTACCTAAAAAATAAAAATATATAAAAACCACTAAAATACCTTATTAATGCCTAATAACTCCTAAAGAACTTTTACTAAAAACTAAAAAAGGATTTAAAATAGCAAACCAGTTAATAAGGTTTACTATACCTACCTTAATTGACTCTACTATAGTAAAGGAATTAAAAAGTATAATTAAGTTCTTTGCCTTCTTACTATTATTTATTACCTTAAAATCCCACTTAAAGGCCTTTAGCCCCTTAAATTAAATTAAATGCTTTTAATAATAAAGATATATTAGCTTTAAAAGATACTTATTTAGTTAATACTATAATTAAATAAGCTTCTTTTTAATAGCCTCTTTATTAACTTTAATTTAATTTTTTTCTTAAATTAAATAATTTACTATAAAGATTAATATAAAATACCTTATAGATAATAATAAAAACTAACTTTTTAATAATATTATACCTTTCCTATTATAAAAATAACTATAATAGATATATTTAAAATAATTCTTTTATCTATCTTTTATTATATATTTAATATAATTTTTAATATATAAAAAATAAAATATAATTTTATAATTAATAAAGGCAATAAGTTTTATATAGATAAAATAATATTAAGTTACTATAAAAGATATTCTATTAATAATAGTAAGAGAATATAAATTTAAATTAAACTTACTAAAAATAAATATAAAAGAAAAATAGATATATAGGTCTTAAGGATAAGACTAATAAAGAAAGAGAGATTATATTATAACCTAAATAGAAAAAGCGCTTATATTATATATACCCTATATTTTTCTTTTAATTATTTATAATTATAATACACTAAAGGATTCTATAAATAACTATTAAGACCTAATTACTAAAGCCTAAAATAGATTACTAGTAATTCTAGTTAATTACTAGTAATTCTTAAGAATTACTACTAACTTTATGGCAATCTCTTTAATTACT